>KQ435729.1:1936264-1959456 GCA_001276565.1 Melipona quadrifasciata | reverse complement strand
AGAGAGAGAGAGAGAGAGAGAGAGAGAGAGAGCGAGAGCGAGAGAGAGAGAGAGCGAGCGAGAAAGAGAGAGAGAGAGAGAGAGAATCGACAGAGAATCGTCAAGAATCAGAGCACAGTGAGTGAGGAGAGAGAAAGAAAGAGAGGGAGAGAAAGAGAGAGAGAGAGAGAGAGAGATAGATAGAGAGAGAGTATTAAAGCAAGAGAAGCCGAATGATTCGAACAGATATCGGGTCGTGACTGGTGCCGGCGTTTTGACGTTTCGTCTTTCGTGTAGTTACGAGGTTCCCCGTTCTCACGTTCCACGTATGATGGATGCTGTCGCGCGTGTCTCGTGTACGCGACGCTATCGAGAACAGACAGAGCGTCGATTCAACAGCATCGCAGTGAGTTGTTAGCCTGGCTGCAGAAGTCGTGCAGTGCGTCGCGTGCCTCCGTCTTTTCAACGACTGTACCAACGCCGCGCCGTGGTGGCAGCAACAGTAAAACGCCGGTAGTGCGATCAGATATTCCTCTCGCAGAATATACGAGTCGCCAGGGTTTCGTTGGTGTTTGTGCGGGCGCGGAAAAAGGAAGCGGTTAACCGGTCTTTCTCTCATCCCGATCGACCAGAGAGTGGTCGATCTTGTGAACCTCTTTTCTCTTACTTCGTGTCGGTCTCTGTTGGTCATCCTGCTACGGTGACGTCGTAACCATCGGTGCTTCTTCGATGATAAGCACGTGTGCGTGCCTCTACCTGCTGCGTGTACGTGCGTGCGTTAAAGTCGCGAGCTGCGTATCGGCGTGCAGTTAGTGACCGGGGCTGCGTTACCATCCAAGTCCTCCGTATACGAGGCAAAGCGAGGCAAAGTTTTGTTGTTTGTTTATATATCGTCCTGTTGGTTTAATTTGGCTCGAACGAGTCGGTTTCATTTATCTGTGCCGAAGTCAGTTACGAACGGATCACCGGCGTAACCATGGATATCCTGCCGAGTGGGAACATATTTAGGGAGTTGCAAGACATACACGACACCGGATACTTTTCGGCCCAGCCGTCGCTCGAGGATCATTGGCAACAGGTAAGAATGCATCTACATTTGAATTCGTACCACCTGGCACGCCTGTCGTCCCGTCGTGGACGCCAGTTTCCACTTTCTCGTTCTCTCGTTCCGACAGAACGGAGTAATAAGTCAAACCGGGACGTCTAGCGTGCTACGTCGCGCGTACGAGGAAGTTCAAACGGCGGCCGTGAATTTCAAACGCGAAAAGGCGCTCGTAACCTCGACCGCCATATTTGAATTTCTAACGGTCAACGTAGTAACGCGTGACGTTGTCTATCGAGTTCATTGACGCGCGCGAATTCAATTGCCCGTGAAACGTGGCAGGAGCTCTGCAAAAAGTTTTTAAATCCCAATAAATTCGTTCGTCGACGATCACGTCGATTACTTTTCTTCTTTTTTTTCTTTTCTTTTTTCTCTCTCGCGAAAATTCGAATTTACGATCAGTCGCGAAGAAGTTGGTTTTTTTCTCGCAATTTTTCGGTCGGAGTCCGTTTAAATCGATTATCGATATGCAGCGGGCTATTATGACGGGGCGACCTTGAGCCGTAGTATTAGATCGGTGTGTGTTCAGTGACGCGGCCGAGCGTACTATAGACGGCGCATCCTGTTTGTTTACGAGTGTGCAATGACCTTCCAGTGCAGTGGTCGAGGAAGGTAGGAGGGACGTAGTACTTACTTGTTCCCCATTCAATATCTCAACCGGAGTACAACAGTTTCCTCGCTTCGTTAAAATAGTACGCGTGACGTCACTGGTAGCGCCGTCAGCCCGTGTTGCGTGCTGCCTTAACGGTTCGCTGCCATCGCGATTCCCTGGAATTTCCGACCTTTTCTTTTTGCTGTCTCTTTTTAAATTGCCGTTGTACAGACTGCATCAAAATATACGTAACTATGTCGAAGGAAAGAAAATTCCAATGAAAATATGCTCGCGAATACGCTAACGAATAAAAATAGTTATATCACACATGCATCATCGACGTTATATAATTTTATCTTTTTATCACAGTTAATTAAAATTCTTGACATTTCTAAAGTATTCAGTCGCTAAATACTATATATCTTTTAACTTTTGATATTTAATAAAATATCAAATATTGAACATTTAATGAAACTGCGAACACGCGTCATGTATCTTTGTCAGAAAATTTGTGACATTGTAAAATCTATCGAAATCAATGTTCCATCGAGAAAAGTTGGAGAAAATTTTCGATTGTTCGTTTCCTTCTTTCAATTACTTTTCGTCGCATCGTCATATCTCTCATATCATTTCATCTATCTTTCGATTTTATTCCTGGCTGTTTACGTAATAGATATCAATTATCACTCTTTTAATTATCAATGGCTTATCAGACGGTTAGATCGCGCGTGGCGAAATTTATGGCGAGGAAATCTCGGTTTGTCGCTCGGTACTCGACATTTGACCTGCGCAACATTGTTGGGTCGGGCTTAGTTTGGCGCGGTGCCTAATTGAACGTCTCGAAGGGTTTCCAACGGAAAACCGACCGGCACTTTGGTCGCTTTCTTTTCTTTCTCGTTAATTACCCGTACGATCGAGCGTTTTTTATCGTCGGCCAAGAAACATCGTCAGGCTAGCTAGATTCTAACGGGCAATATCGTCCCGTTGCCGTGATCGGTATTGGCTGCATCACCGGATGCCCGTTGTCCTCCTCAATTACGATCTTTCTGATTGCATTAATTTACCTCGTGTTTCGTTCCTTTTACCGCGACGCCATTCGCCTCGCCGCTGGAATCGAATTTGTCGGAAGCGGCCACTATTTTAAATGGAATTTCTCCGGCTTTCTACGCTCCGCGGTGTCTCTCGTGTTTGGAGAGTAAGCCAAACGTCGGCCAAAGAAAGAAATACTGTCTATTTAATCGTGCTCAGAGTCTTTCGGCCTCTGGCTCTATTTCTATTCTATTCGACAATACTTGGACAGCTTTGAAGTTACCTCGCTTATCCATTTTATCGAACGAACCGAGGATAGAATGCATGTAGATTAGCTGGTTGTTCTGGCAGTTGATCTCGATACTCCCGGACGTTGCGTTCGCTCTTTGTTTTATTAACCAGAATTGCGTCTCTTGGTGGTCGTGCCGTACGTAAATACCAGTCGGTTTGAAACTTGGTCTGGTCACGATATTTGCCGAAACGCTAGTTTTACCATGGGCACCGTTTTCACGAGGTACGCGCTCATGTACATCGACAGCGTCATTCGATAGGCGAACAGATGGTTGGGTCACATCGACAACGCGACAGCGTTGGTCGCGTGACCGATAATGCGATTCGACAGGTGCTCTGTTGTATATTCTTGTATTCCGAACTTTACACGATCCAGTTTCGCCAGCAATTATCGTCGTTGGCGAGGGAACGAGGCTTTGATGCGCGTCGCCGTTAGAACCGGTGTAACTCGGCCGATTTTCGGCGCGAATCAGACGACCAAGGAATTTCGCGACGATAATGCCCGTCTGCGCGAAAATTCAACTACATCGCACTCCGTTCGGAGTTACACGTTCGATTATGCGTATTTTTCTGAATCGTTGATTTCAAATTGACCCGTAATTAACGTGACTAATGGCTTGCAGTTACTACAAAGGAGTAGGTTTAGGTTACTACACAAAAGATTTGCTGTGCGCGTACAAGCATCGAACGAAACAAAAGAGAAATGTTTAGTATCTCTCCACGAGAGAAATAGATCAGAAATTGAACTTGGGATTAGTACGGATATTTGAAATCGCTGATACTTGAATATATTTAAACGCCGTATAATTCGTAGTATGTCGTTTTATGCATCTAATTATGATAATTGCTCAGGTAATACAACAACGAGTCTCAAAAAAGGAACTGACGACAAAAGTAGCGTCGAACGACCTTGCTGAAGTTTCCTTTCATCTGACACCTGCAATTACTGAAATACATTCTACGTACCATGCCGCGATGAATTATTCATTGCCGATACGCTAAGCGGATCCAAAGTCCTCTAATATGCCAATTCCCGTTTATGAACCAACCAACCATTCTCCCGCCGCATCTTTTCGCTCAACGGACGAATACGTGAAAATATTTTTTCGTAAATAATTCAGCGGATTGAATAATTGATCGTCGGACGGATCGTATCCATGGTCGTGCGTGCAAATATTTTCGCAGCAGCAGTGTTTCTCTCTCTCTCTCTCCCGCCCTCTCTCATCCTCGATTAATACGTGATACGATATTGACGTGCGTGAATCAAAATCGCGAGTTAAAATTTCCTGCCGGGTAGCTGCTGCGTTTGTAACATTTTCGATTGAATTTTACATCGTTTCGAATTGCTTCGATTGGATCTCTCTCTCTCTCTCTCTCTCTCTCTCGTTTTTCTATATTTTTTGTTTCGTTACGATGCACGCGGAATTGGTCTGGTGCACCAGTTTTTCCTCGTCTCGGCACGCTTGTTTACCGAAATACGTACGAAAAACCGTCGGTTTCGTAACGACGTCGTTGAGGTTGCTTCGTGTTTTACGACAGGCGCGTGAAAGCTCGAACGATCGGCGCGAGTCGCGGAACTTTTGCTCGCATGAATTATACGCTCGTGACAGTGGCGGCGCGGCATCGGTGACATTTTTTTGTTTCCTCCTTGTACATAGGTCGGCGCTTCCACTTCATGTCGCATATTACGACACACTTGACTCAACGCGATATTTTACGGCGTGTGTATCCGTGCACGTACGTTTCACAATCGGGCCCGTGTGTCGTGTGCATTGCCGACGACAATCTCGCTCCGTTTCTCTTTTCCACTCTCTTCCCCTCCTCCCCCGCCCCTTCCCCTTGGTTTCTGTTCCTCCCCGTCTCTCGGTTGCATTCGCTTATCTATCGAGAATTTCGTGAGAGTTTCTTTTGCACGACTTTCACCCGGACGTGTATCGCTTCCCTCGCGAGCTTCGAATTTTACAGACGAGCGCATATATAACGGAGCGCCGTAGCGTTGCTACACACGCGAGATTGAAAATTTGTTGAATCTCTTCTCGAGTTATTGTGAGCGTTGAATGGACGGAGGAGCACGTCGAAGAAGAAATTCGTCGTGTGCTTTGCCGTGTAATAAACGTTTCGGTGAATCGTCGCGATAAATAATCCTTGCGTCGAAATGACATTGCACTTGCTACTTTGTCGCTATGTCGCTTTTTGTAGATGTGTTTCTTTCCTCTTTTTTCTCCCTTTGAATTGAGAGACACGCGGATCATTCATTTTCTGTTTGAAATCACGAACGTTCGATGCCGATCGTAAAAAGGAATAGAGGAAGCGTGTCCTCGTGTGTGACGTGTTTGTTAATAAGGTTTGTTAACGAGAACTCGGAACGCATGAAAATCAATGAAACGTTCGCTACGTTTCCACGGTGCTCGCTGCATGATCGTAGCAATACTATAATGAGCAACGCTTTGTGGAAATCCATTAATTTTGTATCCCATCGCGGCTTCATCTTTCTCCTTTATTTTCTTAGTTTTTTCTTTCTTTTTTTTCTTTTTTTTTTTTTTTTTTTTTTTTTTTTTTTTTTTTTTGCACAGCGTTTAATACCGTTTCGATTTTTCCGTGGCAGCCAGTAATTGCGAGAAACCTGAGGCGGACTAGTCGCTTTGTAACCGACGAGTCGCGTTTCCATCGCGAGACCAGGTACGATAAGGTCGACCGAATCGAGGCAACTGCACACAGAGCAGGGAAATGGTTCTGCATATTTATTTCGCGCTTATCGTTCGAGCGAAATTCAAAAACTCGGTACGCGCTTACGTATACGTGTGTACGCGGCCGTGCACACACGCTCGTACACGCGCGTGTATATATTTTTTTTTAATAGAAAGGGGCGAAATCCCCGGACGAAATGGAACGATACGCGAGTCGGTTTCATCGGTAAACAGTAGATTTTTCAAACGCGTTTCTCGTTGGTCGAGAACAGGGGGATCGGGTAATGCTTCGCACCCTTTCATCCCTCTCTGCCCCCTGTTCCCCCTCCCCCCTCCCCCGTAACCACGGGGGTTGGGTGCCGCGCGCGCGATATATTCCCGGCCGGACGGAGAAAAGAGCAGGTCTCCGAGTGGCTTTAAACGGCGCACGACTCGGTGACTTGACCGAGTGTCGGTGTATACCGATCCTCTTCCCGCAGCGTCTCCTCTCTGTTCCGTTTTTTCTCTTGTTGGCATTGAAATAAGAATATCTGGACGCACAAAGGCGTTTTGGGTGAATGGGCCTCGCTCTGACCTCCAGTGCTCTCCTCGTTCATCCTTCGACCTCTATCGATTCCTCGTTTATCCCGCCGACCTGTATCTCCTTTTCATTCGGACAAACTTTATCTTTCGCCTCCTTCTCCTCCTCCTCTTCCTCCTCCTCCTCCTTCTCCCCTTTAGGCCACCGATGCGCGCAATGGGACGAGAAACAATGGTCTCCCCGGTACAATGGCTCGCAATGTGAGTGATGCGAAAGATGCCATTGTAGCCGTGGCTACGGAACGTGGCATTGTTAACCTTCGATGGCGCAACCTCCTTTTCCAACCACGCTACCTGCTTGCGTTTTCTTCGAACCCGGCGTCGCTTGCCAAACTATCGTAATTTCCACCTCCCACGCTGTCCCTTGCTGTTCGATAATTCATTCGAGGGAATCGCTTCGCGCGCGAGTTCACCCAGTCGGTTCGATATCTCCTCTCTCCGAGTTTGTCGCAAGTTCACCTACATTCGAGATTCGCGTGGCCAGGCGCGTTATCGAGGAAACTCAACCGGCCGAAAAACACGATCCAAGTTCTGGAAGCGTTTAGTCGCGGAACGAACGTTCCTTCCCAGAGGATCGAGGGGCGAAAACTTGATCTAGCTGCTCGCGACGCGACGGGAAATATCGACGCGCCCCGTGAAAACCTCGAGCGCAGGATGTTCTCGCGGTAGTTACGGTACAATCGCGCGCTTATCCCTTCTCGTTCTCCTTCTCGTTCTCGTTCCCGTTTCGTTTCGAGAGGGGGACACGGCTCGAGCGCGTTTCATTTCCAACGAACAGGCAAAGCGGGGAGCAGCGCCGGTTTATTTCTGAGTTTCTGCCGGTGCGCTCACCGCGATGGCACGCCGCGCGCGTTTCGTTCGTTTCCCCTCTCGCATGCCAGAACGAATCCTGTCGTGGAAGTTAATCGCGTTTTTAGAGTATCTCCCTCTCTCGGCGTCTTCTCGCTCCGGTGTGCGTCCCCGTTAAGTCTCATTAACGACTGCGTTGTCCGGTCCAGGTTCCGCTAATTTTATCGCGGGTCGCCGCGAGGTTAATCGAACTCTACCCGTGCAACTTATTACCGGGGCGGTAGATGCGTTGCGCGATATCCGGTGGAAAATGGACGGAGAGAAAGGCCGTTGCGGCGAGACGAGAGGGAGCAGGAGAGATTCGTTCGCGTTTAATCTCGCGATCCGGGTCGCGCAGGTCAGCGGCAAAGCGCTGGAAACCGGAAACGCGGGCAGGGAATCGCGCGTATACGGGACAAGTACGCGAGTTCGTTCGTAGAGAGTAGATTGCAGCCGAGAGGAGAAAGAGACGCGAGAGAAACGCTTGGGAAAGCCGACAGAAAAAGGCGACGCAGCCGATCAAACCGGTCGGTACATACACACGGTACGGAGCGGCAGTAGACGAGACGCGCGGTGGAAGGACGTTAGCCGCGCCTCGGAAACCTACGCTTCGCGTTTCTGCTCGAGACGCGTGCGTGGCTTTGCGTAACTCGCCGTGTCCTTCGAGGCGGGGTGAGCGTACAGCTCACTTGGAACTTGCATCTTCCACGATCGAACTCTTGCATTCTTCGCACGGTACGCGTCGATCGTTCCTCCAAGAACGATGGGCGATGGAAGTAGCGCACATTGTCTGACTCCAGGTGTTGTACAAAACGATCGGCTAGGAGACAGGCGCAGTCTCGCCGTGTGTCAAATAGTTGACCATGTCGCGTCAAAGGCACAATCGGTGGAGAAGAATTTGCGTAGATAGTCACGGTCGAATTAACGTACTTTCCGCGAACCGGCACTCTTGTATCGAACTGCTGCGAACTAAATCGACGAGGGTCGAGGGTGGAAAAGAGGAGAAGAGGATGGGAACAGAGGACGGGGGGTAGGGAGAAACAAAGGACCGATAAAAACAAATTGGTCTTCCTCTCCTCGCCCCTTTATCCGTCATTCGGTCCGCCGGTTTGATCGGTCGGACAAATTTTGTGGCCGTTTTGCTCGACGGGCGCGTACATTTGGGGAGAAAAGACGTATAATCGTATTAAAATTTATCAAAGCTCTCGCTCGAAATGTTCAACATTAACGCGTCGATGGAAATGAGAGAGAGAGAGAGAGAGAGGGAGAGAAAGAAACGAGAAAAGAGACGAATCCCACCGATTGCCATTATTCGTTCTCCTCGTCGAAATGGTACGATAAATTATCGAGTCTTAATTACGTCTCTTACATAAAAAGTCTGCTACCGATAAAGTTGCGATACAACGGTCTCGTCTTGTCCGTGCCCCGTTTGCTCGATGAAATTTTCGAAGCTCGCGTAACGCGAGTCATTGACGTGACGACTTGGCAAAGTGCGATTTACTGTTTCGATCAATTAAGGTTGGTCTTCGAAGACGGCGATTAGATAAGATAACTTGGTGACAACGAGGGCGATTATCTTTACCGTTCGCGTTCGTACGTCGCGATTTTTTCTCGCCGCGATATCGCCGTGATATTCCCGTTGCAAAAACAGCTTTTTCAAATTTTTTTCCCCCGGCTCCTTCGCTAGCCACTTGCACGGTCGCGCGATTAGCCCCGTGAAATCAATCGTCGCGGAGATATCTGCGGAAAAGCTCTCCATTCCCGTGGTAGCTGGAAAGCGGTATATCCTGCACAGTGGTTACGATCATTGCCTCGCCGCGTTCCATTGTTATATTGTCCCAGCCTCACTGTCCTCTTACGCGTCGAACGGTAGACAACAATGCCGCGCGACAATCCCGCATGCACAGGACTCTCATCGTTTTATAGTTATTTTTCAACCGTTTGTTTCGCCGTCGTTTAAACCCGCCTGACAGCTGTTGATCGTTACAAACGTTGGAAATGTCGGCGCGCGGCCGGGTATCACTCGCGATAAAACGCGAGACGCGATCGATGCTCAGGCATTTTTGGCATCTTACGTCAGTACTGGCGTGCACCGGCGGTGATAAAATTTGTAGACGAGATTCGTCGGGGACCTAACCTAACCTATCCTATATATTCTTTGACACTGTGCAAAATTTCATTTTATTATTTAAGAGTCAATGCAATTTTAATTTGTAATATGTTGATGTATTTAAGTAGAATATAGGTCATTTTATTGTCACTAGTTGGCGGTGTTTATTGAATTTGAAAAAAACTGAAATTACTCGCGGGTGTCCCCGATAATTAGGCGGAGCCTCGTAAAACAAATCGACGTCCGCGTAATTATATTTGAAAACGTTGACGTCGAAGGTCTCGCTCGTTCGACGTACACCGCGTGCAAACATCGCGATTCGACAGCGGGCGTTAAGAGACGCGTTTCAGAGAAAAAAGGAAATATCGGTTTGCGCGTTGTAAGTAAACGTTATTAGAATCACTCTGCTAGTCGATTAGCCGTCGGTCGCAAATTACCCGGGGAAACAGAACGAATTAGACACGCTGGCTTTTTACGTACGGGGACGATGCATTAAAACTGACACCGATTTCCACTCTCGATTCTCTCCTCGGTTTCTTTTTTTTTTCTTTTCCTTTTTTTCTTGGCGTCGTTAATGCCGCTCGTTGCGGGAAACCGGCCATCTAGTCGACGGCCAAACGGAAGAAACGCTCGATTTTGGGGGTTGGTGTACGATTTCTTGTTTACCCAAGTTATCCCACGTTAATTCTCGATCCCGGGGAATGTAACAGATGGCGTTCCGTCTAAAGGGCAAGTTGTCAGGGTGACGGACAATGCTCGACTTTCCGAACTCCCCGATGGGAGTTACGGCGGGAGTGAAACGTTACAAGTTCAATATTTACCGTTTTGCATGTAGCCGGAGATTATGAGATCAGGGATGTCGAGTAGGGTAACGCGGCATGAAATACAACGCACGCCGAATATATAGACGAGTACATAGACTGTTTGACTGAGCTAGGAGAAAGAAGTGGCCGCGACGAAATCGCCGAATTGCTGGAATCTAGCAACGCACGACGACCCTCCGTGCGGAGCATACGCGCTCGCAGTTGGAGCGCGGCAACGTTCAGCTTCGGAACATGTCAGATGGTCTTTGTTTGTTTACAGGACGACACGGTAAAGTTATTCTTAGAGCTCGGAGAACAGCGACTCGTCTAACTTTAGAGTGGCGCCTTCGAACCGTGTTTCTAAACGCGTCGTTTGCGAGTCTAGGCGGAATAATTGAAATTTCCCGCGGATAACGTCCTCCCTCCGAGTTATCGAGCGTGAAACGCGTTCGAGGTCGTACGGTTCACTTCAAAAAAGAAAAGGAAAAAAAAAAAAAAGAGGAAGAAGGAACAGGATGGGGGGATTTAAAAAAAGGAAAACGCGATAAACGTTTCATTGGTCGTCGTCGTACGTTTCTGTCGTCGTCGATTACTCGATGGTTGTCCCTGCTAATTCGAGGGTTAACTTTTTCGCTCGTAATTTCCGTAAGTATTAACGACCGAAACGTCGCCGAGACTAATTGGATATCCGGTGCTGGTGATAAATGAAAGACGAACGTGGTCGCGTTTTAAATTTGATCTTAGCGGGAACACCTGCATGCCCAACCTTTTCCCCCAATTGAACGGCCAAGTGCTTCGACGAGCTGCTCGTCGTCCTTTGCTAATTTTAGTCGATTCGTTCGAAATAAATGGATTCGCTCGATAAGCTCGTTCCTGCGTGTATTTCGACTTCGTAATCATTTTTTTCTTTTTTTTTTTCCCCTGTTCGCTGGGGACTCGCCGCAACCGGTTGCTCTCTTATATAATCGGCGACGACGACACGATTTCACGATAAATTTGCCATCGAGGATCGATTCGAGCGGGCGTGTCGATAACTTGGATGGCGCGTCGAGTCGAGTGAAAATATAAATAGGAAGATGCCAGTGTACGAAACGGGCGATACCGTGCGAAGGTTTGATTGATGGACCGTGCTACGTGTAACTGGTATGATTGATAGACTCGTCTTCGTTTACCCCGAATTTTTATGATTCATCGATAAGCATCATATACGATATACGATATATCGATCGATCGTTTAATTTGCGCCGGATGAATCAGCATCGAGAATGATCATCTTTGCTCGGATACACTGTTCGTTGCGGCATTGAGCGATTTGTATTTCACGCGAAAAATATCACTCTGCAAATAGACGCTGTTCCCCTGATAATACTCGCGCTCGTAACAGCACGTATGACTCGAACGAGCGAAGTCGTACGTGTGTCTGTGTACCTTCCTTACTCTCGCGGTTGTTATTTTCACCTTCGTTGCGTAATCTGTCGAAACTCGATTCAACGTAATATCAAGATCATGAATATTGATGCGCCGCGACGACCGATATTTCGATTCCAGGAAATTTCGCGCGGCTGCCGGGGATTAACCCCCCCCCCCCTCCCGCCTCGATTCCCTTTTATTTCTTCCTTCGATTTCCTTCGCCGCCTCGCCCGTGTCCCTTGGTCGCGGCTTTATCCGTCTCTGTCGCGCCGGTTAAGCGGATCCGCAGCGCGACATTTGCATCGATCTTACTCGTGAAATTTCGTCGTCGATCGGCCAGTAAGCGGATCGACGTGAAAATCCGGACGTCAAACGACAAACACACTGGGAGGGAGAGTGAGCGCTCGCGCGCGCGCGAGAGAGAGAGGCGGTTGGTTCGATCGTTAGAGTCCCGTCTTAAGCTGTACAGAGGAACGTAACGGCGTTCTCACGGCCGGAAGCGAAACGATAAGTCGGCTGCTCGTTCAGACAGCCAGCCAGCCAGCTACGCCGTTAACAACTGGCAGACACGCGTTAATGGGTTTCAGCTCTGTAAATACATTAAGGTTGCTCGCTACGCCGTGAATCGTCGTTACAACGCCGTGCACGCATTCCGCTCGCGGACCGTGTACCCTGTCGTCGCGAAAAAGATCGACGGCCGTCCTGGAAGTTTCGAAGATCTCCGATCCGAACGGGGTCGTCTAAAAATTGCACATCGGCCGGAGCTACGATTTTTCTTCGGCGCGTCGTGGCAGCTGTACCGGTTAACGTCTCCCCCTCGCTTCCTCAATACGTATTACCCAGATTTAGACGTTCGAGCTTCGAGTTTGCTCGTCGTACAAACGATTGCGTAAGATTCGGAGACGTCGACTCGCAAATTGGTCGGAGGAACGATTCCGGCAACTGCGCGTTGACACTCGCTGCGGCGCGACGTTTGAAAAATCGGGTGTTTCTGTTGGGTTCGACGATAGTACTTACAACACGTTGCCGCGTCGATTAATATTCGACGGCGAACGCGGGCGCGAGTTGAACGAACCTGCTCGAGGCAGTCGTTCTCGAACGTTCGCTTCAAGCTCGCCGACGGCAAACGCAGTTCCGCCCACGCGAACGTTTCTACCAAACGAAGAAGAAGTTTAGGATTTTCGGAGTAGCATCTGTTAGCAATATTCCACGGCGGCCGGCGTGCTAACAGTTTCTCAACCGTTTCGCCGCAGCGTAAAAAGAGGAAAAAGCGGCCGGGAGAAAAAGCCCGGCGGAATACATATTTCAAAGTTGTCTAAATATCCGCGCGAGCAGCCGATTCCCTTCCCCGTGACAACCGAGCCAGTACCCGAGCTTCGCCTCGAAATAATTGCCAATAAATTTGTTTCTCGATCGGGTCGGATTCGAGCTACTTGATCCATTAACCTTAAATCGACCGCGATCGAACGAGCGAGCGAGTTGCGTCGCGTCCACGCGTCCGCTCGGACGCCGCCAGCATGGTGGACGACGTTCTCGAGGAAAAACTCGATCCGACCGATCGATTTCATATCTAATACTTGAATTTCCGTGGCGGCCACGTAGCCGGCGCTGATTGGTCGACCGGCGCGGCGTATGAGCGCCACTGGCCGCTCTCGAGCCGCGCGGCTGCGTTGTAACGGAGCATCATTGATGTTAATGAGCTAGATTGGAAAGCTGTCCTGCGTTTGAAAGTTATTGAGCTCGGAACGATCGGCTACCTCTTCTCTTGTACGTGCGCAGCGATGGCGATGGCGATGGCGATGGCGACGGCGACGGCTACGGGGACGCCGATGATGCCGCCAATGCCAGTGATAGTGGTGGTGGTGGCGATGGTACGTCCGAGACTCGCAGTGTGTACTCGCGTGCACGTTCTGTTCTCCGGAGCGCGTCCACATGCCCGGAGAAGCGTAATTTCATGAATGAAATCTGAATAAATCAGCGCGCCGTGTTATTACGGGGCGTAGCGCGCTCGATAAATCCCGCTAATAAACAATGACGCCGAGCGAGAAGACGCCCGATGGTGACGATCGCGCGAGATGACTGTTTTTTCTTTCTGGATTCCATTCGCCTCGTTATCCGAAAGAGATAATTAAATTCGCGAGTTAAATTTTCCAACCGTGACTGTTATTACGACGTCGATGGTTAAACCATCTTTTTATTCCATTCGTTTTCAAGTATAAATCCTCGGGCCAGGAGGAAAGGGAGGGAAAGTGGAGGGAAAACAAAGAACGAGTCGGTTCCTTACAGTTTGAGAGCCACTGGCACGCGTGTGCTTAGCCAACGCAAACAACACATTTGTCGGAGCGTTATTGGATCGATCTTGTCGCGGCGCAATTCAGTCGAGCCTCGATGTCCTGGAACGATCCTGCGTAACCAGTTCCACTGTACGATCGCGCGCACGTAGCAATGATTTCTCTTGTCACGCGAGATGATGGACAGCATTGTGGACTTACAACCACGAGACGAGTCTGGCTATCGTGTTAAATCGTTCGGCAACAGTCTCGCGGCCGGTTAGACGTCTTGTCGGTGACTCGTCCCAGGGAATAAATTAAGTTTCACCAGAGTCTATTAATATTTCATAAGCGCAGGCCAAATTGGGTGAAACTCGGATGAGTAATCGTTGGTCTCGTTCGCGAGACGTAAGCGAGTATCGATGTCTGCGCGTTCGCCTCCACGAGAGCGCGAGCTATTGGCGCGCGAGTATCTCTCCCTCTCTCCCTCTCTCTCTCTCTCTCTCTCCTCTCTCTGTTTCTTTCAGGTGTGCTCCGATACCATCTTTAAAATCGTGACGCCGTCGTGTTTCGCCGTTGGTCAGCTCCTTTTGCGTGGATCGTTGCGTAGGCTCGTCTCGCGTTGATACACGATACGCAGCCACGAAGAGAATCGACGGGCGATTATTTACGCTCGCGTTGCCTCTCGCGATGCGACGAGAAAGAAAAAAGGGAAATTTATTGTTCCGTGCGTGCCACTTTCCCCGTCTGTCTGTAATACAGATGGTAGGTGTTAAGCGGACTGATGGCGTTGCCGATCCGAAACGTCGGATCTACCGGCCGCGTTATTTACAGCCGACGCGATACGCCGAGCCGATCGTTAGAGCCGAACTTCAGCTACGGGGCTGGTATCTCGCGGGTTGTGACGATCTTCGTTGGTCGACTTCTTTCTCGTCCCGATATGTTTCGTCGGGGATATAGAAAACGGGGATTGCCGGGCGTAGGGGGCGAAGTTGCACGGTTCGCGATTACCCTCGTTACTTTCAACGGTCGAGCAGTTACGCGTTGTTCCACCGCGTGGCTCGCGTTATCGAGGTCGAACGTCATTTCTCCGAATGGATTCGATTTTTCCCCATCGGAAGTTACGTCGTCGCGAGATACTGGCCGGGGTCGGCGGACACGCGGCACACGCGTGTGTCGGTGAGCGCGCGGCGATGGTTGCGGAGCGACCATCGTAGAGTGGCTGGAATCGAAACGAGAAGTTGGAAAACGGATATTGATCGCCTGCCGTGTGTACAATTCGCGAGTACTACCGTTGCCGCTCCGCGAGTAGTACACGTGCGCGTTTTCAGTGACGTAAGGATTTTCCGGCGCGCATCGCGCGAGCCAGCTGCCGGAATCGACCCGGATCGATTCTTTTCGTGCTCGCCGCGTCGAGCGAATGGAACGAGAGAGAGAGAGAGAGAGAGAGGAGGATACGCAACGCCGAGCACTACAGTTTTACGCAGCAACGATTTCTCAACGCGGCTCGAAGCAACAACACAGTTCCGTCGGCCGACGAATGAAAAAAACGTGGCGGTTCGACACTCGATTTTGGTCGATTCGTTAACGATACGCGGCGGTGGTTCGCGCCGATGGGACGCGTTTAGTTTGCGGAACGGCTGACGATCGAAAGGGTAGATTGCACGAGACGCGTTTTATCTCGGCGCAGACTGGGGGTCTCTCTCGCGAAGTAAAATGGAAGCAACGTGGAAACAGCCGTGGCGCGCTGCTACCGAGAGACAAAACAGCTGTAACGCGAGAGGGAAGGCACTCGAGGTTTAGTTTGGCGTGCACACGATGTTGGGCTTGAAACACGACAAGCGTGCGTGCGACCGTGTATCGTTATCCCTTACGAAATTCAATACAAGCGAGATATCGATACCAGCATGCGCGGGCACAGAATGTTTTCGTTGCAACGCGCGGCTATCTCCTCGTTACCGCGTTGCGTTTTTCCTGCTCGAAAATTACCGCGAAAGGGTTATGCGCCTGCGAGTTTACGCGCTCTTCTTTGGAGTGCACGTGCAAAAGAAACGGATGAATGAAGGATTGTATATATATATATTCGAAGATATACGTATATAAAGCGAGAAGCGCACGAACGCGCGTAGGATGTCTGCCATTTAATTTAAGTTACATTGCCGGTGCATATTCGACACGTACACACGTACAGGCGTATATTAATTAATGCGAAAAGATCGCTATAGGCTCGTCGGGTCGGCTCTATTATCAGGTAATTCGCTGTCGCGCCGGCTGATCGCGTGCTGCTCTTCATCGCTCTTCCTGGCCGCTCTACTATCGACACTATCGTATCCTGGGACCGTCGAATGCTTCGCCGTGATATCGTAATCGACGCGTCGGTGCAAACTGTAAATTACGGCCCGGTTGCGACGATTCGGCGCAATTGCGGCGATATATCGATATTTCTTCGTTTGACAAGTCACCGCATTTACAACACGTGTTGTAAATGAACAATAAGAATTTTTAAATCACTCTCAGCATCAATGACAGTCGATTTTTACTTTGCTTCGCTTCGAACGAGACGCGATCGGCTTTGTAAAAAAACTCCTAAAACGGAAGCGCGTACCTTGCCCGTCTCGTTGACCAAATTTAAACAGAGCAACTCGATGCGTGTGGAATTTCTCTCGTTGAACATCCTCGCGAAATAAATACGTTACGTTCATTCAGAGTTACGACCGCGACTGCGAATACTTGTACAAATTGCCGGGACGATCGCAAAATCTGAGGTTGATCCGGAAGAGGACGGGTGGTTGGTAATTACGCGTGTGCCAGAGAAGAGCGGCACGACTTCCGTTCGATATTTTTCCATTTTCCCCGGCGGCGGCGGTGGTCGCGGCGGCTGCGTTTTTCGACGGTCCTCTCGTTTTCTTTCGCGAGATCAATAAATCGCGGAACTGTGGAGGCTGCACGGTCGTTCCTCCGCGTCTGCACCACCCCTTCGCCTCCTCCTCGCTCGCCATCGCCGCTGCCGCTGCCGCCTCCGTCGGTCCTCGTCTCTTTCTCCTCCCGCCTCCTCCGTCTAACAGTCCCGTGGATCTCCCAGGAGCATTCGAAGCCGACCGACCGAGCGATAATAAAATAATTCTCCGCCACAATAGACAATGCTCGTGCCGGGATGGCAGTAATTCAAACCGGATGGAGGAAAAAGAGGCCAGTCGTTTTCCGTAGTTCCGCCGGCTGCGCGCGGACGCACCGCCGTCGCGTTCTTCCTCTTTCACTTTCTCCTTCTTTTTTTTTCTCTTCTCCGTTTGCGTTCGTCCCTCCTCGTTCCCGTCCGCTTACATCTCGTTCCCTTTCCACCATTCCGCGTTTCCTCCGTTTACGCTACGGCTCTTTCACCTGCCACCCCCGACTCTTCTCCGTTTCCCCTGCGACCGTCGGTCGTTGCATCCTTTCCTCTTTCCACGTGAAATTTGTCACCAAAGTGAAATAATAGCTCCGCGCGCTATCCTCACTATCCTAATTCACGTGAAAAGGCCGGCACACACATGCTTCAAGGCTGGGTGTCCTCCTCGAGTGCGTTCGAGACGGCCGGGAAATTCCGTGGAAAAAAGAATTCTCGTGGAAGATCGATCGCGGTACTTCTTGCCACCTGTCACGGGGTGATGGCCGATCGCTAACAAGCGTCGGCTGAATCGCTTTCCGTGGTATAACGTTTCGCGCGACGTAACGAGATTTCGACGGATATCGGTCGGAAACACGAACGATCGATGTTTCCAAAATTTTGTAGAAAGGGGGAACGTTGCGTTAAACGTCTGCTGGCTGTTCCTCCTCGCCGGATTATGATGACCGGTGATAAAGCGCATCTCGACGACCGAGTGTCTCTCGTTGCCGTAATTACTTGGTCGTCGCTCGGTTCACGGTCTTTGCTCCGGAGAGGCGAGCAACGAGAGAGAGTTTCTCTCTACCCTTTTCCCTTTTCTTTCCGCATCTCGTTTCCCTCCCAACTGTTCCGTGCCATTTCGAGGCGTGCTCGCCCGCCTTTGCTCTGCAAGCTCGCCGAGCGAGTTTTAACGAGAAATTAATATCTCGAGTAAGTCGTCGACTCCTTCAGAAGGATGAGTCTTCGTCTTTTTCTTCGTCCGCTTGTATCGTTTGCCGTTGAGTTTCGCTCTTATCTCATCTCCTGTCTCGTCCCCCTCCTCCTCCCCCGTTGCGCCTCCCCCACGCCGTTTCAAGCTTCTTCTTCGTGTTTCTTCCGCGTCTTCGGCTCCGCTTCTTCCGCTTTTCGCTTCTTTTTTTTTTTTAATCTCGTCGAATTACTCGTCACTTAACCGCGAATACACGACGTCGAAGATACACGTGGTTTCAATCGGCTCGTCGTTGCGCCGAACCGTGGTTTTCAAAGACCTCTCGTGCCTCTCGAACGCTTCCTACGCACGACTGCGCCTCCTGTTATTCCCGGAGGTGTACTCGCTCGGGGCCTAATTAACCGCGTGTTTCGGTCAATTAGCTAATTAACGTCGGCGGGAGGTGTAAGAATCGCGAAAGAGAAACAGCCTCGCCCCTTTCTCGTAACTGGGTTACCGGCGCGTTTCGACGCCACGTCAGGCAGAGCCACGCTGTTTGAATTTCCGGGAATACCGGCTGGCTCTTTGCAAACCCATTCACTCCGTCTCGAGTCGAGTGTTTACGTCATTTTTGAGTCGATCGCGATCCAGCTTTTGTCGAATTCGCGACTCTGTCCCTAGCATCTCGCGCGTGTATGGAGAAAGGTATACACATTTTGTCCCAAACTGAAAGAAGTTCCTTTTCGATGATGCGCGATGACGTAAAGATATAATTAAGAGTTACTTTACAATTTTACACAACTATTTATTTGAACAAGACTTCCACTTTGGAACTTTTTTACATGGAAAAGTATCATAGTACTAGCTTATACTTGCTGCAACGCTAAACCGTTTCTGTCTGTGGACCCTTTCTCCCGTGTTTGTATATCCTTTTCCCACTTCGGTTCCATGTCAAAGCGTACCGTAGGACGATCAATTCCCAACAACGTTACGAGCCGCGACAGAGTGATTACACGATTTCCCGGAAGACGCTGCGGACCCACTCGACGCTGCTGCTTTCTTTCCCGATAGTCGCTCACCTTGCCTACCTATCTCACTCGTCGGCCGGTTAATACCAGCTGTCGCTCAGTCATCGACTTCCGAGCTGCACCGGGCCTCTCTGGTTAGTTCGCCGCGTACATATCCGAAACACGGCTTTGGCAGACATCTGGCAAGCATCCACGCCGGATACTCGAAAAGCCTCGCCGCTCTCGTACACCTACACATACACACCGCACGCCACCAGCTGCTGGGCGGCTAGGAAGCTAGATCTAGGTATTTCTGGGGGCGAAACTGCGCAGTTTTCCGCGCCTTTTCACGCCACCGTGTCCGTCCCGTCGAGCCGCTTCCCCGTAGCGAAAAATATGCGAAAAATATATACGCGTCTACTCGAGTTCAAACTCGGCGTCGCAAAACGAAGAATTGTATTTTTCGGAGAGCAACCTCGAGTTTTTTCAGACTCGGGGTTGGAACGGCCTGCGCGTTGAAAGCCCGATGTCGGTGGATTTCGATCGAGCCCCGGCCGTTCCGGTCGCTACGCTTTAATCCACGAGGAACGCGACGCCAGCTGCTAATGAATTTACACCGTCGCGTCTCCTCTAACGTCGTTAGTGTCTTCGTCACGGTAAACAGAGCCCCGTTCTGTTCCCCTTTCATCGAGCAGATACGCACGATCGTTGAAAAAGATTCCGGTCGGAAAAAGACGTTCGCTCGCGAACGGCTCTGTCACTCTTCCGGCGGCGGTGGTGCTCGTAAAACTCGTCTGGCACGATCGTCGTTTGCAGCGTGTTTGTCGCAAGTCGAGCCGCGGGACAACCTCCGAGACGCGTGTGCCCCAGAGCACCGCGGACGATTCTACGTAACGGCGACGTCTTTGTAAATAAATTTCCTTTTGGCCGCGAGTTGCACAATCCATCGATCGGTACGATGGAAATTCGCGTCGTTCTCTCGTTCGAGGTGTGGAAAATTTGTTACGGGGCGCGTGTAGCGGTTATAATTGCGATAATGGCGTCGCTCCAGCAGGACGGCGTTCGGAGAAGGATCGCCGTGGCGTCGAACGATCGTTGATCCGTTGGCTGGAGCGGCGTCGAGCAGCGTCGATCGATCGAGCAATTTCGTGGAAACAGTGAAACGGCTGGCACGTCCGTATTTAGCCTTCTGCCGAGTCGTTTGTTCTTCCGCTCTCGCGGAACAGGCTTGCAGCGATGTATTTCGAATGTATTTAAAGCGAGTCGTGACTGCGGTTTCCGAGGGTTCCTCGCGTTGCCGGCGAACAAACGGGAAAGTTGCCGTTGGAACATGGAATCTCGGGATTGATCGTGTATGAAACGCGTCTCTGTATTTTCACGCGATGTTCCCGATAGCCGCTTTCACTACGTTCCGATTCGAGATGATCGAGTGCTTTCCTAGGCGTTAAAATATTGCTCGCGAGGAGAAGCGGGGCAAAGGTCACCGAATCGATATTTCCAACGATGAAATTTCGTCGCAGACACGCGCGTCGTTTTCCACAAAACGAGACTCTCAAAAGTGTAACTGTCAGGATCGTGTCAGGACCTCTGCTGAAAATTCTTGTCCGATGGCCGACCGATTTTTGCCGGTCGGTTTTCTCGTCGTTTCCACGCATTCTATGGATTTTTCCCCCGTTGGTTGCTGGTCCGGGAGACTCGCTCCTTCGAGGAAAAGCACGTGACGACCGTGAGTGGCGAAGAACGTTTTCGCCTAGAGGCCGTGGCCGCGGAGGGGGTAAATCCGCTTTAATTTTAGCCATGCTCTTCCAGCCGTGCCGTGGGCAGGCCATGGTATGCACGGTGGTGCTCTCGGCAGCAGCCTTGGCATCGCAGACGCATTATTCATACCTTAATGAATTCTCTGCCGCTCCCCTCGTCCCGCCGCCGATCTCCGTCGCTCGCCCTCGCCGCGTCCGCGCTTCCACCCTCGCTAAGAAGCCACGAAAGTCTCTCTATTTTTGCGATAACATCCCCCGTGCTCTCTCTCTCTCTCTCTCTCTCTCTGTTTCTCTCGTCTCGCGGCGTTCCTTCCGCTCGTCGCGCGATTTCGCAAGCGTTCCTTCTCTTTATTTCGTTTTTTTTCTTCTTCTTCTTTTTTCTCTTCCACGGTTCATCGTTCACCGTGCCGCTTCCTCCCGGCCCTCGCTCCGTGCCGCGGCAACAAGGGACGTTTGCTATCGCGAGATGAAAAGTCCCGGAATGTTTGCTAGTCGTCGTTCTCGTTCCCGTTTCTGCGTCCCCGCCATTGCGCTTGGAGATAATATATTTCAAAAGGGCTCGAATATTCTGGAGTATATTTACGTTTTACGCGGAGCTGCGCGTCGCTTCGAATTTATTTCCCTCCCCCTCCCTCCCTCTCCGAAAAGTAATATCGGTTCATGCGTTAGAGTGTATCGGGTTATACGCGTCGCGATATTATATTCAGGGACGCTACATCACCGTTAATGCCGCCTCGTGGATCCCACGATGCTATACGTCACGCGAGCGCCGCGCCGGCAACCAAGAGGCACGATCATCTCCGCTTTCTGTCCCCTGTTTCTGCTAACTCAAGTTCAACGTATTGATCACGCCGACGGCAGTAGACGCTAGTCACCGCTCGGCACCATTGACTTTCGCCTTTCGAACCTATATCCACGCGCTCTCCTGCGCTCCCCAAAGTGCCACCTCGATTCGCGAGATGGCGAATCCAAGATAACGCGAATGGTAAACACGCGGATGGGGGAAAGTTGCTCGAGGAACGCTCTAACGCGATAAAAATTCCATTATCGTCTGCTTAACAAGCGATCCGTCTTCCTTTCGGACGTGTTCCTCTCCTCTTTTCCCCCGCGATTATTCCCACGCCGCACTCGACCGTTTAATTGCAGCAACCCCTCGAATCCCCGTTCGGCTCGCGAGATAAGCCCCGAAACTTTTAATTGCCGCTTTCGAATATTTTTCCATGCGCGAACTTTCGACGCGAAAGAGTGGCTTCGCGCAACGTGTGCCCCGCGGGGTCGCGCGTCCATTCCGCGCCCTTCGACCTGCCTCCGCCGCTCCGTTTTCCGCGCACGACGCCACGTGCTCGTAAATAGACGCCGCGTAGCTCTCGTATCGCGGCAATTTTCGTACACGAAGAGCCGGCTAACGTCCTCCGGCGAGGATGAGGAAGCGTCGCGCTCCGTGTCCTCCTCGCTCTTCCTGAATTTCAAGTTTTATCGTTTCCTCCCTGATCGTCGCATTGTTCCCAGCTTCGCGTCCCAGCTTTTGTTGTCCGTGGTTCCGCGGCGAGTTAACTCGGTCGCAGGACACGCAATGACGACGCCTGGAATATGCATTTAATTACGTATACTTGGTCTTGAGACAGAGTGGAAGTCGTACCGGTCCGCTTTGTTAATTTGTCGTTGGTTTTTGGGACGTCTGCTCACCTTTTATTCAGTCTTGAAATATGATTGATCACTCAAAGTCTAAGAGTCTTATTTTCATCCTGTCAAAATTTTCTAATCGTACGATGGTGCACGAACGATCAACTTTTACGCACTTTGGTAATTTTTAGAATTCATATTTGGAATTCATTGACTGAAAATTAATTTAAAACTTGACGCGTTTGGCCAATGTATTCTAAAATTCGTAATTGGTGTTCTGCCGATTATTTTATTGCAGAAAGCCAAATTACTAATAAATCGAAGCGATCCGTATTCTCTGGAAAACTTTAAACGTTGCTCTGCTATAGTAAAAGTTGATCGTAGCGTTAACACTGGGTTTCAAGAAATCACCTTGGGAGGGAGAATAACTTGCCATAATCTATCAACTAAAGTAATTACATCTTGTAACAGTCAATAGCGTGTATCGAATATCGTATGTAACAAGTCATAATTTGATCAATGTTATTAAAAAAAAAAAAGAAAAGAAAAAAGATTCGAATTGACAGAGAATTAGAAATTTCACTTCGTTCGCAACGATCTGATAGAATGTAATTTGGAAAGAAGGAGGTAGTGGAAGCACCGTATGGCACATCGAGAATGATGCATCGCGCGATAACCATAAAAGGGAAAGGTGGCAACGGGGGACAGGTAGATTGCTCACCGACCTAGTTAGTGCTCAAGACACACACAGACACACAGAGAGAGAGAGAGAGAGAGAGAGAGATGCGTATTAAAATTGTTCGAATAAAGACCGGTCGAAAAATCTCGGCCTCCCTGGCGAGATACCGCCAAACGATGTTTACGAAACAATGCGTCGACCGCTTGCTGCCTCTATCTTCGTCCTCTTCTCCCAGTCGTCGTTCCACGCGCTATAGATACCGCCGCGTCGGACATTGTCGGAGCACGCGGGCTGCATTGTGTTGGTACAGTCTACGATGCAGCCGGTTGGCGCATCCCCAGCCGGCGAACCGACGTTCGAACGCGCCCCGTTACGATGCATTTATGCGGCCAAGGCT
>KQ435729.1:1924861-1936221 GCA_001276565.1 Melipona quadrifasciata | reverse complement strand
CCGTTCCACGGGCTTTTACGTTCGATAAGATTTGCATAAAAGCACCCGGGGTCCGTGCCTGGCCCTTCGCCGATCCCTCTGCTCCACCTTTCGATCGTAATGACGATTTACATACACGTGCTCTCGTCGTCTCTGCTTCTTGCGCCCGAGCCTCCCATTTATCTAGCCAATGGCTGTTTCGTTCGTTGTTAACGAGCCGGCCGAGCGTTAGGGCTTGTTGTGCTAATTTCGGCCGCGGCGGAGGAGTTGAGAGTGTTCGGCTGTTTGGACGACAGCGAGCACAGGGGATGAAGATGCGCTTCCGTCTGACTCGTGGAATTTTCTTTCCATTTTTGACTACACGTGTCGTATGACTGCGTAAAATTATGAAAGAGCGACAAGTTTTTGTTAGTATTATCCACGAACAAGTGGATGCTTCGTTGCTTCGAGCTGTTTCAAAGGGAATTTGAATTTTGAACAAGGGAGAGGGAAATGCCCCCGTGGAGCACGTGGATTCTCTTTCCCGCGGTGGAAGAATCGAATGCCCGGCAGAGGAGGAGGGAGAGTTCGGCTCGAGAAATGAATTACTTAACCTTCAGGCATACTCACCATTCAACTGTCAGTTCGCGTCTGAGCATATTTTCATCTGCCGCGGGCTGCTCAACGTCCCGCATTAAAGAGATGACATCATCGATGAGGAGAGAGAGAAACAACCGCTCGTCTCGGTACGACGAGATCGAGAAGTTGTAGCGGGCTCCTTGACCGAGATGAAGAGAGAATCGAGTTAAATCGATCTCTAAAAGGCGATCCGTTATCGAACCTTTTACCCCGGGCCGCCGGCGCACGCATAATGCCCGGCGAACAGCGTTTGAACTGTAAATGCAAACGTCGATATCTTTGCTCTTCGCGGATGTGCGAGAATCGAGAACAATGTCGACGCATTAACTCCCGCGTTTCTTCTCTTTTTTTTCTTTTTTTCCTTTTTTTCTACCTCTGTCCTTACGTTTCTGTATTTCCTTCGGAACGAGTCGGCGAACACGAGTCTTTCATTTATCCGCTAACGTACCGCGGATAAATGGAGACGGTCGGAGAGAAATAATCGAAGCCGGCGCGAAAACGCCACGCAATGCCACGTTCTCTGCTCTGTGTAACTTTATTACGCGGCAGTGTCTACACCGATAGTCTCTCGAACATTCAGTTATCGCGATATTCACACAATCGGTCAATTTCTTGACGCCGTTGTCGATAGTCTCTCTCGTCGCGTATTTCGAATCGTCGATTCGTCATTGTTTGATGATCCGACGGTCGAGCAACGTTCCACTGGGTTCATGACTCACGAGCTCTCGCGCTTCTCAACTTTGGCTCGTCTTTGCTCGGAATTCCGATCACCGCGGACCTCACGGATGATGGCGTGATTAGGAAAAAGAGCGCAATTGAAACGATTCCAGTCGTCAGAGAGAAAGAGAGAAATGCATAGAGACTAGCTAGAAGAGCGTGGAACCGCGAACCAAGGGAGCAGAAAAAGAAAATCTTTTCCTGTTACGAGAGAGAAAGAGAGAGAGAGAGAGGGAGAGAGGACTGAAAATCGAGATATTCTCGCGGCGTGGAAACCAAAGATTTATGGTCCGGCTCTTTGGAGATTCTCTTTGGCGCGAGCTGGTGACTCGTTGTTGGAAAAGAGAGGGCGAAGCGGTTTCTCGAGGAGGAACGGAGCTGGAACGTGGCGCGGCGCGACGCGGCGCGTGTATTTAGGTCGCGCGAGCCCTTGGGCTGGTTCGTCGCGCGGAAAGACGAATGCGTGCACACACATGCTCGCGGGTTCTTTTTGCACGCGTGCAATAGCTCGAGCCCGCCCCTTTTCTCTCTCGCCCTAGCTGTAAATTTCCAAGCGGCGCGCGCTTGTCGTTTTGCTTTTCCGGCTGGCTCCTGCTGCCACGCGTTCCTTTTGTTCCCGCCGCGCCATCTTTCCAACGGAAAGGGGAGACGGGCGAACAAAATACGTCCTAAATTATTCTTACCGGGGCCGGTGCAGCGTTGAGATTATTCAGCTCGGCTCGCAGCGCGCTCCGCCCGAGAATAAACGACGTCGCGAGAACGTCGGGTGTCCCCCGGCTGCTCGTCGCGATTAATCGCCGATGATGAGTCAATGGGTCGCCGCGCCGCGCCGCGCCGCCGTGATTCATCGGCCGTGCAAGTACAACAGATCGGCACACTCATTTCCGGTGCGACGCTACCTTTAATTACCAGTTTCCTCGACGATGCCCGAGTATTACTCACGTACCAGGAAGTGATTTGTACGGACGAACCGTAAAAACGCTAATGAATCGTCCGATCTCGCGAGCTATTTATCACGGCCATTTTTGTGTCGTCGGCTGCCAACAATCCGTGCGTTTAACGCTCTCAAATTCAACTCTTCTCGGTCGATCCGAAACGATCGTCCGATGAATTTTTACGTACGTATTTGCACGTGTAACACTTTTCGTCTTTTCGTTTCATTTAAGCCCCCAGTTGGATCTCATAATTGATCGCGTGCCGATCGAAACACTTGCGAAAACACTGTTTAAGTCGGAGACTTAACAGTTCAGTCTCGCGACTGATTCGAAGAAAACAAGGTACGTTTAGAGGAAAAGTTAGAAAAAGAGAGAAAGAAAAATCGGTTCTATAACCGTGACTCCGCGTTCCAGCGGACAATTATCCACGTGTCCTCGATCTCTAGCGTCGAGCACGGTGCGTTCCCCTCGCGGGCAGCTTTCAAACGGCTCGTCGCGTTCGCTTATCGCGATCTGCGGACGCCGGGCTCGTTGGACCGCGACGAACTTTTCACCCGGGAGTATCGGCGCTGGGAAACGAGAACGCTCCTGCAGGCTCCGCTTTCCTCGAGTTATGCGGAAACGCGCGCGACCACTTTGACTCGCCTTGCTCGCTCGCGTTATATACCTTCTGAATGATAATCGCACCACCGGACGGTCACAGCTCGGACAAAAGTAGCCCGTGGAATTTCGCGCGTAGGAATTGGCTGGAAATGCGGGAATTCGCGGAAATAAATGGATATGGGAGCTGGCAGAGGGAGTGTACTGGCAAGTCTGGAGTAAAACTTGGAAGGAAAAGGGTACTACTCGCGGCAAATGAGAGGAGTTGATATTAATGGCAACGAACGATGACCGAGAAAGGGGCGAGAGAGAGAGAGAGAGAGAGGCAAAGTCAGTCGAAGGCGGTGGAGTGTAATAGGGGGGTAGGAAAAAATAACAGTGACGGGGTGAATCGAGCGAAAAGGAAAGGATCGAGGTGGAGCAGCTGAAGCTGTTGGGCTGGCTAGCAGGATTGCCGGTGGTGGTTGCAGAGGCTGCGGGAGGTGACGCGAGCGAAACGCGGGAGAGGTCTGCACAGGACGGAGAATCGTGTGGCATTATCATCGCTAATGAATATTCAGTCCTGCTTGGTTCGGCCATTGGCGAGCTCAGGTCGATGTCGTGACTTTAGCTGCAGGTTCCGTGACGATTATCACGATTACTCACGGTAATCGTCCCGCTCGTTCTACTACCCATCTCCCCCCCGCACAGCTCAAAATTTCCTCTCAGTTCTCGCTCTCTCTCTCTCTCTCTCGTCTTCTCTTTCTCGTGACACGTTTCGTTTCCTTCCATTCGATCGTTATCCTCGTCATTTTCACTCTGTGCGATCCTGTCGCGATGCTGTGATTCTCTTCTCCCTTTGTGCCTCTTATTCGAGGGGCGAGAAAAGGAGAAAAAAAAAGAAATTGTGAAAATTCGAGGCAGGAGCAATTACCTTTTCGGAAAGGGTGGCAACTCGCGACTGCTGAAATTGCGTCTCGTAATTAAGCTTAATTATCGGCCGGCTCGATCGGTCGGCACAGCGAGTGAGCGAATGTTTCGCGAGAGAATTAGGCCGAGCTCTCTCTCTCTCTCTCTCTTTCTCTCATTTTACATAATATTTTTTCCCCTGCTTCTTCAGGTCGTCGTAATTACAAGCGCGTTGTTGCACTCTCGAGTCCCAGTTGCGTAGTCTCGATCGAACGGTAGCGTCTAATCACGAAGAAACTCGAGTTTTAATTAATAATCGTCGTGCAACGATCTTCGTTTTACTGTCGGGAGAGCGCGGGACGTCCGTTTGTTTGTAACGTGTTCGACACGGAAACAACTGTTGGATTACCAACGTTGGCGCAATGCTCGGTAATAGTTCTTCTAAAGTGACTTGCAAACACTTGGTCATAGGGAAAATTCCAGCAATTGATCATCTACGCTCCTTTCGATTTGCCAAAAGACGCGGATGAGGAAGATTCTGTTTCATCGACAAGACTAGAGACACAATCTTTGACCACAATTGCACGTGGAGTAGTCTAAAAACCACAAGTGTCGTTTCTTTATGTGGAAAGAAGTTCGACGCAAAGTTATGCGCTGGAATTCGGCGAACGACCGTCCTGGAAAACTTTATTGCCCGACTGCCGTCGAGTCGTTATTCCTGATTTGCATTTGTTATTATAATTGGGAATAATCGATGCTCCCCGCAGCCTTCGTAACGAGCAGAGCCGGCGTTGCCACCGGAAATGGATCGGGACAATTACTGCCGGAGGAACGAGCCAACTCGACATTCGACAAAGTTTTCCTCAAACTTCGCAAACGTCTTCCTTTTATCGTTCTCTATCCTCATTCGTCGCTCGTCTCTCTCTCTATTCGCGCGTCCTCGATTCAGTTTCCCTCGAAAACGTTCCGCGATTTCGGGCGCGAACTGTATTCCCCCGCAAGCGTAACGCTTTTATCGACCGTAATAAATCGAGAAGATAATTGCGATAATAACTGGAGATGCGATCGCGTTGGATCGGGCTCGTCGATCATTTGTATAACGCTGTGCAAATTGTTTGCGTCTGCGATACGGTAGATTGCTCCGCGCGATACCGCCGGGTGTTATCTGTTTGATGTGCGATTAAATTTTTAGCGAAAGAGGCTCGGAAAACTTGGAATACTCGAAAAAGAATTTGAAAGAGAAGAGAAAAAGATAGACACGGTGAATTGAATTGCAACCAATGACGAGAGTGAGATGGATGGTTCCTCGCGTACCTTCTTTTCGACATTTTGTTTCTTCGTTTCGCGAGCAACAGGAAGGCGCGTCTGACGAAGCGATAGCTGGAACAGCCATTAGTCACGAGTTGCACGATACGTTCGTCGCTGTCTCTCACGTACGTGGCGTTACTTACCGTTATTAAGAGATGGCTCTTATTAGACGGCGTGTGCTCGCGACGCGGCCCCGTACGATCGCCCATTATCCGCGGCGACGACGACGACGACGACGAGCGGATAAGAGCTCCGTCTATATTTATAAAGCAGCCACGTGCACGTAGCTCGTTTATCCATTCGATCGACCGCGAAATCGACGAATCGTTGGCCGACCGAGCGACTCGGCGACGAATTTCGAGGCATCGCTTGTTTCGACATTTTCCTTGAATATCGCCCGATCGACGACAACGAGAAGGACGACGCGGACACTGTCGACACTCGGCCAGACTAATTCCACGGGTGGGAATTGATCGGGCAACGGACCCCCTTTAAAGCGGAATTTCACCGACAGCAATAACCCGATTGCTCGCTCGTGCACGGCTTTCATCTTCTTTAGGGCTGCCAATGTGGCTCGGTTAATCACCGCGCTGGATATAGACGCGCGTACACGGCCGGAGTAACGAGAAGAGGAGCACTCGTGTACGTGGTGTAGGTGTTGTTAGTACGCCGATACAGCGGATGGCGGAGGAGCAAGGAGCCCGGAGGGCGGTTGCTCCAGTTAACGCGGCCGAGCACTTATCGGAAATTATCAGCGAGACGTAACCTCCATTACGTAGCGAACTACAGCTCGTTAGGGCCTATCTTCGATGCAGGTTAACCGCGTACACCGTGTCTCCGTGTCTCCGTGTCTTGGCACTCGCAGGCTGCCGTTGCACACCGACCAGAGCGTTCATCGTCCGAAGACCATTTCATCTTGGTCTTTCTCCGGCAATCACACTGTGACGCGTTCCTCTTTGCTCCTCTTCCGTGGACATCGACAAAAGTATCGTCGATGCCGCCAGGTGACCAACGACGCGCAGTCAGTCACGACGGCGAAGGACGTTGCTCTTTTAACGAGAAAGTCGAGCATTTTTACCCCGATAAATCGATGGTTCCAAAAAAAAAAAAAAAAAAAAAAAAAAAAAAAACAAAGGAGAAGGAGAAAGGGAAGCGGCGAGAGAAAGAAAGACCAAGGACGTCCGTTTCGCGATCCTCGCTCGTTATCTCGACCAACGTTCCACGATCCTTTGATCGAGACGACTCTCTGGAATTGCCGGATCTCGCGTCTCTCGCGGCGATCTTTTTGGCCCGCGGATGGAAATTTTCTGAAAGGCCGGTGGATGGCCAGGGATAAGCCAGGATAAGCAGCGAACAGGTTCAACGTTCAAGCGTATTATAATCTCTGTGGACACAGCGTTAACCGAGCGAACTCCGGTAAATATGGGATTGTGTTTACCGTTTTCTACCAACTGGCCGGCCAGCCTAAGAATACACTCAACTCGAACCGGTTGATATTTAGCCGCCAGCACACTCGGTGGCTCGTGTTATTTTCATTATCGTCGCCGTGCCCTTCCCGGGTAGGCTCGGAGAGTTCGCCGTGGTTTTCCCCAAAGGCCGAGACCTTGAAAAATAATTGCACCGGACCATTTCACGGGTCGACAAATTGCCCGATAAGTCGCGATGCTTGCGTCGGCAGGTTCATTCCCGCGGTGGCATGCGCGCATTACGCACAAACAGAGAGAGAGAGAGCTTTTTGCTCCAGTGATCCGCACTCGGCTGATTCAGGCAGGTGCGTTAATTGTAAAGTTAAGTGTCAGGAAGCCGGCGAGTGTGGGAAAACACGAGTTCACGCGCCAACTCGGGTAATTCGATGTCGGAGAACGGCGTCACGGATGGATGTTCTCGTTTCGCGCGACCCGTTTTTCCCGCTTACTTACGACAAGTACTCGCGCAGTGCAGGTGCCCGGGTACTCGGGGGAAAAGCGACACTCGGCCGCACACTACCACAGGCTGCTCGGTAAATTTTTCTCCGTTCGCGCGCGCGCTTGGAGGCTTTCGACCCGCGTTCGTTCGATTAGAAAAGAAAAAAAGGAAGAAAGGAGAGAGAGAGAGAAATTGGCAGCGACGGTGGTCGATCGAAACGATCAAAGACTGGCTGTCGGCGGTCTGGCGCGTGGCCGATTGCGGCGCGCGACTCATTAGCGTCGTTAACGCGCCGAATGAAAATGGCTGAGGGAGCCGACTCTCCTTCTATTTTCTACGCGAACCGCCGTCGTACTCGTGCGCGCGAACTCCTCCGGCGCTCCGGGATCGATAAAAATAGCGTGGTGACGCGTGAAGGAAAGATACCGAAGGAAAGTATGTCATCGTTCGAAAGGAACGGACCAGACGGTCTGTCGGTGGTTGCGTGAGCCCACCAAGCCACCGATGGGTATTACACCGTATTATTCCGCAATCAACTTGTCCTGTCCGGTTAACTTCGATAACTGGATTGCGTCGTAATAAACGGTGCTCGGTTAGGACCGACGAGGCAAGTTTCGTTCGCCTCTCTGCTCATTGTTATTCCGTTGCGTGTGCCGGCCCGTTCGCATTGTTGTTCCAAGTGTTTCTACTCGAAAACTTGCATCCGTCCGAGTCTGCGTTTCGTTATTTTCCCAGTGCCGTGTTATATCCGAAATCGGTCGTGCCAGCTCGACGAAAACGCCGGAGTAAACGTTCCTCGCTCTTTCGAAATTCCGTAACTCTCCAGTCTGTTTCGTCTGTTTTGATTTGCGTCTCAAAATTCTCTCGCAGAGACATCTGTCAAAATAATTTCCTTTTCTTTTCCGTCTTTTTTCTTCTTCCTCGTAGTTTCAACAGAAAGTCGTTTTCGTTCAAAAGTCTTACGGAAGGGAAGAGAGTATCGCGTTTTCAGCAATGTCCGCTTCTCGGATTCGAGGATCGTTAAACACGATCTCTCGTTGCGAGAGAGTAACGAGCGGAAAACTATGAAGTGTGAGAGATAAAACACTCTCCTCTGTGTGCTGCATCCAACGCTGTTTCCGCTGTTCCCCCCCTTTGTTCTTCCAAGAACAACTGGAACCTCGTAAATCGACGGTAAACCAGTTATAGGCTACCGAGGGAAGCGAAATGTTAGTTACGCCAGTAATGTTGAGTAACGTTCGACAGGGTGGGCCGGTAACGACCGCTGCCAGGACAGATATTCCTTCTACTTTTAGCACATCGGTGGATCCCTCGGTCTCTAATGTATCTGGATATGCCACCGGATCGATACATCTCAACCCGGCGAACTTAAATCTAGTTGAACGTCGAATTATTTTCGAGCGCGTCGTGGAATTAGCAGCAGTTGGACGAACGGCACGATCCTCGAGAAAACGCGAATTCGCCCTCGAGGCGAGTATTTCGTGATAATTACCATTTCTGCACGACTCGGCGTAAAAATTCTACCCTCTCGTTAGAAAATACACATATAGTTGTGCATAGTTTACACCGACACAGAGAAGGTTAGCAGATATTTTTTTCTGCGATTCGAGCATTCGTGTTAAAAAAAAAAAAAAGAAAAAAATTGGTAAAACGCCGGCGCGGGTAATTAAAAAAAACTGCACGATTTGTACCCCAGTACGATTCGTCTCACTGAAAGGCCCAGAAGCAACTGTTCTGTCTAGGAAATATGCAAACATTTGAATCGATAGAAAACAAATTACAAGCACGATCGCTCGGTACCAGACAACGCCACGTGACCCAAATCAACCAATCGCTAATTTTCGTTGCATCAGCGTTGCACCTTAAGGGGCCCGAGTTTCTGGGTTACCCCCGCTGAAATCACTTTCCGTGATAATACGCGGGAAAGATACCGCGGCTGATATTGGTAAACGCGTCACGGTGAGATAAACTCACGTGGCGGAGCAGAAGGTGGAAAGGCGTCGTCTCTATCTCTCTCTCTCTCTCTCGAAATTGATAAAAGTTTCAACGCGACAGAATTCTCGTCGTCGTCGTCGTCGTCGGTGGCCATAAAACCGTGGTAGCCCGCGTACAGATTTTATCCGATACGAGCGCAGCGTGCGACCGAGGGCCGAGGTAGTGGCTGGCAGGACTAAATAGAGGTCGAAGAATCTCGCAGGGAAGGTCGTGTGGAGAATCGCGTTGGTTTGATGGATGACCCACGGTTTCGAACTATTTTGCCTCGTCCGAGGCTTCGGGCAAAAAGCGTTATGGATCGAGTCTAAAGGTATCGAAGTTGGCTGAGGGATAAGTTGAGAGCCGTCGTTGGGTTAGGGGTGAGCGAGGACGGCGGCTGTGGTAGTGGCGTTGGCGGTGATGGCGCGGTGGTTGGAGGTGAGAGTTCGACGAGCGATCGCAAGAAACTCTCAAAGAGAGGCTGAGGCGGACTATCGATTTTCTTCACCGTAGTCGTTGTCGTCGTCGTCGTCGTCGTCGTCGTCGTCGTCTACGTCGCCGTTGTACCTCCCGAGGAAGAAGGTGCACTCGTCGTGCTTCGATTCGTAAAATTCTCTTTGCCTTCCCTCCGCTAGCTTCGAGCGACGAGAGGGTGGCAAGGTAGAAAAGCGGCTGGCAGAAAGGAGGAGGAAACAGAACTAAATTTACGGTGCCACGCGTTCTGCAGGGCTCGTCCGTTTTCCCGCTTCTGACGGGGTAACTCCTCCCCGCTCCCTTTCCTCTCTCTCTCTCTCTCTCTCTCTCTCTCTCTCTTTCTCTTCCTATTTTCTTGGCAGCGAACAGTGACTAAAGAGAGATTATAAGAATCTCGCTCTCGTCGAGGTTTGATCGAGCCGCGCGAGCCGATCTTTCGCGTAAAAGGTTGAGACAATCAAGGATTGACACACGCCGTTGCGAAGCACACGTTTTTCATTTCAACCTCGAAACGATTCCCATCTTCGAAGCGAGTCCCTTTCATTTAGACGCAGGTGTCTGCGTTTCGACGTGTTTCCAGCGAAACGGTAAGGGCACCTAAGCGGCCACCAGCGGCGGATATGATAAAAAGAAACGTACCGAACCGTTACGACGTCTCTGGGAGTTTCTAAGGACAAGTTCCCCGCCACGCGGGAATCTTACAGGGGTATAATGCATTCGGCTCGCGTTTCCACTCCTCTTTACGAGTGTACGAATGCGATAAAAATGTGTTATCAATAAAATATCGAGACGTTGCTGGTCGGCGAGATACCGCAGCTCGCTTCACTAAATGTTATCGACATCGTTCCAGGAGTATTTATCGATATTACGATAAGTGAGTGTTGCCGACGATTACAACTGCTCCGCGATATCAACCCGCTCGCGATTTCTTCGTCGATGCGCTACGAACGTGGACGCGTATCGCGTTCCCGACATACATATTTTTATGGGGCGAGTATCTCGAGAGCTTCAAGTCAAGAGTTGACAACGCGGAAAAAATAAACGCGCGGACTCGTCTCTGCGTTTTCCATGCGACTGCTTTCCCCCTCTTTCTACGTCTCTCTCTCTCTCTCTCTCTCTCTCGAATCGCGGTTCGTCCGGCACACGGCGCGCTTCTTTTTCCTTCCTCGAGCCGTTTCCGAGCCCTCCAGTGTCATAATACGATATTCCCCGCGAGTTCAGGGGTTGCCTAATGGAGTTTGCGTGTAAGAATGAGACAAGCTCGAACCCGGAGTCGAGCGAGAGACGGCAACGGAGACGCCGAGGGAACCGGCGCGACGCGGCGCGGGCCCGGCATAGCGGAGCAGACGACGCTGCCGAGCGAGGAGGGCGGAGGAAATGCTCGACGTTACTAGCAGACACGGACCGAGAAAGACAGCGAGCGGCACCCTTCCGTTTCTTCCTGCTGCCGCTGCTTCTCGTCTTTTCGCGAAGAAGACAGGCCCGGCTATATAAAACGCGGCGAAGGTTAATTTTATTTCGCTTCGGCGGGAGTTTGTAGCAGAAAGCTGACGCTGTCTTCTCCCTTTTTTCCTTTCCCTCCTATTTCTCGGGCTTGCCTGTTCCGTTCGTTTCTCATCTTCTTATCGCGAGGCGACGTAGAAAAAAAAAAGAAAAAAGAAACAATTGGCAAAAGCAATGGCAACCTTCTCGTTCGTCACGGACGTCTGTATTTTCCTGTAGATAGGCTTTGCTAGATAGGTATCGGAGAGGAAGAGTGGAGGGAGAAAGAGAGAGAGAGAGACGAAAGTGGCGATATTAACACCTCCGAGCGAACAAAACGAATTACTGAGCGAACGCGCGGAGGCGGAGGGCAGAAAGTGAGAAGCGGTAGGTCGCGTCTGTCGTCTTGGGAGCATAAAAGAGCACGATGTACGTGGCGTGGGTTGGATCGCGAGAAGGACAGAAGAGAGCTACGTCGAG
>KQ435729.1:1906533-1923810 GCA_001276565.1 Melipona quadrifasciata | reverse complement strand
CCTTCCCCCAGATCAAATGGACTGCAACGACTGGTGCTCGCCGCCGTTACAACCATCGGCAAATCGTCGCTGCGATTTTGACATCCGGCCGCGTTCTTCGGAAGCCGGTTAAACGAACTTTTCACCCATCGATTCGCAAACACGTCCACGTACTTTTATCCGAGTGGATTAACAGCATCGTTTCGCAGTTCTTCATCTTCGTCGCAACCAGGATTACATTCGCAGATGCTTCGCACGAGCTTCTCTTTTCTCTCTTCACGAGATTCTAGTGAAACCTCCGCGCGTTTCTCTTCGTCGCCCGAATTTTCACCGATCGCGTGACCCAAAAGTAAGATCTCCTCAAGCTTGGTCGGTTTCTGCGCCGGTATTTTTACGGGCAAGTGGGCGACGTTTCCTAAAGCGGCGGTTACCGTCGCGTGCAACACACTCGTCCGACGCTCCTGTAGCTAACGGGTTTGAATTACGGCAGCCGTAAAACGTTGATTCGCGGAAAATCGACGCGAGGATGGCCGTTCGCGAACGCAGGAAATTTAAGACTGCCCGCCAGCGTCGTTCCGCCAGATCGAATCCTCGCTGCGAGATCAGCCATTTTCGATTCTCCACGGCTACGATCCGTCGCGACGTTCCCTTGGATATTCTCCGATTTACAGACACTGCTCCGTGAAATTCGATTTCGATCTCGTTTCGAGAAGATACCGTTCCGCTGTCGCGTGACGCTTCCGCGACGCGAAGGAAAAATGCCGCAAAGTCGCACGGATTCGAAAGTTTCGGAAACTGGCTCTCCGACTGCGAAAAGCGATACCGCGCGTTTTCCAGATTCCAGGTAGAAATCCGTCCACGCGCCGATCGGGAAAAGATATGCGTTATATTTTCTCGAGTCGAACCGCGACTTTTAACTTCAAGCAGCTTGCTTCGCGCGAGATCGACGATCTCGTCCGGATTTTATCTCAAACTTGCCAGTTACGAGCTACGCGTCGATGAAAATTATCGAGCTGCGATCAGAGGGAAGGAATTTCGGGATTATCGCCCGGAAAGTCGTAATCTGTGGCAAACAGAGGGAACAAACTCGGCGTGCATAATCTCCAGCCGGTTGATCCATCTTGGCAGCGATTGGTGCGCCTTCTTGACAGCGCACGTCCGTCCGAACGGGGATAAATAAATAAAATATTCGTTTCTCGTCACGCGGGCTCCCCGTACGGTAAATCCTCGTCGCCCACGTTCGTGTAGTCACGCTCGAAATCGGATATTCGACACACGTGTGTACGTTATTCGTGCCAGGTAAAACCTGGGGGGAAGCTGGCCGCCAGTGATTCGGCACGGCCGGAGGGACGATCGGGCCTCGGGATGACTCGGAAGGCCCTCGGGGCCGAGCGCTACTTATCGGTCACGATGGGTCGTGCCTCACACACAAACACACAGATACACGTGCTCGTCCTCCTTTCTTTTCTACGTCGGCCGTGTCTACGTTCTTGGTAAATACGAACGGTGTACACGAGGTTCCGATAGAAGGTATATACGACGAGCGTGACGCAACGACGGCTGTTTGCGTAAAGAGATACAGGTTGCCTCGAGTGGAAGCCACCGGCTCTCCTTCTCTCTCTCTCTCTCTCTCTCTCTCTTTTTCTCGGAGATTCGTGGTTTTCCAGGGGAAATTGGAAGTGAAGAAACTCGCAAGTCTCACGCTGGATTTCTTTCTTCTCTCTTTTACTTCGCAAGATGAATTAATCTCGCATTTTCCAGGCTTGGCGAAATTTCTAATTTACAATACGACGAATCGTCAAGAGTTTGTATTTGTATTCGTAGATCGTCGTCCGTCTTCGCACTCGAATCTGGTTCTCGATCGAAAGCTCGATCCATGGAAAATAAATTCCTAATTCCGCAGAATCAGCTCGATATTACTTTCCCTTCCGATTTTTGATTTCGATCGACGACGATCTTCCGACGAGCAAAGTTCAAGTTACGTTTAAAGGAAACGTCTATCGGTACCGCGATAACAAACGAGCTGTTCCATTGGATTCCGCCTTCCACGAGCTGAACTCAGCACGCGAAAGGGAATTTTTGGCCGAGTTGGCGTCTTCCGTGTTTTCCCCGGGACGGAAGAGTTCGCGCGAGGGCACCAGGAACGGGGACGAGGACTTGCGGAGCGAGACGGGGGCGAACTATATCGAATATGGAAAATGTTTCGAGTCGCTCGTTTCGCGAGTACGAACACGGGGTTTTCTCCGATAACATCGACGAACGGGGCGAACGTGCGTCTGCGTGATAAGCGCCGGGCCTAACGAGAACGCGGGCGTTGATTTTGCAAAACAGCAGATAACATCTGCGGAAAAGTGGAACGTCGGCTTAACGGATACACAGAACTGGCAGAAACTCTTTCGACTCGACGTTGCGCGCGTGTTTGCCGTGATTGCTCCACGATTTTTTTTCTACGAAACGTCCGACCACGATTCACAGTGCAATCTTCCAAATCTTTGTTTGTGTCGCAGAGAAACTACTCGCGACTGTATTTCGACACTTTCGTAAAATTTTCATAAAAACAAAGAAAAGAAAAGAGAAGAGAAAATAGCTGCAGCTTAAAATCCCTCAGCTTACCCCGTAGTTCGTTCCATTCGGGATCCTCCGACGGCAGAGTCGCGCGATTTCGACATTCCTTACCCCGAAAGTCGGAAGAAAAATATGAAACGACAGGAAGACGCGAGCCCTATTATTATCGTCGAGATTTATACGCGTCGCGACGGCATCGTTCCGATGTGTCAAAGTGTTTGAGCCGCATACATAATCGCGAGGGCGTGAGACACGTGGCCGCGAGAGGAATCGACTCGGCGAGTAAATGGGAAGGTACGGGAGGGTACGCCCGAGGGAGATGGGACGGACGCGCGTACGGCCATCTCCTCGCGCAATTTTATTTACGAGGCTGTAAAGATCGGCGTGCTTCTTGATTGCGTCACATCGCGACGCGTACGCGTGTTCGTAGTCAAATGTTTATTTCTGATAAAAGAGCGGGGACGTCGCTCGTAAAACTGTTGTTGAATAGGCGTCGACGTCTAGCCCCGGCCCCTCATGGAACGCGAGTATCTCTCTGTCCCGACCAGTGGTGTACTATCGGGTGTTGCACGCCCGACGGAAAATCGATAACTTTACGGTTGATTTTTCAATTATCTCCTCTGACTGCGCGGATAGAACTAATAACCGAAAGTAGCGTAGTTCCTGGCTCTCTCTCTCTCTCTCTCTCTCTTTTTTTTATCAGATGGCTTCATCGTGACTTCATGGTTTTACGCTTTGCATGCAAAAATCATGGCCCCATCTAGCTGGAACCACGAGCGGAATCGCGCGCGCGCTTCTCAGATTCTTTTTTGCAAGGGCAGACCAGAGTCCTGGTTCCATAAACCGACATCCTGCCTCGGTTTTATGGATTCCTTCCAAACGGAAGCCCGGTAGGCTTCCGCGGAACTTGTAGCGGTTCGTGCTGCGAAATTTTTACGTTTTTCGTTACCCTTGAGAGAAAACTTTAATGAAAAAAAGAAAGGAACAACCGGGCAACGAGTTTTTCGCGGTTTACCGTGGTACGACTTTGCTTGCTTTCTCGCGTTTGACGAGTTCCCGGGTTACTAAACTCGCGTCGATTCATCCGATCTTCGCTTTATTGCACGCTGACGCGCGACAGATATTTGTTCAACAGGCTTGACGTTTGCTCTCGACTGCCTCTTTTTCCTTCTCCAGACAGATAATTCTCCGTCCTCGGCTCGTTTTTCTCTCCGTCCACCTGTGACTCACCGAATTTCCTCGCAACGACCGACTTCGATCGCCAGCTCGGTCAAGACGATCGTACTATCGGGCCAGTCGTAAAGATACGATCGTTCGTTCGAGGTACGACGAACGCAGATGTCGCGGGGAAACGAAGAGAGGTTTCGATTCTCTTGGAGAGAATCACTCTTGCCGAGTGATTCTCGTCAAACGGGGCGGGCGACTATCCCGTCATACAGGAATAACCGTAAAAAAAGTCGGGAATCGCGTCGAAAGAAGCAACAACCACGGGGGAGTTTTTCTCGTACTTGAGTCTTTTTACACTCGCGTGGGCGACAGACAGCGAAAGGGGGCGGAGGAGGTTGTTCAATCGCGGAGAAACGGCGCGCCGCGCCACGGGTTGGAGGGGGGCCGAGGTGGCGTTAGCGACTTTGATTCGCGCGGCTTTTTTCCGCGTGTGTTCCTCGGCTCGAGACGAAAAGTCGTCGCGATGAAAAGGAAGCTTATGGAAATTACGATGGTCGCGATGAAAACACGGCTGGTTCTTGTTCCCGCGGGTCGAGTCGTTCGAGGTTCCGCGAGTGTCAAACGCGAAAAATCACTCTGGCTTCTCCAACGCGTACGTTGCCGTTCATTTACCTCCCGCACGTAGCCTGTTGTGCGGCGTTTGAGCTCGTCCCCGAGAGCTTCTTCGCGGCGGCGATCTCCGACCGTCGTCGTCGTTCTCGCCTTCTTGGCATTCGCGCGCTGCCAGCGGACGCTTAATTAGTCACGCCGTGAGCGTTCGATGAAATTTTAACGAGCGCGCGGTGCGCACGGTACGTTTCTTCATCGAGTTCCCTCTCGCGCGTTGATTCACGAGCGACACGACGGAGTGGGAAGGTAGGTCGGGCTCGTACGGAAGGACTGGCTGGTTCCTCGGGACGCGTGATTTCCACCGCTTTGAAGCGTTACACCCTCGACTGGGTCGCACCCTCCAGCTCGATCGTCGCTCGATTCACTCCTTTTTCGTTGGCCGAACGGGCGGAATCGACGATGCATTTGCGGCGGTATGATTAACGACAAGTGGAGACCGAGTGGGTGGGACGTAAAAGTGAGAGGACTAGGGTGGGTAGAGGCGGTGGCGGGTGGAGGAAGTCGGAGGGTTGCCGAACGTTATCCAAGCATCCGACAGTGACACTTACTGCGTAAACAAAGAGCGAAGAAAGTGGACGGAAAAGAGCGGAGAAAGTCGAGGTCGAGTCTCTCTCTGTTCCTCTCTCTCTCTCTCTTTCTTTGTCTGTCTTTCTGTGTGCTCGGTTATATACAGAGAAACTAGCGAACAACCCCAAGCAGTCACATCAAAGGCGTTCTGGAAAAGCTGCAAATGCGCGAAAGAATGGGTTAAAAACCTGAGGCGGGCGTCGTCGTCGTCGTCGTCGTCGTCGTCGTCGGTGGTGGTGGTGGTAGTAGTGGTGGTCGACGTGCCGCGCCGCGCCGGTGTGGTTGGTGTTCGGGAGACTCTCGAGGGGATGAGGCAGTGCAGCAGAGAAAAGAAACAGGAAGGGGCTTCCAGTGGAAAGGCTCTGAAGGACGCTGGAGGACCTTAAAATGAAAACATTCCGCCCTCAAAGCGTCCCTTCACCGACACGCCAAACTCTCTCTTTCTCACCCTCTCCTCTCCTCTTTCCTCGTCTTCTCACTCCTTCTCTTTCCTTCCTACTCCCGTCTCTCTCTCGATTACCGCACCCTTCGCAACCCCGTGTCGTCGTGTCACTCTTCTTTTTGAATGGCGCGGCTCCATTGGCGGTTGCGAGACGGAAGCACGGCGGCCGGCCTTGATGAGCACTGATTCGTCGCGTACGCGCAAGCTGCAAAGCTCGTTTCACGTTGGCGGAGGTGTCGCGAGCGTGTGCGCGCGTTGGAAAAAATTGCTCCACTTCCTTTGTACGTTCTCGCCACGAGGACTCAATGACGCGCGGCTCTTTTCACCGTCGCTTACGAGGATTCTTGATGCGCCGTGCTCCCCGCTTCGTCCCGGCGACGGTTTCGAGCGAGTCCTCGGCGGGACTCTCGTCCGGGCGTCACGGCGCGTTCGTTTCTTCGTTAATATCGCTCGACGAGGGAATTATATCCCGGGGAACGGGCGGCGTTGTTACTCTTGGAACGATTCCCGCGTTTCTCGCCTAACAAACTCTGACAGCTAATATCGCCGCTCTGCAGAAACGTTTCTCTCATCCGCCTTATCGGCGCTGACGTGCCGTAAATGCGGAGATCGGATAAGGGCCACACAGCCACTTACGGCTGCTCCTTTAAAATTCACGGCGCAGTGGAAAGTTTGGGGTCGAGCCGCTGAAAGAACCTCAAAGTGGCTGAAATTTCGAAATCGATTCGACCGGTTGAACGGTCTTTATCGATGTCTCTCCTCCTCCTCCTCTCCCTCCCTCCCCGGTGCAGTGGGACTCTAATTGTCGAGGAACTTGTCCCACTCGTCTTGTAAATCGCAGCGTGATTGCGTCCGAGTTTCGAGGAAACGGTTTTTAAACGAGCGGCGGAGAAACGGGGATTCTTCTCCATTAAAGTTGCGCCCGTGCGGGGTTCCGCGTAACGGAATACCCCGGCGATTATTCCGTCGGTCGACGAGTCAACGATCCGCCTCGCGACGGCACGACGTGATCGATCGCTCTCCCTTCTTCCTGTTTCATCGTCAAAGTCCCAAAGGAATCGACAGGGCTGTCCGCCGTTCGATGCTCGCCGAGCATGACGCTGGACACGATACGTCGTTAATCTTTCGCGTTGCGGTCTCTCCGGCGCAACCGGAAGTCGATCGAGAGGCCGATGTCGCGCTGCCAGTCGTCATCGTTCGTCGTCTCTCGATGCAATCTTTGAAATTGCACCGGGACCGCGATCGCCTCTGCACTTGGAAATCCACTCGATTCCTGTCCGATTCGTCGGCCTCTGTGTCTCTCATTCGTTTGCCTCTCGCGCTCGCGTCTCTCTTGACGCTTAATTTTCGCGTCTCTGACGCCGCGCTTACGACGGTGTCGTAAAGTCGGCGAAAAGACGAGTAACGCGTTTAACGTTTCGAAAGAAGACGAACAAAAAAAAAAAAAAAAAAAAAAAAAAAAAAAAAAAAAAAAAAAAAAAAAAAAAAAAAAAAAAAAAAAAAAAAAAAAAATGAAAAAAAAAGAAGGAAAAAGAAAAAATGGAGGAAAACCACGGGAAGTACGGGACGCGGACACAGACGGGGGAATATTTAAATTGCGGTGTGTAAACCGCGTTATACAACCGAGCCGCGCGAGAGATAAGTTGCGCGATATGGCAGGTACGATTGTGCAACGCGTCGGTGAGAACACGTGGAGACAATATCGATCGCGGAGGAGGAAAGGTGGGCGCTTGCTCTTTCGACCGACGTTATTTATCCTCCGGTGGACGTGGTCTTTGCACGCTTTTCCAAACTCGTCCGCGGATCAACGCGTGATAATCCAGAATACAGGTACGGATGACTCTTTCGGAGATTCGGTGATTGATTCGGATTAAAGTATCATTAGATACGCTGGGAGCAGACGTCGAGTCAGCTCGAACGGTGATTCGCAACGGGGTTAATCGATCAGGCAAAGAAACGGCTCGGAGACGGGGATGGACGAGCGGCGATATTTCCGGCGATATTTCCAACGGGGAACAACGTCGGGGGAAAATCGGGGGCAGCGGCTGTACGACGCACATACGTACCCTCGTTGGTGACGTATCCTCGTGGCGTTTCTATCGTGTGTTTACCTATCGCATCGATACCAGACGCGGCGCAGAACTTGGAGCGAAGCGAGGCGAAGAGAGAGAGAGAGCCAGTCGAGAGTTTCGGCGTGCGGCCGAACGACGCTGGTGGCCGATCTCTCCTCGTTTTTCATCGGTTCCAGTCAATAAAGCTCGCGGTTGTTGTTTTGCCTTCGGCTGACCACGCCAGCGCGGTTCCGTTCTTGCGCTCCGCAACTATCTCCGTCGGTTTTTCTCATTCCATCCGATTTCCTTCTTCCCTTTCGTCCTTTCTCCGCGTAATCCCGCACGATCCTTCTCCCCGTATATTTTTGGGAAAAAATTCCCCGCGTTATTTACCGTTCTCCCGGCAAAGAAATTGGATTTCCACGCAAAAAGGGGTTTCCGCGCTGTCGACTCGCGTCTCTCGCTCGATCCCTTCGCTTTCGTGTTTCTTTTCCCGTTTTTTCTTTTTTTCTCGTTTCTTTTTTCTTTTTTTTTTTTTCTTTTTGTCGCGTCGATAAGTATCCGGAATAAATTAGAGGACGACGGCGCGTCGCAACTCGGACGACTCGGGATGCTGAAATTTTGAAACGTTTCGAGTTGAGAGAGACGAAAGCGTGCTACGGTACTCGGACGCACGAGCTACAGTTAGCTGGTCCAAGTGTGTCTCGGGAGAGGGTCAACGAACCTTCGTCGACAATTTCCAGGTAGAATTTAAATCTCTCGCGTGTCCCGAGGATCGTCAGGAAAGCGTTGGACTGCTACCGGATTCACAGTCGCTGCCCCCGATACAAAGGTGGCTCGTCGGCCAAACGACCACCGCACCCTGTCTCTCTGTTTCTCTCCTCTTCGCCTCGAAAACCGTGCTCGAAAACGGACGAAAGCCCGCGCTCTCCGTTCCGTCTGTCGAGAATATCGGGCGCAGTCGCCTCGGTGCTAACGTTTATAACCAGTCCGTCCTCCGGAGGAAACGGAGTTGGGGAGCAAGAAGAGAAATAGTTGGCCCTTTGGAGAAAATGATCGGCGAACGCGCGTGTGTGGTCGTTGCTTCCGCGTAAGTTTGCCGCAAATTGACGAAACGACGGACGGAGTGGTTGAATTAACGCGAAAGAGGAGCGCAGCGAAAACTCGGCGGTGTAATAAAATTCACATTAAAGGACAAACATAAAACGGACACAAGGACATGCGAAATCCCAAGAAGAAATGAGGGTGCTCTCTGTAAACGACACTCGAGAGTAAAGACGGATGTCGATTGGACGAGCTGCAGCGCTTTTCGATAAACGTCGAATTGTACAAGTGTGAAAAAATATTTGCTGGAAATTGTCATCGACGTCGATCGAGACGGCGGTGTCTCTTCTGTTTCTAACGTTTGAAACGCAGACGCGGAGATAGCGGATCGTAGGAAGCAGCAGCAGCAGCAGCAGCAGAAATTTACGGGGAACTGCGTGGCGTGCGCGGATAACTGGTCGTTGGACGGAGAAAAGGAAGCGGACTTGGCGACTTTCTCCCGTCTCGCTCTCTCCCGATTTGTCTGGAGAGTTGTCGTTGCAGGAGAGCTGTCGCAATGACTGATCGGCCGACTTCTATCTCGCCGGGAACAGACGAGAGGAACACGACGGTGTGTCTTGTCACCCTCGCCGGGGGCGCTAGATTTATTTGCGCGGGGACCGGAGGAGTCGCGGCTGGCAAGGCTGGTAGGCTCGGAGCACGGTTGATCGAATGACTCCGGATCCGAGAGCAGTGATAATGAAATTGCCGTGAAAAACGAGCAAGACACCGGTAGCCGGCGTCACGGTACAAATGCACTTCCTAGTCTGTGACAGCTTATAATTCAATACGCACCGCCGCGCCGCCGTGCAACAACCCGCCGCGTAGACCCTGCAAAAATCGAATTACGATCTCCTCGACGTCTAATTCCCACTCCGTACTGACGTACACGTGCACGCGCGAGGATTAAATTCCACGTCGAAACGTAACAGAGGCAAGGGGGGGGGGGGAATGTAACGATTCAAAAACTGTTTTGCGATTTTAATTGCGCGCCATCTTTGATCAAGGAAAATGCTCGAATCACGCCGAGAGAGCCCTTCGTCGATATTAAATCCACGAATTTGGAGGGAACGGAGGCTGCAGCAAGAGGGATCGCCCTAAACGTCGCACGGACGCGCGAACCACCAGAGGGTTCCCCATCCCCGCGTTCCCTCATCGGCGATGGAAGGACGGAAAAAAGGATCGAGGCGAGATCTCGTGCGATCGTACGGGTACCTGCCAGGACGTAGGATAAGGGAAGATTAAACGAAACCTTAAGCGACCAGGTCGTTTTTAGCTTATACGGGGGATGGCGAGGTTTTGGGGGATGGCGGCGCGTTCGAGCGTCCTGCCGCACGAGGGGAGGAAGGGCCTCGAGCGCTCGGAGAGAGATACTTCCAGCAGGGGGTGTTCTCCTGCCTCCGGTGCCGCGTATTGGTGCCTACGGGCATGTGTACGCACGAGCCCCGTGAATCTGTGAGCGTTCTGTAAAATACGAGCGTGCCGGAGTTAAGCCGGCCATAGATCGTGGAAAGCGGAGAGTGAAAGAGAAAGAGCGTGAAAGCGACGGACGAGCAGGACGGGACGGGACGAGGGGGAGGGGCTTTCAACCTCACCTTTCGCGCCAGCTACTACAGGAGTCTGCTCTTTCCACTCTGGAATCTTCTTACCTCCGTTTCTCTGCCTCCGATTGTCTCCCCCGTCTTCGATTTCCCTCTTCTCCCAACCTCGCGCCGCGTCGATCGCATCGTCGATGGAAGAACGCCTCGCGTTTCGCGAGAAGATATCCGAAAACGCCGCGTCGATCGACGCTCGCGCGTATTTCCCACTCAGTTTGTGCAACCGATTTCCCGGCGCTCTTGTCGCTTAACAGTTCGAAACGGACGGGCTCGCGGGCGGACTGGCACTCGCTGCGAAAGTTTCCCAATTAACCCATCAAATTTGCATACGAGTCGCACGGAATCGAACAACGGAACGGTCAATTAAACTACACTTTCGCGCGAGTGTGTCGAAGAAATTGAGAAAGAAACGTCGCCGCTCCGTCGTCCTCCGATAATAAAAGATCGCAGGCTGTTCCAAAGAGCTTCGCCGACGTGGCGAATGAAAACGGCTGGATTTTGCTGCGACTCCACCGGTTGTTGATCGCCACCCCACCATCGCGTGCACCTTGACGACGCGGTTAAATATATACGCGGGGGCAACGGGGACCGTGACAGTCCCTCGTGCATCCGTCTCTGCTAAAAGTGGATATTAATGCACTGAGCGCCGGGGTGCGACCTAACCTTAAATCCCGGTTTATGAATGCGTAATGACCAGCGCGATGCAACCAACCCCTGAACGCATCCCCGGGCGTCTGACGGGCGATGCAGAGCGCGGCCGAAGCGGGGAAAATGGAGTCAATGTTGCCATCGTGATTTAGGTAGCTTTGGTTGCATTGCCGAAACAATGGGGTGGTTGCGTATTTCGAGAGGTCGTACGTCGGTGGAATTTAATCGAGTCCGCGATATATTTTGAATTAATAAAGTCGGCGTCGACGAAATCCTCTTTTTCCCATTTTTCCTTTCTTTTTTCTCTTCGCCAAAGAGTCGTACTTCATTATCGAGCGAATTTCGCTTCGGACGCTGATAAACAGAATGGCAAAGTGTTTCCTTGCGGAATTAGTTTCCCCGACACCTCGAGCGAATAACGAGTCGTTACACGACGACGTGGAAATTCGCGAAACTTGCGAGTCTTCCCCGGCGACCACGGATCGAACGAACGTGATATTTACGCGATGCGATACCGCGGAACGATTATATCGGATGCAATTTTCAGAGCCGCTTGAAAAATCGAGAGATATTGAATTTCAAGCGGGTATAACGGCCGGCAGGAATAATGAAATATTTTTAATTGACTCCGCGTCCGCCGCGAGCGAAGCTCGATTATTGCGGCCGCGTTTATGCGAACGTGCGTTGAAACTGCCGCGTCCAACCCCCAACGCTCACCGTTTCCTCCGTTCTTTGTGTCCTGAAATGGGGAAAGCGGTCTCTCGTCACAGTCGAGTTTCCGACTTTATTCCGAGAATTTTGATTCGGGTTCGAGCAACGTTTCGGAGAAATAGCAAACGCCCCGATGAACGTGCTCCGTCGTAAGAACGACACCGTATCGCCTGTGTAAAACGCAGGATTATAAATTCGACGGTAGGTTTGTGTCACGGACGCAACCAGCTTCGTGGTCGTAGGAAATTTACGCGAACCATTGTTCCCGCTGAAGACGATCCTGTCGCCGATCCGAGGTATGACGCGTAACTTTCCAGGCTGTGACGGTGCGTCGCTGCTGAAAGGAGAGGCGCGAAGGCGGAACGGAAAGAGAGGAGGGACGAGGGATTACGTTCCGAGCGGCGAACAAACACGCGGAATATCATTATCGTACCGAGCCACACACGCGAGCGTGCATACTTCGGCATTGAATTTCAGCGCGCGTGCACCGTTGCATCGGCGATATCGCCGCGGCTAGACTCTTTTGCCCGCGTGTGCATTCCGAGAGAGCGTGCCGTGCACGCACGTGAACACGCGTGAAAACCCCGTCGTAGAAAATTCGACGACCAAGATGCGCCTCCTCCGACTTAACGAGCGTGCGTTTTCCTCGCACGATCGCGCATCTTCCTCGCGAAAATAAAAGGGCCGAGTGAAATTACAGACGGGTCTCCAAAACGGTGGAGTTTCAGTTCGGTCGTCTCGAACAGCCACGACCTTTTACGGCGGGAACGGCTCTGTTATTAAGAGAATCTCTCGGTGGCACGCGTGTTTGAAATGACCTTAATGGCGGTGTCCTTGCGGATTTTAATCACGGCATTACTCGATATTACGCGGAGAATCTCCCGTAACTGATGTTTAATCCGCCGTGTTTCCAGAATTCTCCCTCACCGACATTTTCTTTCTTGGATCGTTTAGATTACCTAGAGTTACACGAAGCGAATTCGTGGCTAGTAAAAAATTTTCCTCCCTTTCTCGCGTTGTAATAAATGGCAGGTATTGTTCGCGAACTGTGAACCCGATGTTTGGAAACGTATCGGTAGAAATACGTTCCCGGAGAATTTTACGTTGATTTTATCGTGAAACTTTCCAGCTCGGAGTAATCGAATATCGAATATCGCAGATTGCGAGTCGCGATACTCGAACGTTATCGTCTAATTTTTTCTGAATCGCCTGATAATCGATGACTCGCGAGTTTGTTAACTCACCGCGAAATACATTTCGCGTCCGCGAGTTTTCCCTCTCCGAATTTCTTTCGCCAGAGTCGACGATTTTACGGCCGCACACGGACGTGTCTGCCACTACACGCACACGGAGATTATCGCAGTGACGATAATGCGTGGCCCTCCATTAGCAGGATTAATCGGTAACATTCGCGAACGCGCAACGATTTCGGAAATCGTAGGAACCGCCGATACGCAGGGAAAATTGCTTCTACCGGCTCTGTTCGGTGCGATAACGCGGCGAAGAAACATCTCCCTTTCGTAATTACTCGCTTCTTTTTCTTCTTCTTCTTCTTCTTCTTCTTCCTCTATGAATTGGATCGGATCGTTCTGCGTTACGTAAATTCCGATAGATATCGAAATATCTAGTCTATCCTCTGTCGATCGATCTCGAACTGACAGTTTTAAACGAAAGTCTCCCCTTTCGCGTCTCGAACGAAACTCGAGCGCAGGAACCTGCAACACGGAGCGATTGGCCTCGAATTAACTTGGAACGCCGAACGAAACACGTTTTTATCTCTTATTCCCGATTGAACGAAGACGCACGATTAATTACGGCCGGGATAAAGTTTGAATAGCGCTGCTTTCGGAAGATCCTTGTTTTCTCTTTTCTTTCTTCTTTTTTCTCTCATCCCCCGGGCTCTCGTTTCCTTTTCTTTCTGCACTTTTCCCCTCTCGCGAGGCGCGGTTATGTGTCTTTAACGGAGCTGGCAGCGGGGGTAACTGCCTCAAACGGATAACAGGAGTGGAGCAACCAGATCTACCATCCCTCCTTGCGTAGCAATTCACTCGCTCGCCAGCCCGCTTCATCCGACCATCCACCCGTCCGTCTTTTTGGTCTTATCGACCGCAGCCTCCTATTACGCCGTCGCTCGCGTCGAGTCGCGCTCCCGAGCCGACCTCCCTCGCGTTTCCACGTTTCTCCCCTTCGTTCCCCCTTTTCTTCTTTCTTTACTTTCGCTTTCTTCCTTCTCCCCTCACCCCGTCGCTCTTCTCGATCGGCGGTGTGATTCATCGCGAACGCAGCCGACGAACTTGTCGAATTTGTTGGCCGTACGTCGTTGTTTCCCTCGCTTTATCGCCCTTTCATGGTCGTTCGCCGTACGAGCGTGTTCTCTCCGCGTTAAAAACACGCGCCAGTTCCGTTCTATTCGCTGGAGGCACGTTAACCCTGTTTTCTCGAAAGTTCGTTTGGAATACAAAGTTGATTTACGACCGGCACGAGCTCGACTCGCTCGCGTCGCGAATGCCGCGAGTTTCGATACCCGCGGTCGTAAACCCGCGGGAGGCGAGTTAGGATTTCTTGGATTTTCCACGGATGGCGAAAAGTTGCGAGGCTGCGTCTCGCCCTTGGAGAAATCTCTGTTTCGAACAGACAAATTGAACCGTGTGTCCTTTCCGATGTGTGTGTCCCCCCCCCTCCGGCGAGGAGAGAAAGAAGAAACGATCTCGTATATAGTTCAATCTCTTAAAAAATGATCTTGGATCTGTCCAGCTGCCGGGCAGAAATATCGAAGAAAATGGACGTGCAGGAATAACCCACGCGAGTCGGTCGATAATCGTTGAACGAGCACGCGATTGCCTGTCGATTACAGCGCTGACAAACGAGAAAATCTCGCGGGTAAGGTTGGTGAGTCATCGATAACGAAACCGTTGATCATTGGCAGCTACGTTTGGTCCGGATCGATAGCGAATCGAGTCTTCTTTCGCGCTGCTCTCGGACGAGAGAAAGAAAGAGAGAGAGAGAGAGAGAGAGAGAGAGAGAGAGAGAGAGAATCCTCGACCTAAAGTACATTACGATCCCACGGACGAAAGGGTAGTAGTTTTCATTTCAGAAATAGCCGTAGCCTCTTTTCTTTCAGTTTGCCGTTGCGACGAAAATAATATTATCCCGGTCGAACGGATAGAAGATTTCAAGGGTCGACCGGTCTCGATTCGCAGGTCAATCTATTTAGCCGGAGAGGATCGGGTATCGAAGGATCAGCCACAGGCTGGGACACCGACCATGGTGGATACGGTTGGTCTCTCGCCGTGGCGTTCGCTGTCTCTTGGAAATCCCTTTTACGGCGTGTCCTTCGACCCTTGGCTGCCTGTAAACCTCACAAATTACGTCCCAGAGGGCGAGGCTAGAAACTCGACGGGGAGCAGGTGCGTGAATTCCTCACACGCGCGCGCCCACATTCACCTACACGCATATTATTACCTCGGCCGCTCTTTCCATCCCTTTCGACTCGCCTTCCCTTCTTCCTTCCATCGTCTTCGTCTATCGGTCGTCTATCTGCAGCGCGAACGGCCGTTGCCATTGCCGTTGCGTGGAAAAGCGGCGCGCAGGACGAGAAGACTATCGTATTGACATAAATAATATCGGCGCCCGATGCTTTCGAATCCACGTTGCCCGGCGGACTCGCGGCGAATTTTACGCGACCGCCGAAAAACCGCTATTTACGGCGGTCGCGCGCCAGCCAAGTTTTCACCATCGCGAAACAACGCCGGGCGACCTCGTCTACCAGCCGCGCGTGTACACCCCTCAACCTCCGTTCCCTCGTTACGACGTCTCGTCCGCGTGCGTGCACCGAGTGGAACGAGGATGGGAAGGGTCGCGTGTTCAGCGGCGATTCGTCCTTTCCGACGAAACGAGATTCTGCGATTTACGCTTTCGTTGTAGGAATTTTCGGACGGATAGAGATCCCAAGCATCGCCCCCTCTCCCCTTGGAGTGCTCTTGCTCTCCGCTCTGTCTGATTTATTCGATCGAAGCTGCAAGCTCGATCGTGAAACTTATATCGCCGAAAGAGGAGAATCGTCGCTTGCGTCTGCTCGTTTGATCGACGATCGATTCGACGCAACTGAATGGCAGTCGAACGTAAACCAGCTTTTCGGTTGCTCGACCTCGGGAAGAAGATGCAGCTGGAACGCGTTTCTTTCCCGTTCACCAGCGATTCTCCTTTCCCTCCCGCAAGTTTTCCCTCGGCCGCTCGTAAACCACGAGCTCGGGCATGCTTTTTGCCAAGACAGCTACGACCACCGCAACTGATGACCAGGCATCCTTGGGTGGCTCGGTGGGAACGTCGCTGAAACGAGCGATATTTTACGCGAATCGGCCGACGCTAATTCGCGCGAGTTGCGTAAATCCAGCGGATCGTTCTCGGTAAATGGCCAACCGGTATCGGGCTGGACGACGCGCGCGCGCGCGTGCGCGACGTAGGAAGTCGTTGGTCTCTGAATCTTTCTCTCTCGTCGGCGGGGGAAATTGCACGGTTCCCCGGGTTCCGGCGCGACGGTATTTATATATTTATTATTCAACGCCGGCGGAGGAGCGGATTGCAACGGCGCTCGTGGTACGCGCGGAATGTTGCAAGATTACCGGGGGAAACGCGGAGGTTTTGCTGATCGGACCGTTATTGTAGCTGCGGCAGCGATTGTCGACGTGTCATTCACCTTGCGCCGGCTGTTTTCTACCTAGCGCGACGTATCGACGTTTTTCTCTCGTTCCTTGGTTCCGCGGCGACGCGCCCGTTTTCGACACGTTCATCGATTAATTTCAATATCGCTTTACCCCGGGCCGCGCTCCCTCGTTCCCTCCCGATCGATATAAATCCGCGTTTCATTCGGCCGATGCGCGCCGTACACGCGCCTCCGTCAGCCTAGTCCATTCGCTCGCTCGGACTATCCGTCCGCAATAAACGTGTTTATTAACCGTCGCGCGGACAAAAAGGAAGAAAAAGTAAAAAAAAAAAAAAGAAAACCGAGTGGGCCGAGCCGCGCGTGAATTTCAACGCTTTTGCCCCGTTCCTCGATACACGCGGTCGCCTATCTTTCCCGCGCCCACGCGCCCGGCTTTACGGCTGCACTTCCGTCGCGACCCATATCCGGAACCGGCGAGTATTTGGCCACAGCGCCGCTGTTCGCAATCGCGGCGACCGGACCTTCGTCTTCCTTTGGCCACAGATCGTAACGTTGCGTATTTTTGCGAAACGGACCAAGTTTCCTCTTAATCGGGAACGACGGCCACGTCCAACGAGACGTAATTCACATAGACTGTAATTACAGAACTATAGTCGCGTGCAACGTGAAATTCTTCGTTTACCATTCGGCCGATTAATCAGCAGACAAATTCGAATTCGGTTGAAACGCTCAGAGGGGGGCAGGCAGAGGAACCGCGCAACGCGAATTCCTGGGGTACAGCGCGGGGAGGTGCTGGTCGTTTCACCGAGCTCCACCCGAAACGCCGTAATTCTCCTTTTCCGCGGGAGGGCCATATCGACGAAATAACACGCTTATCAATTACAACTTAATTACCTGGCCATTTCGGCCTGTACATTACGAAACAACAAGGAGGGCCGAGAGGACAGGCGACTGGGGTGGAAGCGCGGGGAAGGGGCACGAGCGCGCGCGTGCGCTCGCGCAGCGACAAACAGCGTCGTTTCATTAGCCAAATTGGATTGCCTGAAATCGAGTAAATTTAAATCCAGCGTCACGATCGCGCGATAAAACGTTTTGCGATCCCGCGATTCCAACAGTTTTTTTTTTTCCCTTCCG
>KQ435729.1:1888930-1899717 GCA_001276565.1 Melipona quadrifasciata | reverse complement strand
TACGAGCCGCGACTATTACCGACCGAATTATCGCCATCTGACCCCTAGCCGGCTTCTGCCTTAAATGAAAATAGACACCTCGCTAATGCCCCCGGATGCATTCTCGCTTTTAGCCGCAATTCGAGCCCGGCTGCCCCCACCTCCGCCCTCGGCTTCCCTCGCACGCCCATCAGCCCCCGCGCCGTGATTTCAGGGGATGCGACTACCCGGGATGCCCTTTGCCTCTAAATTTCCCGGGGAATCGAGCCTCCGTGCCGAGCCGACCGTGCAACTCACGGAATATCGTCGACGGTGCTGATGAATGGACCGCCCGTGTGAAACACAGGCTGGTTCTTAGAATTTACTGCTACACTTTCCGTACAGAGATTCGGAGTGGAGCTGCATTACGTTCGGTTGATGCGCCGGCTCGTTGTGTCTTTCGTCCAATCCCCGAGAATACGCGCGGTTACGGCGATTCCGGAGATTAAAAGTCCGCGGGGAAGCACGAGCAAACGAACTGTCGGCGCCGATACGAACGGCTTGTAACAACGGAGACACCGACACGTTTCGATTTCGCCAAATGCTTATCAGAGGGCCGACCCTTTCGTTCTTATCCGACGAACGAAACCGAGTTGATTACTCGGAATTAACTCTGATTATCTGGTGCCAACCGGTAGGTATCGTTATCAAAACGCGTAGCGGCGCTCGTTGGAATTCAAATGTCTCTGGATACTTCTTATTAACAACAATTGCAAGAATTTACAAAGTCGAGAGTTTGTTATTCGTACGTCGATCGAGTGTCGGGGATTTGGAAATATTTAGAAATTTCAGTGTCGATTTTAAAAGTTTTCGAAAGATTCGTTTTCCCGTTTTCTTCTAATTTTAGAGAGATTCCACTCGATCACACGCGAGCGCGCAAACACGACGAAACAGAGTTTCCTGCAATCAGGCTCTTTTTCCCTTTAACTTCAGGTTGCGCGATTTGCACGTTCCACACGTACGTCGTTCGCAAGACGAGGCGTTTTACGTCCGCTTCGGCGACGAGACTCGAACGCTCGAACGCCCGAATCGTAACGCGTCTTCCACTGAACTTCACCGGATGACAATGGCCGCGTTGACGTTGCTTCCAGGAGCTACTTTTCTTTTCCGTCTGCACTTCACGGTACGACGCTGGCACGTCGTTTCGCGCCTTTGCAACGAGACCTCGACGGCGCGTGATCGTCTCGACCGCGTTCTCGAGATCGCGTAACGGACGATTGCGATGCAACGGCAATCAGAGATGTACCTACGTATTCTTGCGTTGCGACACGATGTAATTGGAACGTCGTTGGAGGTCTTCGAAGATCGCAAGTTCACTTTGATACGTAAACGCACGGCCGTCGGGAAAGTTGGAGTTGCAGCGCGAGTGGCGATGTTGAACCATGTTGACGTACGTATGTGCGCGTACATGTGTATCTACTTGTACGGATGAAATGTACGGAAGACAAGTGGCCGTAAGGGCGGCGAGCGTGTTGCGGGAGCGCAGCGAAGTTTAGAGAGGATGACCAGCGGGACAACTGCCCGGCGAATTTGGAGAGGGCCAGCTTTTGGATTACCGCCGGACTGTTACGTTTGTATTTATTTTGCTGTTGGCGTTTTACCGTGGACGTACGAGCGACTGCAGCGGTCTGCGACATGATTGCTATTATCACCGCCTCGAAAGGTATTATTTTTGACGATCTTCAACGTGGAACGATTAATTGAAGCTACCAAGCCAAATTTAACGCTGCAGTGTTTCAAGTTTACGAAGTTTCTCGACGTAAGTAATTTATCGATGAAACGGAAAATGGTCCGACAATACCTAAAAATGGAACAAAAGTACGCCAAATGTACGTGGTCGTCGTTAAATGATCTTGCCTCGTTTACGTACACTTAAGTTATAAATACTTCGTTTTTACCCAGTAAATGTCTAGTAATTTTCAAGTAAGAAACATCTCAATTCTCCGTTGGTGACGATTTATTCCCAGAGTAACGGTCCGGGACGGGTTTTTGCCTGGAGAAGATGAAGCCGTCGTGTAATTACGGGCCTCGTTAAGCGGACGCGGTGTCAGTGCGACTCGTATTTAATTAGCGTTATCGTTCCGCCGCGGCCAGCAGCAGTAGCAGCAATGACGACGACGACGACGACGACGACGACGATGACGACTACGGCGGTGGTTACGGCGGTGGCGGTGACGATGGCGATGGGTGCACGCGTCGCGACGCGAGAAAAGTCGGCGCGCTTGCTCGAAACTTTCGCCGTTCTCACGATGGAAAGTTGAGCGACGGCGTGACGCGCGTTCCTGAATGCATATTTTATCGCACGCCAAGCACACTTTGCCGCGATTTCGCGAACTCGGCCAAGACAGCCGGCCAATTACCAGCCGGCTATAATTTCCCCCCCCCCCCCCCCAGTTCGTGCCGTTTTCCTAATTGCGTTCCGCCGCCACGTGTTCCCCCAAGCCGAAGGGGAATTTTCCAATTGAACGCCACGCAGCCAGCAATGTAATTAGTCCGTTTTCATTTTCTTTTTTCTTTTTCTTTCTTTCTTTTGTTGATTTCCCGAGATATCGTCCTACAAAAAGAAACGAACGGCATCAATTTAGATGCAATTAATATCCAGACCGGATGAGCGATGTTTCAAGCGTTCAAGTGGAGAAGAGAAAATTGAAAGAAAAGGAGGCCTTGACGCGACATTGGCTGTCCACGTTTCAACATTACTTTTCGAAAACGACAGGAAATATAACTCGCCGTTTTTTCATCCGTCACGCTCGTCTCGAAGCTTCTCGATGCGCCGCGACTCCGGGAAAACCATCGACGCATCTCGAGTTTCCGCGAAACGAGTGGAAAGCTGGTTGCGGCTTCTCTCGATAAGGTATCTGCAATCACGATTATCTGGAATCGTTATCTGCTGCAATTGCCACTTGCAATAGGCGAACGGCGTTTTTGTAATTGTCGTCGTTTCCGCGTTTCTCTCGGTCGTCGGTGCCCACGTGCGTGTGCAAAAGTTTCCAGCAGCTACCCGAGTGTCGTGCATAATCGATAGAAAACGCGAAAAACGATAAACGGGGGACAACGTGACTCGCTGATTCATTCGTTCTCGAACAATCGCGTGTGTGAGACCTTGCGATCCTCGATTCTATAACTAATCTTTGCCTTATCTGCGCTTCGGAGATCCAGTTGGCGCCGTAACGTATACCTGAAAGTGGATTTACGAGTACGCAGAAATCCAAGTACTGTAATTCTTCGTAGTTACATGTCGTCGAGTCCGTTCCGATACACTTTGGCCTTCAACGTGTCGAAGATGTTTCGACCTACGGAAAAAGAAAAAGAAGCAACTGTTCTGACTAGGAAACGAACACGACTTTTTTTTTGCCATAAAATTTTATCGATATAAAACAAATTACAGGCGCGATCACTCGGTATCAGAAAACTCCACTCCTACTCGAGGTCTACGCCACGCCCCCTCGCGAGTCACGTGACCCAAATCGACCAGTCGCTAATTTTCGTTGCATCAGCGTTGCGCCCGAGGAGGCCCGATTTTCTGGCTAAAATCACTTCCGGTGATAAAAAAGAGAGAGAAAAAGGGGGAAAAAAACAAGGTGGCGACCGACTTTGAAGTTTCCAGTGGAAAATGGGTAGCAGTCGAACTTTTCACGCGATCCTCGATATCCTTTTCACCCTCGCTCTTGGTCTTGGCCGATGCAATTATTTGGTCCGCGCAATCGCGTTACGTAACGGGCCACGTTCGATCCGACGAAACCGCTCCGTCGACGGGCGCGTAATTAATCGCGCGACCGTGTCGCAATATCGCGAGAGAGCGGTGCGGTTACATGCCACCACTTCGCAGCCATATGCAGCGCTCGAAAGAGCTGGTCCTTTTGATGTCGACCCCCTGATGTCATTAACATTACTCTCTGCCTCTCTTTCTCTCCTTGCCCTACCCCCCTTTATCGCCCTCGTCCTGCGCCCTCGTCTTCTTTCCCCATCTGCTCGCTTATTTATTTACGCGTCTCTAGCCCCTCCCACGCACGCCGAACATCCGTTCGTTTCGTCCTCCGCTAGATTACCTCCCTTCGAAACTGATATTTCTATCGATAACGCCGGTACGTGTCACGTTCGACTAATCCTACGTTTCGCTCGTGCAACCGGTTTGCACGGACTTATGCTCTCTCTCTCTCTCTCTCTCTCGCTCTCGCTCTCTGGTTCGGTATCAATGTATTCTTCCTCTACGATCGACCCTCGTGTCCAGTTGTACCGTTTGCGCGGCGAATTGAGATATCCGAGAGACCGAATCCATCGTCGTTCCATTCGCCTTTGCCCTCGTGTCCCGAATAACCTTCGAGTCGTAAAGCGGATTCGATCAAGGAGGAAGAGAAAGGGCAGCTGTTTGTGTGTGTGTACGCTTCTTCGATGTTGGAGGTATGTAACGTCGGTCCCGTTTCAACTGGAATCAAAACCGGGAATCGACGTCGAATTCCACCTCGTATTTATCGGTTTACAGCGCACTGAATGTCGTCTACGATCGTGAAATACTGCGGCCACGGTTCGATCGGGCCGCGATCGCCCCGGAAGGGACGGGGACAGATGGCGCGTATCGATGGCTCGGAAGACGATTCCATCGACATCGGGACCGCGCGGTGGAAAACGATTCCTCGAGGAGAAATCAGCAGGGGAGGGAGGAAGAACGCGCGGGAGGATACGCGTAGGAAGCACGGAGTGGGTCTGGTTCTCTGGCTGGTGCCGCTTCCGAGGAGGAAAAGTTACGCTTCCTGGTCGTCGCATTGCGGCGAAAAGTTTGCGAGCTTCGAGGGCCTTTCTCGACGAGCACTCGTGCCCCGGCTCGAGTGCATTCGAGTTCTCCGGCCACCTCCCGCCGGGCCATCGATCTCTCTCGCCTCTATTGCACCGCTGTGGGCGCGTTTTTTCGCAGCCGTCGTCGGATGTTTGGTGCCGCGTTTGTGCGCCGCGTGGCTCGGCGAGCCTTTCGTCGATCGCCTGCGACGTCGCGACGGAGGCGCAAACGGAGGTGAAGCAGTTTATAGGTCGAGCATCAAGCGCTACTCAAGCGCAATCAAGCAGTTAGCCCGCTAATAGGTCGTACGATTCGAGAAGAATCGGTACAGTTGTGTCGTCGCCGCGCTACGCGAGCCTTTTCAAACGCTGCGTTTTTCACGCGAGATTTTCAACGAACCTGACGTTGCAACGAATGTACGCGTTTTTGAAACAAAAACCCGTACGTGAAAAGACAGGGACGTGCTTCGTAGGAAATTTTTCACGCCACGGGTGTTACGCGAGGAACGAAAAAACAATCGTATATCGCGCGTTCTCGCGGCGTCGATCGATCGATCGATCGCGAAATCACATCGAGTGGCGGCGAGCGATCGAGGACGCACCCTTTTCTCAAGAAACGTAATCGCGTTGCCCGTTTCAACAAGAGATTCCACGAATTTCCGCAGATATCCTCGGTTTATCGCGGCCCGATTGAGGCGCGCCAGGAAACGCTTTCACTCGACGTTCCGCGTACCGTTGGCCTGTGTGGCTGCGAGTACCACCGATAGCGGTGGCAATGCGACGGGGGAGTTGAATAATTATCCGAACGACTGCTCGTTGCCGGGGATCGTAAAGCCGTTGGCTAAACGAACGCCTGGAATCCGGGTTCGTCGCGAAACTTTGACGAGATCAAGCAGGAAAGAGGCAGCGATTCCGCAGGATCGTCGGTGCTTTTCTTCAAACGTCTTCCTCTTGTTCCTGCTGCGACGAAGCGCTAGAGGATCGTCTAGAGATAAGCGCGTGTGCATGCCGCGAGGAAACTTTTTTTCCTTCCGCCTTGTATCTCGGCCCGATAAGAACACGGAATACAGGACCTGGTGGACTCGCGGCGCACCGATCGACACGTACGCGCGCGTGAACAATCGCGTTTTTCCACGTCGAACACTCGACGATCACGTAACGACGTTTCGCGATGCTATCGCCGGCGACTTTATCTGCCGGCACCTAATCGCGCAACGGTACCGCCGAGCTATCGGTTAGCCGAGATATCGATTAAATTAGCGAGACACAGCCGGCTTGTCTCTGTCTCTGTCTCTGTCTCTGTCTCGGCTCCCTCGACGTTACGGCTGCCGGTGGCCGAAAAAGAGAAGAATAAAATGTCTCGAAATTCACGAGGGCGTCGTTTTCCTCGCGACGTTAACAAGAGGGACTGGAGGTGGGGCCGAGGTAACCCGAGAACGATTCTCCGCGAGCAAGAATCTTATCCCGTGTGCAGTTACACGCGTCTACTTTTCACGTTCCCGGTTGACGTCGTCGTTTCGCCACACGTGTTCTCCCCGTTCATTTTCGAGGCCTTTTATTCGCTGATGGCGCCTATAACCCCGCGACCGTATCCATAAATTCCTCGAATATCCCTCCCGGCTAATGTTTTAGACCCGCTAAAACCACCTAATCCCCCACGTACTCGAATTACGATTCTTCTACCAAATTGCTCCTATTCCCCGCGACCTATGGCCGCGCGAAATTGTCCATTTCCTCGCGGAACGCCACGTCGCGAGAGTGTCCCAGCGGACAGATCCCAGCGAGGCTGGAACGATCGTTAGTCGAGTAACGAAGTCGCTTAAAAAAATAATACGTTGGAATATTCGCGCGGACCGGCAGCAGCAGCATCGAGTTATCGGCCGGCTACTCGAGCGATGCGATACGGAGAGAGAGAGAGAGAGAGAGAGAGAGAGCTCGTAAAGAAAGCTCGTGCTACATCGAACAGCTTCTCCCCTGTCGAACGACGCTGGCGATCGCGATCGGCCGATGACGTTCCATTAAACGTCGTCGTTGCCGGATCGGCTTGCGCACCGGCGAGTGCTTAATTAATTTCGCGATAAGCGGAACCTCCTCGCGACGGTTCTGCAAATTAATCTCGCTTCGATTTCTCGCCGTCGGCGTCTCGCGCGCGGTGCATTTTTTTCGCGTTGTCGCGCATTTCCTTCGCGTTTCCGCCTCGCGGTGATAAGCGATTAACTCCGATTAATTTCCCTCGGTTTTTGTTTTTGCAGGTGAGGAAATCGATCGAGCAGCTCGGAACCGGTTTGCTGGAAAATCGACAAACCGACGGCGTCGAGTGGTAACGTATCGAGAGAGAGAGAGAGAGAGAGAGAGAGAGAGAGAGAGAGAGAGAGAGACGTTTGCTCGTTGGCTGAATATTATTCGACGCGATGGATCGATCGGGCATTGTCGGAGGTTGAATTCCTCTTGGCGCGTTACGTGCAAACGTAAACGCAGACGTTGGGAACGCGTAACAATTATCCGAGCGTAACGACCGTTAAGAGATTGGAAATATCTCGCGCGATTTCCGAGCGAACCCCGGAATTCCAATTTCGTCTAACCAATTCAAATCCATTCAAATCCGGCCGTTTCCCGGGCGATATTTCATCCCCGGTAGAATTCCGACAAGCGTCGATTTTTCATCGGGACTGCCGAACGGGAACAGGCTGCAGCGTCGATCACAGTTCTCTCGTCGAATTAAATCGAGGACGCGGTTCGAATTGGCGAGCCTCGCATTTACTCGACGTCGTCGTCATCGTCGTCGTCGTCGTCGTCGTCGTCGTCGTCGTCGGTTGTCACCGATTTCGCTCGTGTATTTCGAAAGTGCGCGCGCCACGAAAGAGGGAGAGATACAGCAGTGCATCCACAAGTGAACGCAGACTACACCAGTCCTCTTGAGTGTTCATTTTTAAACGCCCCGACTGTGGACGCTCGTGATGGCAGTATTCTGCATCGTTGCCGGTGGAAACTCCTTTCTCCCTCGGCGACGAGTGGCGAAGGAAGAAGCTGGACTTCTAAATCTAAACAACGCGTGAAACGGTGGCCGTGCGCGCTCGAAGTTTCCAAGCGAGTTCCGCGCCGCTACGAAGCGACGATCCGCTCTATGAACACGCGGCACGTTTCGACATTTTTATCGCGCCGGCATGCAAATCGCGCGGAGCAGAAGTTAATACGGAGGGCACGTGAAGCGGCGACCGGGTCGGATAATTTGAATTTTTCCGCAAGAGCCGTGTCTCTCTTTCGGTTCCGCTGAAACACGCAGCCACACACACACACACAGAGAGAGAGAGAGAGAGAGAGAGAGAGAGAGATAGCGGGTGGGTTATTAATCACCGTTCCTCAATAAAACTGCGCGCTCTCGCGAAAAATTAATAGCCCCCGACAAAGGGTTAAACGTTACTTTGTTGGAACGTCTCCTTAATGCCTTCCGCATCTTTTTAATACCCCTCGCTCTGTAGCGTATAATAATAAATTACCTCGGCCGGTCGTAACGAAAGGTATTTATTTTACGAGATTCGCCGCTATCAAAGCAGCAAACTGCTTTCATCGAGCTACTTTATTTGCCAATATTCCCGGTCAGGTGAAATCCTCCAAGAAACTCGCCGTGCTCGCACGTACATACTCGCGCGTGCTCTTTTTCCTCCTCTCTCTCTCTCTCTCTCTTTCTGTCTCCCCCCGCCCCTCCCCCCTTGTACCTTGTATCTCCGTCCGTTGTAACAACGCCCCCCTGGAGGAGGAAATATATCAGTAATTTTCATGCAACGCGAGAGCGCAAACAATGGGATTGAAACGGGGCATTGTTCCAACCGATCGTGCCGCGAAGAACCATTTTCTTTCTTACTTCTTCGGGGTACGAACGTAGGGTACCCCGTGACCGCGCTGCTCCCCTGATTTATTACGCGTATCGCAGCTTCGGAGGCGTGCCGTCGACCCCGTTCGCTAATTTATCGTCAAACGCGGATTTTCCGTTCTCGACGAGCGCAAGATGTCGTACATCTCGTTGTAGAACGGCTCGGCTTGTTACAAACGAACGCGATACAAGGTGGAACGTTTGGATGAAAAGAAATGAAAAATTGAAAGTTTCGTCGAGCGTTCGTCCAGAGTGGTATCGAGCAGGTGTCAAAGTTCGCGTGATCGAGGTATTGGAAGGAGTTGACTGACAGAAGCTCGAGGAAACATCCGATACCTCTGTCAGTCAGTGGCGCAGGAAGCGGTCTTGCCAGAGATGGTTCAAGCGATACCTTTCGTTTCGGAGAGAGTATCTAGTTTCCCGATTTCCTAGCAGCGTTACTTAACGTTACGTTCCACACAGAGCAAGACTTTGGTTCAGTAAAATTTCGTCGTAACTCTTTCTTGATCTCTCAAGATCGCTTTTATCTCTCGCTTCGTTCTTTTCTCAACATCCTCGCATCGTTTCTCATTGCCGAAGTACTTTTGGAATCAACGTCCTCCCCCTCACCCCTCACCCCCCCGCAGGAATTGTTCCATCTTCCGTGAGAAGTGCTTCTCCAAGTGCAGGAACTTTCCTAAGTCGCAGTTTCATCGCGGTAATATATACCCGGGGAAGATATCGTCGAAGAGAAAAGTCCTCGAGGTGATAGATCCGCTTTTCCCGTCGCTGATTCCGCGAGAACGAGGCCGAAGCCGAAGCTCAAGAGGAAACGCACGTCGGCGCGGAACGATTTCTCGGGGAATAAATTGCCGTTGCTAACACGCGTAATACCAAATTCCTCGTACGTATACAGGGATATCAAGCGGCGATCGGGCACGAGTAGTCGCCAAGTATTAAGACGATTTATTGACGGATTATGAGGCAGCGTTTCGTATCACGGGCACGGCTGTATTCGACTCGATCGAGCAAGCTCAGACCGTAGTGCCTCTGCCGCGAACTAAATGTACCGATAAATTCTCCGGGCGAAATGGACAGTTAGAGGTTTACGCGGTTTGGCGTTGTTTTATGAAAAATGGCCGTGCAGCTCGGTCTCGACTCGGTTCGTAGCAACAAACTCTTTCTTTCTCTCTTTCTCTCTCTTTCTCTCTCTTGGAATTCGTAAATTCGCTCGACACGTAATTCGCTGCACTTCTTCGCGCGATAATAATTGGCTAATAATCGCCCATTCGCGGAACACGTGAAAGCGATAAGATAATCGCAAGCTTCGCGAATCTCGGCGACGATTGTCGGAACGATGGGAAAGTGGGAAAAACTGGAGAGCTTTGAAACATTTTTCCAAATTGTAAAGTCCGAAATTTCAAAGTGCAGATTCGAACCTCTTGACTTTTGGGTTCTAATGTCCGAGAGATTCGAAGGAATGGAATCGATCGTCGGGGATAAAGGTTCGCTGAAACGAATTCTGATAACGAGCGGGGAATCGCATCGATCACTTGGCGAATACGTGCTCGAAAACCGAGCGGATTGCTTGCCCGATTAAATGTAGGTAGTTGGCAAGAAGTCGTTGGCGGCAATTCCTCGATCGGCGTATTTTTGCATCATGGAGGGCCTGCAAACGAGGCAAACGACCGGGGAGCCGGAACTAATCAATCGCCTCTTCGTTCCGAATCCTCGGCGAGAAACGTACTCGCGAGAAACGGAGAGGAATCGCCGTCTGGAGATCGAGCCCGAGCCATATTCGCTGCATATTCAGCTGGTCGTCGACGGCGATATTTTTTTTTAGCCCGAGCCGGCGACCTTGATACATGCGATTGCCCCGGAAGTCGACGGCGACGACGCCCGGGCTGATTAACGCGGCGATTATCGGTCTCCGTTACCGGCGAAATCGATTTAGATGCGAATCTCTCTTCGGACACGGCCGCGCCTCGTCGTTTCGAGCTCTCGACCTGATATCGGTTCAAGCGAACGAGTTCCACGGCCTCGTTAATTACCCGGGTTACCGCGAAACTTTTCTACGATCCCGATGGAAAGAGCTTCGGGGCTCTCTAATGGGTCTCGTAATGGTTTTACAGCGCGGCCGGAAGTG
>KQ435729.1:1865606-1888771 GCA_001276565.1 Melipona quadrifasciata | reverse complement strand
TAACTGCTGGGAGAATCGCTCTTAGTTTCCAAACTACAGTATCGATCCGGCGTGGCGCGTAACAACGGGGACGGGCTGTTTCCACCGTCTTCTATCTACCAAATCTTCGCTCGATGGGTCCGAGACCAGTTTTTGCTTTCTCTTTCACTCGCGTGAAACTTTCGTCGAATAATCGAGTCAACGAGCAGAGCGAGTCGATACTCGGTGCAATTCCGCGGGAGGGAACATTTCGTTTGGAAAGGAAACGCGGGCCAATCTTTACACCTCGGACCAATTGGAGTCTCGTCACTCGTATTTCGTTTACGCGATTATTCTTCCGCTATGGCGGGACATTCTCCCTGCGTCGGGAGAACCGCGGTAGCGAAAACCATCGGAGGAAACTGCAGGTTACGGGTAACGCGATAGATCTAAGCGAAAGGGGGCGGTCGAGCAGCCAGATACGAGTAATTCCGCGGAGAAGCCGCGGCGGGAAACCGGCCGGAATATCAGATGGCTTTCGGGCCGAAACACGCACGCGCTCCCGCTCGTAAAGCTGGTCATAAAGCTCGCGCGATGGTATCGGCCTCAAACTCCATAAAACCGGGTAATCGAATGAGACGGAATAAATTGAATCTTCCAGCCGGCGGAATTTTACAATTTCCCTGTCCGACGCGATACTTTCCTCCCTCTGTCTCAGGTTCAAGGTAGCTCTCTCTCTCTTTCTCTCTCTCTCTCTCGCGATGCCGTTGATGGCTTTTGGCGTCAAGGTCACGGCCCGTTTGACCCATTTGCGAGCGACGACGACGACGAGACCGATCGTAATTCCCCTCGACCGCACGGTGCGCGTTGGTCAGATTTACGGGGCGGGCGAAAACCACCCCCCGCAGGAAGCTGCCTTCGTGGAAACCCAACTACCCTGTCCGTCTTCCTCTTAAGATACCACGGGATCGTAAAGTCGCTTAATCGGATGAGGCTTCGCAAGGGGCGGGACGTAAACCGAGAAATTGAAACGCTCGTAAAGTCGTAATTCCGGCGACCCTTGCGCTTGCACGCCTCCACTTCCCGCGTGCCTTTGCCGTTTGTTTCGACGCCCGCGAACTGTATTAGGATCCGCGCGGAAATCGCCTAACTTTCTCTCTCTCTCTCATTGGCATTTAGACGACGATGAAACGTTCGTTTAATTATCGATTTCACATCGATATGCCGCGTATTGTTCGAAACACGGTGGTTGTTTTCTCTGACTTTTCAAATACCGGCGCATCGTCATAAATCTCAACCTCCGCTCGCACAAAAGTACAACGAAGCTATAATTGACGTTCGAGTTTTGATCTGGCGTTTTGGGTGCGATGAAGTTTCCCAATGAGATCCGCGCTGGCGCAACATCCCTCTGGTTCACGAACGGCCGGGAGAAACGAAGTGCTAAAAGCGCGAGGAGCAGTTTGCGTCAAAGTTTAATAAAGTTTACGGAGCACGTCGTGTGCAGCTCGTGTTATACGGGAAGCGTCGTCATTACCGCGAAAGAAGGCGCATAATCGATCGGGCTGATCGCCGCCGCTGAGAAGGGCTTTCAACCGTGCTATCTTCCGTCTACTCCGTGGAGGAGGTTCGGCTCGTACGACGACGCGGCCCCGCTATCCTCCGATAAACAATGTCAAGCATCTTATTCCACGTCGAGATGCCGCTTTTACATCGCACTCGTTAAGAGGGACTTTTTTAACAAGATGGCTCGAAGCTCGTGGCTCGTTGCCTTTTTGTAAGTTTCTCCTTACCCTCTCTGCGTTTCCTCTCTGTCTTTCGACGTCGCCCGTTTCCCTCCCCCGCGTTTCAGTGCCTCGCTTTGATAACCTTATCCGCTCGACGGGATACTCTTTGTAATACACCGATTAAGAACCCCCGTTGAGCGTTTCCTCGAGGATCACAACGTCTTCCGACTCCTGCTCGCTGTATATCGTGTGGAGGATGCGTTCCTCTGATGTTGGTTCTACTGCCAGGACCAATAAACGTATAAAAATGTACGTGGAGGATAGAATTACTTTAGGGGACTGACCTGTGCCAAAAACGCCTTACTTTCCTAATGGCGTGATTGGGAAGGTCACAGAGAGAGTTGGCCTCACATAAGAGCCAACTGCAATGCGCCGCGATTGTCGACAAAATAGTCAGTCAGAAAGTAGTACACAACGCCCACGATGTAACGGAGATTCCATGGATTCTCAAATGGAATTTCAATTTTACGGAGTAAAAAGTCGCGCTCGTCGTGTGTTTGAGCGATTCGGAATCCTCGATAGCGTGCCAGGGGAGACGGGCCGAAGCCGAAGCGTTTATCTCATAATTAATTCGTAAGTATTGCGAGCGTTATCGTCACGGCTGTTTAATTACTCAGCTTCCGGCTCGCCGGCGCCTCGTAATTATGACGAACGACGCGATAAACAATATCAGATTGCCGTCGACGCGTGACGTTTCACTGCAACCCCGGCCCGCGTTGCGACGCAACTAATGGTCCGTCCTCGTCGCGGTGCAAAGACGCCGAATCGAACCTCGTCCCAAAGGATTTAAACAGCACCGGCGACGAGGTGAGTCTCCTCGAGACTCGCTGCTCCGATCCGGCCAGGTGTGCTGCCTACCCGTTGCATCAGGTGCGTTTGACAGGTGCGTGATTGTCGGCACGGGGTAGGGCGCAGAGAAGCGGCAGAAGTGGATTCCGGTTCGAACCAAAGAACGCATCGGCCCCAACCGTGGAGGGTTGTGAAACGGGACGAGGCGACGGCGTCGAAGTGGAACGTTGCTCGTGAATAGTCGTCGAGTCGGTGATCATAACTCGCTCGGAAGCGTTAAGAAACGCTAAAACTGCCGGCGATTAAAAACGTAAAATTTCCATCAGAGTGGAAGAAAACTTTATAGTACAATAAAGTATACAAGCTTTCATTTGGACATTTTAAATCTCCAAAAACGAACACTGTTTCACATCCAGCAAAAATTACAAATTGGTCATTTTGACCATTTTGGTAGGTCCAGCGTTAACAGTACAGTAATTTCGAGTATTTTGTCGTAAAAGCATGATATCGGCGGATCGAGAGACACGTGTATTCCGATTATTGATCTAACAATAAGTGCAATTCGATCGGGAGCAACCTTTGACACTAGGTTACGGTACCCGTAAACGTCGATTCAACGTTTTATCTTTTTTGATTGAAAAAGTTTTTATAATCTCTCCCTGGCAATGTTTGCTTTTATTAGTAGAATAAATATAAATAATTTTGAAGTTTCGTACATTATGTAGAAACCTATCTCCACGAACACCCGTCAAATTGACGAATCGACTAATTTCACAAATAGTCCCAACAAATTTCAAAAAGTAGTGCCTACTTCATCAAGAGCATTCGTACTGCGTACGTTGTATAATGTTAGTAGGATAAACATTTTATAACTAGCTTTACAATCGATTTTTTCGAGGAACACGCACGTTTTCGTTCATTGTCCGTAGAAATAGGACCATACAACGTCCGTAAGCCTAGTGTTAACATTCAGCATACCGGAGGAAAATGCAGATCCGAGCCGCGCAGATACCGCGAAGGAGGCGGGTGCAGCAGTACGAAGCCAGACGAGAAAAGCGCAGAGATAGAAGGGGAATGGTCCAGTCAGTCACTCGGACATTCACAATATGGATCTCCCTTTGGTGTAATCGCGACGTGGAAGCCCCTTGTTTCTGTGCCCCCAGCACGAGAGTTCCGTCGTGCGCCCCCTCCTCCTCTGACAGCCACCTCCGCGCGCACGGTCCGACGGACTCTCGCCCCATATTCTCTGTCTAATTTGCCAACCTAAGCCGTCGGGACCGGTCGGACAGAGAGCGGCAGCGACGGTGGCTCAACTTCATTATTCTCCCATTGTATCAGCACCCCCGCGGACATAAATCATGGAGGGTCCAGCGTCCCTCGACCCGTCGCCAGCCAGGGATTTAGTTTGATTTCCCTCCCTGAAATTCCGTTGTAGCCACCCCCCCCCTCCCACCCCTTCCACCCCCTAGCCTCGCGACAACACCGCCACCAACGACCGATTTCTACTCCAATTTCCGCTTTTTCGGCCACTTATGACCGCTGACGGACAACTTGCCCTCGGGCAAGTTAAACCTCCGTTTGTTCGTTCGTCCGTCCGTTCGTTCGTTCGTTCGTTAGCCGCCCTCTCTTCGGGCGAATCTTTCTCGGTGTTTCTCCGTCCAATCGAAATGTCTTTCGGATTGCGCCCGAGTATGTACGTCGTACGTACTTCGACGTTTGCAACCGCGCGGTCGCGTTTGCGTTACTTCGGGGAAGAAGCTATAGCGGAAAATTGACTTGGACGGGGCCGTTCCTCCGCGTTCAAAGAACAACCACGCTTCGTCCTAGTTTCCGGATTTGCTTTGCACACGATCGTCCAACCCAACGATCGCTTCCGTAAATCGGCGTTCCACATTTATTGCTGTGGGAAGTTCGTCGTACGTACGTACAACTACGAAGTATTTACGGCTGAAATTAACTGTATCGATGTATTCCTGTTCTATGGAAAGGAAACGTAAAGATTTTCCACACGCGTGTGTGTTTGTGTGTGTCTATTTTCTACGTCGTGCGAGAGAAGGAAGTAGACGGCGAAGCACTGGCAAAGGTTAGAAGCGAGTAGCACGCTCGTTCCGCGAGCATTTTCTTACATAACCGGGCATTAAAGCGGACCAAGTCCGTGAGCAACCAGCCGATACCAGACGCATCGCGTTATTTATTTATCAAACGGCCATGGCTACGTCGTTGGAAACGTCGAGCGTTAACCGGAGGCCGTTTAACCGCAGATTGAACGGGAGTTACAGGCGCGTAGGTTAGTCGGTAAGAGGGTGAAAATCGATATTGATTCCGTGCAAAGACGCGGAACGAGCGCGCGCTGCAACAATGGGGGGGCCGTGGAGGGAACGGGGGATGTTGTGCGGCGAGCATTGTTAAGACGCGCAAAACTTACGGCCGGCGATCAAATTTAACACGTGTAATAACATTGTACCGTTAATGCCGGCGGATTGTATTACACACTTAAGCGTAACTTGCGCCGCTGTGCGTAATTATGTCCGGGCCCCTGGCATCGCGAGGGATCTATCGCCAAGATTCGCCGTTATAGACCGTTTGTGGGTTGTTATTCGCGACCCCTGCCAGCACAGGTCGTTACGTTGAAAGACGTCGAAAGCGACGAGATTTTAGCAGAGATTTAGCTCGATTGAATTTCAATACCTCGTCGGCCAATTTCGTACGTTCGTCGTCTTTTCCTCGATGCGCGAAACGATGGCAATAAAGTGGCCGTCAAACGAGAGAGGCGATTGAGACACTTTGCTAGCTCGGGGGCAATTGCGCAATGGACGACGGATTTTTGCAAAGGTGGAAATTTCGCTCGTGTTTCGCGAATAGAAACGACCGATTCGCACGAATGACCGCAATCGTCGTAGCAGCTACTCTCGAATCTTGCCGCGGCGCACCGGTCAGCGCGAAGAAAATGGGAAAATCAGGTCGCGACAAGTGGACGGACGACCGCAAGATTTCAGATTTCGATAGCGGCGGAACAGAACGCAGAGGTGGGGGGAAATAGATAAGAAAACGGACTCCGACGGAGAGAGTCGTCTTCGAGAGGGCAAAAACGACAGGGTGATTTCGGTCGAGTAGCGCCGTTTCGAAGTGTGCGAGATCTCTTGCGGGAACTTTCCTCAAGCTGTCTCGAGCGTCGGCCTTGCGATCGATGAGACGCGAGAAGGGACAGCTTCGGTTTCAGCAATTTCACGTAACGCGCACGGAAAATTACGTTCACGTCTGTATTTAATTAGCGCACGCTCGAAAGCGAGAGCGGGAAGCTTTTTAACCGGCGCGGCGCGGCGGTCGTCCACTTAATAAACTCTTCGTTTCCATCGCGAACGCATAATTTAGCGGGCGCGAATCCGCGCTGATGACACATTAATATCGAAAATTACGCGTCGACGCAACAGGCGCGCGCGAGCGAGGGGTGAATTCCAGCCCGAGAGAGCGGGATGAAAAGATTCATTTACGCAGCTTATTACGCCGGTTGCATCCGGTGTTGTTTGTTCCTGGCATTTTTTTTCCTTTTTCTTTTTTTTTTCTTTTTTTTTTTGTTTCCTTGTTCAGCCGACGAACGCGCGGCTGTTTAATGAACTTAAGTTGGATTATCCACGTGCGAACGGTAACTCGTGACGAGACGAACGAACGAGCCCCGCGTTTCTCGCGTTTGCGGTTTTCCTCGGCGTTTTAACTTCTCGTCGAGTGCGCTTTTCGTTTCGTTTCGTTTCGTTTCGTTTCGTTCCGTTCTCCGGCCGCTCGCGCGAAACTCGATTCTTCCGAGAGAAAAAAGGAAATTCCGTTTCGCTCAATCTCGCGTATCGCGGTGGGCACTTCTCCTTCGGCGATACGGTAAGTAACAACGTTAAGATCGGCCGTTTAACGCGATCCCGATGATTTAGAGATCGCTGGGAAACGTACGAATTTGTCGCTGCGGAAGATGGACGACCCCGATCGAAACAATTTATTACAGGGAGCCGATAGATCGGCGCGATAGCGAAGTTTGCTTCTACAAAGTTGGCCGTGCCGCGAGTATCGGCGGTAAGTTGAGAGAAAGCTATTGCAACGGCCGAACTCTCGATCATCTCCCCGTTAAAATACTGTAACAGGTCCGAACTTGGAACGACGCTTCGCTGCCACCGTCGCGTTTCGCGATAAACCACCCTTCCCCCGTATCGTCGCCGCTTTGACTCTTTCTCTCGCCGTCTATCCGCCGCCGCTCGATCGCTCCGCGCGTACGTATTTATTCGCGGCGCGTCCCTCGAAATATTACGCGCGCTGTAATCGCATTACAGTCGCGTGGTTTAGAATTTGCAGAGGATGATGGTGCCGTGGTAGGCGATGCAGCCGGACGCTGAAAACTGAAACGCTACGGCGGGAGATTGTAAATGAAACTGAGCGGACAGGGACGGGCATTAGCGCTGCCTCGCTTTCGGAATTACGGAATTACCAGTCCGTTTAAGGCAAGTTATCCCTCCGTCTCGTCGAAACGGCGAATCGGACAATTATCGTCCGAAATGGAAGTCGCAATTCGCGAGTAATGCGAAATAATAATAATATAAATCCGTGCTCTCTTAGAAACCTCGGACTCGGAGCCCCTCGAATTCGGGGATCCCGCGATCGAGAGCTAACGATCCCCCCGAGGGGATCCAACGCCGGCAGGCGTTTCCATCGTATCGTTGGAAATAATCTCGGAGCCTGGAACGATCGGTCTCGAGCCCTTTATTGGAGTCAATAGTGACCGACCGTACCATATATCAGGCAACGTCAGTAATAGCCTGGCTATTGGTATCGGCACCCGGCTACGAATATGTACCTTAAATCGCGTCTCCCCGCACGACAGTTTATTATCGGTAAATCCGTCCGAATCTAATGCTCTTCTGACACGGTTCTACACGCGCCACCCGATAGCAAATGTCGTTGTTTCCACGTGCGCACACAAAAGGATGGTCGATCGGACCGTCTGAATATCACGTCCTAACTGCTAGCGAATCTGTTCGTTTCGTCGATCATTACGTGGCGATATTTACGTGATTTGGCAGTCTCAGACTATGAAGCTGCGTTAGACCGTCGAATTTGGTCGAAGGTCTCGCGTCGCGTCGCGAATACAGAGGTACGCCGTCCTCTACGTCGACAGGAAACGTCGTGTCTACAAAGTTTCCCTGCTCTCGTCTTGGCCTCCTTCGTCCCCTCCGTCTCTCCTCCGTCCGTGTCGTCGTCGTCGTCGTCGTCGTCGTCGACGTAGACGTCGTCGGTGTCCCTGGTGCAGCGGCGTGTCTCTCCTTCTCAAGGAGAAGCTGCCTAACCCTTGCCTCCCGTCGGTCCTCTTCTTCTTCTCTGTTCTTCCCGCACTTTCGCCCGCTCGCCGTGGCTGCAACGTCCCGGAGCTTTCGCTCCTCGTTTCCATGGAGACGATGCTCCGAGACGGCACGACGAGCGAGCAAGACGGACAGAGGAAGAAGAATGGGCGAACGGCTGAAACGGCGGCGGTGGGGCGGGGGGAAGGTGGCGCGAAAGGGAAAAAGACGGGAACACCGGTTACACCGGCGTGCTCCCAGCAAGTTCGTCCTTACCGGGAGAGAAAGGAGAGCTACTCTGGCTGGAATTCTATTGCGCGAACAATACGCTCGCGATAATGCTCGTTCGGCTTTGATTCATCGCGCCCGGCGAGTACTCGCCAGGTTTTCGAGGGTGGAACGGCGTGGCGATGCGATCCGTAGACGGCGTAAGTTTGCCAGCGTTCCGTGAATGACCGTACATCTCGCGTCTTCCAACGTCGTTTCTCCCCTTTTCTTTTTTTTTCTTTTCCTTTTTCCTTTTCTTTTTCTTTATTTCGCCGACCGGCGATGAAAGCTTCCTGAAAACCTGCTCTTTGATTGACTTGGCAGCTTCACTCCCCCATCCCTCTCCGTTCAGTGTTTCAGCAAGGTCGATCGAAAAAAAATTCTCCTCGATCCGAAAAAATACCGATTCAGACCAAATTTGAACTTTAAGCGGCCGAAATGACCAATTTGCAACTTTTCAGGGGAAATTTTTAGAGATTCGAGCGACTTTTGTAAAATATACGAATAAAAGGTTGTGTTCATTATCGTTGTTACAAACCATCACTTCTTCGACTCGATTTTCTAGCGTTATTTTCGACTAAATTTACGGAATTTTCTTTCACCTACTCTTGAGTTGTTGCATACCCCAAAATTTCTAAAAATTCCGCCGTTTTTTCATTTCATTCAGCTGGTCGTATTTTTGTCACGCGCTTCTGAAACGTTCTCCGGGTATCTTACGCCCTCTCTTAGCTCCGTCTTTCGCGGATTATGCCCGTCAGAGAGGAATCGCATTAAATCCGCGAGGCGGCGGATTCCCGCGGGAATTTGAAGGTATGGATTACGCTCGCACGCGTGCGCGCGCATAATTTAGCGGGCAGCGCGCGCATCGGGGATGAGGGAAAGAACCGAAAGAACCAACGACCGGTCGAAAACCGAGGAGGTGAACGAGGAGGAAGCAGTCAGGGAAATCCACGGTTGGATGCTCCCTGCAGTTGCTGCATTTCACGGAGCTTAATCGACAGGGAATGCGTTTCATTCTGCGATCCGATTCTTCGAGCGTTGATTAAATTTTTCGTTTCGCGATAAAGAAAGGAGAGGTCAGTCGTCCATTCGTAGAAACGTTTCTGCTCTGTTTTGTGTTACTGATCTGTGTTACTGAGATAAACAAGTGTGTAACTTGTTGGCAGAGTAGTTGTTACTTTGACTAATAACAAAGCCGTTCTGAAAGCCGAGATATATGTATTTGAAATTGAAGGATAGAAAAGCGCAATTATTTTCCGACCTAACAAACAGTTTCCCTGTAACAAAGCGGCCTCTGTTAGAGGAGTATCTCTCTTTTACATAACTCGGACACGTAGAGTAGATTTCGATTACTCCCACGGTGCAATTCGTATCGTTTCATCCGAGCGCGCGGATCTCGACAAGGACCTTGATTGCGAGGGTCTACGTATTTCCAAGCACGACGATATCAACGACGTCCCTCGTAAACTGCGTAACTATTGCGATTTTCATCCTGGCCGTTTCCATCCCCCGCAATTTCCATTCGTAATCGAATGGAATACCTAACAGAGCAGCGACTCTGTCGACCGTGGCCGATCTTGGAAAATCTCACGTATCTCGTCTTGCGAATTTTTCTTTTTTTTTTCCTTCGCCCCCGACCAACCCATCAGCCGAACGCGAAGCCTTAATCCAAGATAACTTACGCTCTGCAACGTGCAGAGCTTCGGAGCCTCTCGAGCGACTAACCCCGGAGAGCTCAAGGACTGATAAATCCTCCGCCAGTTACCCATTCTCCGCGAGAACAAAAGGATCCTCCAGGACTCGCGGCTAAATCGTTTCCCTTCCACGACGATTGCTCTATCAACCGACCTACTTAGAGGCATCGGCGGCGTCTCTCCAATTCGGCGTTCGTAATATTCAAAGAACGCCCGCCCTTTCCCCGTCGCTAATCTTCCGGCGAGGATTCCGTGGGCGATCGATCGCGCAGAATGTTCGATCCGAGCGTTCGAAGAAACCATGCCATTCGTGGAAGATTCGTCGGCCGGCACGCGAGCAAGGTCGAAAAGAGGCCGGACGGACTGGTGAATGGATGGATTGTGCAAGTATTTCCTAATGACTGGCTGGGGGGTTGATGCGACGGACGATCTCTCTCTGTCTCTCTCTCTCTCCCTCGCTCTCGCTCTTGAACGACCGACCGACCGATGGTAGTAGGGGCCGTAGAAACGGCGGTCGATATGCCGACGTACTAATGACCCGTACGGAGTCGAGCCAACAGACTGCTGGCTAGACGCGATGGCACCACTACCGGGCGGTTTTCGCTCAATTATAAATTGAATTACTCGCCGGCTCGCTGAAAATGGCCACGGTTATGCGCCATAAAAGGGGAAACCGACTGGGCGAACTGGATGATGGCACGGAGAGGAAAAACGAGGCTCACTCGCGACCGAAAGCGTCTCTCTCTCTCTCTTTGTTCATCTATCTATCCATCTATCTATCTATCTCAATCTGTCATCCCCTGCTTTCTTCTCTTTACCATTCGAGCAACGACCGAGACAGCGTCGACCTGATCGCTCGATCGCATCGACTTTCGGAATTTTCCAAGAATCGTTTCCACCGACGTCGAGAAACGGGAACGCGGGAAAGGGAAGGTGACGAATGAAAAGCTCCGATCGGCCAGCGATAACGAAGGATCATCGTTCGGTCATTAGGGTAATTGGAGGCTAATCGTCGCAGGAATTAACGACGACAACGGGCCGCGTGTCGTCCGGTCTCGGTGTTATCGCTGAAACTCGACGACGCAATGCGTAGGTGGCAGGTATGCGTACGTGTCGTAGGTTCGCGCGGCACGTTCACGTTCTTCCACAGAGGATCACGTCAACGTTCGTTTAACCACGCTTCACGCAACCCTCCGGAGACACGAACTTTTCCACCGGCAATCGTTATTTTTATCACCGAAACACTGTACCGCGGAGCGACGCGACACGCGACGTTAAATAATAGCAGTTATCCAACTAACGCGGCCGCGGCGAACAAAGTTGTCACTGGAAACGGTATCCCGCATCGGCAAGTGGCTACGCTTGCTTTATTAACTTCGCAAAGCTCGTTACGCGGCGGCGTTATTAGCCAGGCTAATCCGCAGGGTGTGATTTATTGGCCGGAAGTCTGACCGCGCGTAAGAACCTCTTTCTCTCTTTCTCTCTGCTTCTCTATCTCGTGGACATTTGTCTGACTCGCGCGTAATGATCGCAGACGATCTTTGTCAGTTCTTCTCGAGTACATTAACAGTTGTTAGGAATCAGACGTGTACGAATCGAAAAGTACATATAGTGAAGAGCATAATTGTACCAATAACGTAGAAAAATTGTGGATAATTTAAACTGATACAACTTTGTGAGAAAGGATCATATGGCAATCCACTTGGTCTCTTTTTAAAGAGCGAAGCTTTTATTTTATTTTATTTTTCGTGAGTTTATCTCTTTTGAAGATGATTATGCACCAAGTGGCGGGTGGGAAACTGAGGACACATTTTTCAAACATATGTATGAAATATTAAATTTTGAAGACTGAAGTTTCTCCTTTACAATGATTCCCTAAAACAATTGTTCTACAACTCGAATGTTAAGATTAGATGACAGAAATTCGAAAATTCCAACATCGTGTCATCTAACCATAATAGAATGGTGAGAAAAATCGCGTAGCAAATGAATTGGTAAATTCAATCGTAAGAAACATTTTTTTACCTTTCTCACCCGCTACACGTAAAATCATTTTCGAAAATTCACAAATTCACGAGTGTGAAAGTACAAGCTTCACGATTTAAGATGAGACCAAGTGGATCTTACGAAATTGTATCGTCGTTTGAATCATCAACAATTTTTCACTGTCACTGGTACAATTATGCTTTTCACCGTGCAAGCGCGGTAGAAAGGATCCAGTATGTGGTATAAGTATAGCATCTCAGCCGGCACCGTAACTGCATCCACAAGTTTGTATTCTCGTTCGAGTAAAAATTCCGTAAAATTGTATGGTATAATTTTTTAATTACACCGTTGCCACGTAACAACGTGGATATTCTTCTCGGTCATTTACCAACCAGCGATTAGCCGGAGGCAAACTCTCCCCGCGTAGATAGGTAGGCGAACGACGAAAGAAAACACGTAACACACGTGGACCAACGCGGAGATTTCGCTCGTCGATTGTACACGGCCGGTGCTTGCGCGAGCTGGAAATTCGGTCTCTCTCGTCGCGCTCGTCGATTTGCATTCGACCAATCAATCTCTGTAAAGAAAAACACTGCGGGACAAACGCGCCGGCACAGGCCGTGTGTTTACGCGTTCGTTCGGTCTGGCGTGGAGAGCACGCGTCGAGCACGGGGAAAATTTCGACGATCGGGGATATCAAAAAGCAACGACGACGCAACGGTACAAACAACCGGCGGGAGTATCGTTCGTTACGCGACCGTGCAAATAGACCGGAAATCCGCGACGAATTCCCCCCGTTACTCCCCCGCTCTCTTCTCCGACTTTTCTTAATTTCTACCGTCAAATATTTTCACGGAGAGCCGCCGGGACAAATCTGCCGGATGAACGGAAGACGCGAAAATTTGGGAAGAAGCGCTGCCGGCGCTTCCGGTACCGTTCGAACGAAATAAAGTGTTTTGACCGTGCAGCAGCCGAGCGGAGAGCAATTTCCCTGGTTTGTCTTCTCCTCTTTTTCCTCTTTCCTTCCGAGACGTTCCACCCCCTAGGAGGTAGTAATTCCCGCGCGAACTCTCTCTGCCGCTTTAATCCCGGCGCGAGCTTCGATCTGTTCCAACGACGTATGAAGTGGTATTTGGTTCGATCGTGCCGAGAGAGTGAGAGAGAGAGGGGGGGGGGGGGCATCGTCATCCCTCTTTTCCTCGATCCGGCAGCCCCTTCGTCGATATCGTACGTACGGCCCCCTCGTCTCCTCCTAATCCACGGAAATGGGCACGGTGTCGATGGGATTCGTATTTGCGTTACGCCGACGGAAACGCGGAAAGTAACGCCATTTCGCAATTTCCGGTAAGCAAGAAACGCCAGCCGTCTGCGAGTCGGCGGAGCGCTGATACCCGTCGGATACGACCACGCTCGAGGCCCACGGACGGCCGCCTCTACGAGGTGTCAAAATTCGCCGCGCCTCGAATTTTCCACGCTTCGACAAGCCGGAGCTTCGCTTTCGCTGGAACTTTTCTCTCACCGCAGCGGGGGACAACGAATTGAATCTTTAAAAGGCTTTGTGAATGTTGGCCGAATGTTATGGTAATGTTTGACGTAACGAGGCTACACATCGAGTATCAATAGAGAATTAGGTGAAGCTTTGCTTCGCTTTGATTCGAAACAGTTTGTTCCAACGAAATCGAACTCCCGTATCTCGAACCTTTCTCAACGCCTGTGGTCGACAAATCCACTCTCAACGGCAGATCGCGAGCCAACGATAAGATTCACGCGAGCGTTCGCGCAAAATTCGCCGAGCACTCGGTATATATCGCGCGTACAGACGAGCGCGCCGACTAACCCATGTGCTTGATCCATCTGGCTACCTACCAACCTACCGACCTAGCTTCCTCCTCGCCAGTCGGTGCTGGATATTCCGGAAATGACGTCACACTCATTGTAACATCCCGTACAACGCGAGCACGGCCGTAGCGAGACGCTCTCTTTTCTGTCCCACGGATCAGTCTCACTGCGTTTGTAATCGCGTCGAGTGAAAAAGAGAGAGAAAGAGGGGGCGAGAGAAGAGTGGTACGAGCTATTGCGTGCTCGCTGCGTGGGTGTGCGAACGACGCCGGGACGCGTCAAGTCAGTACGCGGCGTACCGTGTAAATACCTAACTGGCAGCGGTCGCTGCCTCTCTACGTGCATCGATGCACCGGGAAAAGTGGATGCAACGGCACGGCGTACATGTACGCGCCCGAGACGGATTCCTTCGTGCCGCTTCGACGATCCGCCTGCGCTTCCTGGCGGACGCCGACGCGCAGCCGACGTAATATAATCGCGACGGCCGGAGTATCTTTAATTTCCTCGTGCCGTGCATCCTGTGTACATCCACGTGGGATCGATATATTTGTCCGAAGTCGATGTTCCCCCTCGCGATATTGCAGATCGGCCGGGCAAAGTTTAGTTCAGGGTACCTGCGTACCCTCGATCTCTAGTTAAAGTATCATCCTGTCCACGAGTTCACGTTTCGCTTTGAATATTTTTTACGTTTGAAGTTACATCTCTAAGGCGTGAATCTTCTTGCCAGAAACAGCGCGCAAACGCAGAAGAGGAAGAAGTAGCACAATTTCGAATTTCAATGATTTTGTGTTTTGAATGTTACGAGGAATTCGTATTTCGTTTCAAATATTTTACACGTGTATTTCTAGAAACGTGAAGGGTTTCGCGCTCGTGAATTTTTTTTACCGAAAGCAGTCTAATCGCGGAAAAGAGGAACGAGAAGATAGAGAAAAGTAGCTCAATCTCGAAGTTGGAGATGAATTTCAAAGATCCTGCGCTTTGAATATTATAACGAGTTCGTATTTTGTGTTTCGAATATTTTAACGAGTTTATACTTTGAACATTTTATACGCATATTTCCACAATGTGGAGAGCTTCGTACTTGTAAATCTTTTTACCGAAAGTAGCGCACGAGCGCAGTCTAGTCGCAAAAAAGGGAAATGAGGGAAAGAAAGTAGGTTAATTTCGAAGTTGGAGGGGAATTTCAAAGATTCTGAGTTTTGAATATTATAACGAATTCGTATTTCATTTTAAACATTTTGTACGTGTATTTCTAGAACGTGGAGGGCTTTCTGCTCCTCCAAAAACGGTAGTTTACCAAAAGAAAAAAATGTAGTTTAATCGCAAAAAAGAGAAAGAAGAATCGCGACAGCAAGAGACCAAAGTAGCTTAATCTTGAAGTTGAAGAGGAATTTCAAAGATTTTGTGTTTTGAATATTCTAACGAATTCGTATTTCATTTTAAACACTTTATACGTGTATTTCTAGAACGTGGAGGGCTTTGTGCTTCTAAATTTTTTTTTACCAAAAACAGTAATTTTAGCAAAAAAATATGTAGTTTAGTCGCAAAAATGAGAAACGAGGAGAAGAATCGTGACAGCAAGAGACCGAGGTGGCTTAATCTTGAAGTTGGAGAGGAATTTCAAAGATTTTGTGTTTTGAATATACTAACGAGTTTGTACTTTAAATATTTTACACGTGCACTCTCAGCACGCGGAGGGCTTCGTAAATATTTTTACCAAAAACAGTGCATAAATGTAGTTTAATAAGCAAAAAAAAAAAAAAGAGAAACGAGGAGATGAATCGTGACAGCAAAGTAACTTAATCTCGAAGTTGGAGAGGAATTTTTGTGTTTTGAATATTACAACGAGTTTGTATATTATGCTTTGAACGTTTTAACCAGCTCGTACTTTAGATATTTTATACGTGTATTTTTAGAACGTTCTTTTTACCAAAAACAACGTACAAATGCAATCTAATCGCAATGGACAGCGTGAAAAGCCGGCTGATACACGTTGTCGATGCCAAAGGAGGACCAACCAGATATTAACATGAAACAATTCAAGATTTATTCGTACGTGATCGATATGTTTACACTCAGTGCCCTGTAAATCCTGCACGTGCCGTCAAATTTTCTTATAATTTTCCTTGTACATTCTCGAGACTCCTACGTGACTTTACCTACAATCCTATTTTGAAAACTTAAACTTGACGCGTGCGTTTTATTTGTTAATGATGTGAATTGGAGGCGTTGGAATACTTTCGCGAGCCACTGTATGACGGAGCAAAGTAGCTCGATCTCATAGTTGGAGACGGAATTTCAGAAAGATTGTCGCGTTGTTTATTTATTTGCAAAGGACGCGCGATCCCGCGATCAGGGGACGCTCGTACAACCGATCAGTCCGGATATTTTCGCGCATCTACTATGCAGGCCGTTTCAAGCACATCCCCCCGGCGCGCGCGATGGCTTTTCATTAAGCCCACTCGTATTTTCGGCGATTCGCGGACTCGTTGAAAAATCCGTGCGACACCGAACGCTCGTCGATTTCACTTTCGACTCGTAAAAGCAGCGGTACAACGTGGCTTCCATCGTTTATTACAGCGACGAGAAAAAGAGAGAGAGAGAGAGAGAGAGAGAGAGAGAGAGAGAGAGAGAAACAAAACACGCTACGAAACGTCGAACGAGGGTCGTTATCGGCTCGAACGGGCCACGGTCGGCTCGAAACAAAGCCGTAACGAGCGAGTAATTTTAGCGAGCGAAAGTCGCGTCGCGCACCGCAATTAGAGAGACGCGTGGGTGTGAGGATGCCGTCGCGTTCACGCATCGCGCGGTCTGCGCCCGTAAGCTCTGTCGAGGTTGCACGCGCGTTGCGAGTGCCGCGGTTGTAGGAGGGGGAGGGGGTGGTTACATAAACGGTCGTAAAAGCGCTCGACGAAGATTGCTTTCAGCGTTCGCGCCGCGTTGCCGCCGAGTCTGACGTCGAGCAGATGTTGGCGATTCGCGCACGCTGCGCGTCGCGATCGAGGTTGCGAGGCGACACCGGGGGTGCGGAGGGTCGTAACGCGTTCCCCCGACGAGCTAATTATAATCGACAAAGTCGAATAGTCGAGAATAATCGTGACTAAGTCGGTATTATCTCTCGATAATTCGACTCGCAACACTTTGCACCGTGTTTCTCTCCCCTTTGACTTCGCCTCTGTGATCGCTCAGCGAGCGTTTATTAATAATCGAGCTCGTTGTTGCGCTCCGATCATTTCGTCTATCGCGCGGATGAATTGAATCGAACCACGCGTGCCTGATAAAGACCAGAACGTAGCTTTCTATTTAAGAGACGGGAGAAATTCCAGATTGACGATGCAGCGCCGATTCTTTTCGCATACTTTCGAAAAGTTACGATCGAGAAAACACGCGTACGTATATAGATGGAAATATTTCAAAGCCTTTCGCAGAGCGTGCGACGATTTCAACCTTGGAGGAGGAACGGCGACGAAACGCTGCCGATGCAAAGTGCGTCGCCGGCACGTCGCGGAGTCGCCGAGGAGTTTGCGGAATATACGTGAGATCTCGCCGGCTCGCGCGCGTGATTCATCGCGCGAGCACGCGTCGGCATTAGCATTCATCATAGTCGGAAACAAAAATATAGATTATTGGCTATCGGTGGCTCGCCGAGGACTTTGTAACCGCGGGTCATAAATATTTCCCAGTTGCCACGCCATTGATTGGCCGCGCTCGCGCCGCGCCGCGCATCCGTTGACCGATAACTCACATTATGTCACGTCGCGGCCAGTAATCGACGAACAAACAGCGATCGTTACCTTTCGACAGCGTCGCCGTCCGTTATGAATGGCCTGTTCTGCCGACGAAAGGAACCAACTCGACGTCGACTTCGCCGTCACGATCTCGAGAAAATTCCTGCATGCGCGAGGAGCGTGAAGGCGCGAGCGATCGTCTTGTGCCGATCTCTTTCGCGTCTGCAGCGACTCCGAAAGTACAAGCGTTCGAAAGCAGTCGACGAACCTGCCCCGAGGTTTCGTAACAGACGAGCCGAATATATGTACTTTTGGAATGAAAAAAGTGATTTGTTCGAATGAAAAGAGAGAACTGCTAGTGCAATTGATCGGTAGTGTATCGGTTTTTAAAATTATTGCGCTACGTGAAAACGGAATTTTTGCTATTTCGATCCATGTAAATGTTATTTATTTTCTTTCTTTTTTTTTTCCTACATTGACACGAGAATTGAACAAGTTAAAAATTAGCCGACTATATCTGTATGTAGCGATAATTCAGCGAATAACGGTGGATAGAGAACACGCCGGGGAGAGGACTTTCGGAACAGCCTGTACTCTCCGAGTGGCCTTAGTTCCTGGTGTCTCCGTGCTAAGATATTCCAACGACGCACGAGTGATTGATTAATAAATATTAAACGTGGTGGTATTGAGGCTCATATTCTGGCTCGTCCATCAGCCGGTTTACAGCTCGGAAGCCGTTAAAGCGACGATCAAGTTTCGAGTCGTAAAAGTCGCTGACGTGACGTCTAAAGCTTTCCTAATCGGAGGAGGTATTTTCACACTGGTCTCTCCCACAGTCAATTGACTCTCACAGATTATCGATCCTTTTTTACTGTCCGAGGTAAATCTTGCTTAAATCTTGAAAAGAACGGTACACGTTGCCGCAACTGGTCGTAAAACTCGCGGCTGTATTTACCATAAAACCAAGAAATTGTAAAATTTCCAAGCTCGAGACACTTTGGTTACCACGATACATAAATAATACTGTGTAATAAACATAATATACATCCACATACTACTACGACACACGGATGATGGTGTGTAATAATCCACAATTCACTGTATCCACACACTATGCATAGATACACTATGCATATATTATATCCTTCTCCGTCTATTTCGAACTCTGCCTGATCCATAGAAAAGACTCGACACGAGTTCTTACGCTCTGTTTTTATAACCTCGACGATTCTTTCTATCTATTTTCATTTTTACCAAAGCGTATCGCACGCGCGCTAAATTCATCGTATTAATAATTTATTTATCATTGGAATTCTCGAGTGGGGAGGCAGCAATGCCGCGTGTTGTCCAAAGGAGAATAGAGTCATTTGGAGGCATCTGGAGGCGCGACCTCCGGCAAATCTCAGCGTTCTCGAAGCGAGCGCCTGGAAAAGGTGCACTCGATGCTTTCCTCCTTGGCGACGCGGCCTCTCCGCGCGATGTGGCGGAGACACTCGAGGAAAAGTGGAAAGAACGCTGCGCTATCGATTTCGCTGCGGTAAGGAACTGCGTGCACGGTGGCGGCGTACGCGTGTGCACGCGACCCGACCGATCGGCCACTGGCGTGCGAGTACACGGAGGTCGGCGCAGCTACTTAGGCGCACGCGAGAGCCTCCGGGTCGGATCAAGATCGCCAAGTGCTCGGAAAGAAAACGGGAAGAAACTGGGTTACGAAATTCGCAGATTCGCCGGCAAAAAAAAAAGAAAAAGAGAAAGGAAAAATAATCGCGCGACGCGTTGCGGAACCGTCCAATTCTGCCGCGGTAATTGGACCTCTCTCTCTCTCTCCCTCCCCTTCCTTCTTTTTCTCGTCTCGTTTCTTATTTCGATCTCGAAGGCAACCGCTCGCGCGTCACTGGAATTAAATCGAGACGGTTCAAGGTGAAACACGGTTCCTCAGCGGTCCGGAGCGCGACTAGATTGGAAGATCGATTGGATTCACCGTTTGCGTATACACTCGACAGAGGAAAGTTGGAGAAATTGGGATTTTGCAACGGAATCCAATTTGTTTTACTCCCGTTTAACCGTTTTTAGCGTCATGGAACGCGATCGCGCTGCTTCAGATTTCGTATCGAATAGCGCCACAGCGACAGTTTGATCGTGATCCTCGACGTGTACAATGCTCTCGATGGCTTCGATTATAGCGTCGTATCGTCGTCAGTCGTACTGATGTATTCCTCTTTTAATTACTTTCTTGCAATTATTGCTTTATCTACTTTCATCGCAGTTACAGCGAGGAGCGTAATTGTAACAATGAAAAATTGTGATATTACAACTGATCTAACTTTGTAAAAATGTATATATATTTCACTCGGAACTGTATTCAGAAATTTCTTCTCCTGAAATTCGTTTGCGACGTTCAGATATTATGTTATGTATACAACACCAAATGCATACGTCGGCAAATTACAAAAGGAAAAAGTTGAAACTGTCGGCTAGATTTAAGTACAACGCACTCTTGGAAGGGACGGTAGAGTGCATTAGGGCTAAATACCCCGACAGACGCGTCGAGAAACTGCGATAATTCCGAGAGCAACGTGAAACGTGTTGGTTGTAGCGTTGTAACGCAACGAGATCGCACGGTCGATCGAGCGAGGCGAAAATGTAGAACGTCAGGTTGCAACGAGGCCTCTCGGCAAGGTTCTTCCCTTCTTTCTTTGCAATTTCCTCGGGTCATTGGTATTCTTGGACAAGCCTCGATGGCCGGGCCGTGCGAAACGATCGACGTTCGTTCCTTGTTTCAAGCGTCGAAACGAGGGTACGGAACGACGTGGGTCGGGGTCCGCGCGGCCGTAAAAGAAAAAATTCGTCCGCACGCTCGAGTAGCTTTTCGAATTCCCTTCCCTTTTCTCTCGCCCTCTTCGACCGTCCCCTTCTCAAGGGCGGGATTAAATCGAGTTTCCGAACGAGTTTCGGATAGCGGCCGGATGAAATATGTAGAACGTAAAGAGCACTTTCTCTATCCGCGAGAGCCAGACGCGGCGGAGAGCGCGGAACTTGCGGAAAATTTCGGAATCGAGAGATATTCACGCGATATCTCACCGAATTTTCTTCGGAAGAAGAACTTTCTCCGATAGAACTCGAAGAGGAACTTCAGTTGTTGACTAGCCGAGGAAATTCTTCTTTTTTTTTCTTTTTTCTTTTCTTTTCTTCTTTTTCGTCCTGGACCGTCGAGAGCGATTTGTACACGACGGTTCTCGTCGTCGCGTCAATTAGGCACGCGACAGGGGCGATCGGCCCGTTCGCGATAGTCGATCGCGACGTCGCGTTGGCAGCATAATGGATCCCGGTGTTTTCCTCCTGCCTACGCGTGCAGATTCCGTTGGCGAGCGGGCGCTGCGTGCGACGATATAAATAACGACCGCGTGCTTTTACGAGCCGAGTAAATCACTTTATAGGCCAATTATAGGATTAATATTTATAGCGTCGACGCAATGCCGGCCTGTCATCGTCCGAAGACGCGCGTAACCAATGACAAAAGAAAAAAAAAAAAAAAGAAAAAGGAAAGAAAGAAAATCACGCGCATCGTGCTTTCCGTGCGCCCCGCGCAGTGTTCTTCGAATCAGTGCGATACTCTGTAAGAACAGAGCGTTCTTTCACGAGTATTCGCTGATTAAATTCGATATTCGCGATTCGTGTTAACACGAACATTAATTTGGCGAAACTTGTTCCCGCCGGTAATATAATCGCAACGATACCTCACTGTGACAAATTCCAATGGTTACGCGTTCTATGATACGTGGATACTTATACGCGAACAAGGAAGATCAAAAGACGTAATTTCAATAAAATTGCACGAATCCGAGAGGTACGAACGAGCACCGGCTACAATGGAGGGTTTTAAATATCTGGGTCGCGTTAAATTCAAACGTATTCCCCTTTCATTTTAAACTTAAACCCTTTAAACGATAGCTCGGCCGGCACCCGCAGCGAAATAGCTGGCTTTATCGTGCAGGGATAGTCGACCGTTTCAGCCGAATTACCATCGTAATCAAGGCGAAAGCGGCAAAAGCTGAGTTTCCATCAACGAGGCTTTCGCTCCTTCGTCTGGGATCAAACAGGCGATTTTTCGCCTCTCGCGACGTCTCGCGATATGAGAGACAGCCCAAGTATATACACGCCAGACTCGCACCGTAGTCTCTCTGTACGTGTGCGCGTGTTACATCTGACCTCTAAATAAATTCCAACTATGAAAGCGTCCAATGAAGCCCCCGGGCTGGTAATAACAAAGTAAAAACCAAGTCGCGTAACGCTTCGAAAGAGAAAGGGCTTTAGTACCGTCGCGAGTGCTTTTCCCAGAAATTGCAACCCCTTCGCGCGGCGACGAAAAGCCAGCCGGCGCGCCGCGTCGCGTCGCGTCGCGTCGCGTCGATCCGCTCGAAGAGCTCGCTCGCGCGCCTTTCACTGACCTACGGCAAGCCTCAACGGCCGACGCGTTCCCAAGAAACGTTCGCGTCCGTTGCGTAACTGCTCGAATCGTTACGACGCCGACTAATTGGAGCGTTGCAACTGCACTCGCGCCTAAGTACACCCTGCCCGCTCCTTGCGCTCTCGAGTAATCTCGTGGAATTTGACACGTTCCTCCTGCCCGATCCCTCCGCGTAATTCCACGACCGCGAGTGGTTATTACTCGATAATTGATTCATTCGCCCGTCTCGTCGGGATAATCGGCGATTCCTCTTTCCTTCCCTGCATCCGTGGCATTTCATCCGACGAGCACGAGGTTTGCGCAACAACAGGCGTTGAGCAAGGAATTTCACGTTGCGAAACTGTCGGGATTGTTTATCAACGCCTGTTAGACAACGTCTGTTATTTACCTTTGGCAGAGTTATTTGTTATTTACCTTTCAAATGGCACCGCGAACTCGTAATTTCACTCCGTTTTCCCTCCCGTCTTTCTCAACGGTAACTCGTCAGTTTCCATAATAAGCGAACAATGCGCGTCGACAACAGGACTAGCGAAGTACAGCGTCGAAGTGTTTACCTAAACTTTACCCGTTAAAAGGCACTCGATTATTGCTTCCTCGGCCGCCCCCCCCCCCCCCCCCCCCCCTCTTCCGTGCCCTTTTTACCGCGATTAATCGCATTTGTTTCAATGCGATACGAGTAACAGGCTTTTACAAAGCAGGCTCCGAGTTAATTAAATCACGTATTCTTGGATATCGGGTTTGTTACGAGGCTGCCCGTTTCTATACGTAACGATTGCTTGTTACTCCTACGGCGTGTATCAACGTACGGCATTACGCGAAACACACGCCGCCGCGTATAGTTACCGGATCGCCAAGTGGAGTTGGTCGAAGCGATTTTGTAACAAACTAGCGACGCGATGGCACGACGATGTCCATGTATTTTTCTTTTCTCTCTCTGTTTCGACCGGTCGCGAATCGCGGACGGTGAAACGTCTCGTCAAATTGCAAATCGTGTTTTCAGGCTGCGACGTGACTCATTGTACGCGCGCCTCGCGTGCGAGGGGAACTTAGACAACGCGTTTGAAATTCACAAAAGAAGCGAATTCACGTTTTTCCAACCATAACTTCCTCCGATTTATCGCCGTGTTTTCCAACGTGTGCCGGCAACGCACCGCGTTGCCGTAATTCTTCGACCGCGTAATCTGTTTCTCTTCTGTCGGGCGCGATAATTAGACCGTGAATCTTTATGGAAATTTCCGCGCTTCCGCCAGCGAAACCGAAGAAACGCGTTTGTTGCCAAATATTGTGCCGTTGTCCGAGCTACAGTTTCCAATCAATCTCGTTCTTTTTTTCTGATT
>KQ435729.1:1847495-1865535 GCA_001276565.1 Melipona quadrifasciata | reverse complement strand
TGATTTCAGGTAAGAACTCTGTGCGCACCGCGCGACCATACATAGAGGCCAATTTCTTTTCGCCCCCGCAATGAGAGACGAGGGTAATAGGTAAGCAAGGGGAAAGGGGGAAGTTTCCGTCGGTTCTGAATTTTGCATTTTTCGCACAGCTGCGAGTGAGGTCCTAAATCAATTGGTAGCCCGGCCTCGTAGCTAGTGAGACGAGAGCTGGATGGGTCTACAACGGGGGCGGGGGAATAGGCAGGGGTGGGTGTAAGGTTGCAGCAGCCAACTCCATAATTAGTTGGGAACCCGTAGCCGACGAAGCTCTCGGATTTAATATCTTAACACCCTCCTTAACGTAGACCGAAATTTCGTGCCGCGTCGCTATTGGCAAGGCATGCCAACTAGGTTCGAGTTCTTCCTGCGAAACTTCGTCCTCCCTACGCACTCTGTCCTCCGCAACTCGTCCGTCTCTATCTGTTTTCGCCCTCGTGCCTTCCCTCGTTTCGCCCGATGCGAAATGCACGAAGGTGGCAACGGATCGGCTGGAAGTTTCTCGCGAGTTGGCACGTTAGCGGCGGATTTTGCTTCCTGGCGAAGCGTCGCCCGGTAAAAATGATCGGTCGTTATTGTTGGCGCGAGCGAGAGGGAAAGCTCGCGTTGGCAAGTTGCGATATCGCTCAGTGAAACGAACAGGGAACAACGCGTGAATTGGTTCGTTCGAAACCGGTGCGAAGCGAGAGTATCGGTGAGCGTACTTTTGCCGTTTGCATCGAATCGAGTCGACTCCTGCTCGTTGACGAAGTGACGCTTTAGCACTGCGCGCAGATATTTCGCGTCAACAGTTTTCCCTTCTTGTCTCGAACTTTTTTTGGCGCCTCGTTCATTTCGAAAGATCTCTTCGTTTCGTGCTTTCGTTCGACTCGCTTTCGTTTTTGCTCAGTTACACGTTCGAGTAAAGAAATCTGTCGAACGAGTTAAAGTCGGATCCCGAAACGTTAAAAGTGCCAAGCGGTAGACAGCGAAATCAAAAGTATCGACCAAGCTGTAGAAAACAATAATCAAAAGGGGGCAACACGTGTGTGCATGGGTAAACGCCGTCTCTGAAATCGCAATTATGAACGCACGGGTATTGTTTAGCGGGTGCAATTGTTGCGGCGAGCTCGGAACACATATACGAGCACACGCTGATAAAACGTTTACCGGTTCACTGGCGCAAGTGTTATCTGTTTCTGGCAAAGCATCCCCGCACGAGCTTTATACCCAGGCCCCGGTGATATCGCTGCAACTGATTGAATATAATAATCCTGCCGGGCCGCTTAAACCTCGAACGCTTTTATAACAGCGGTACCCTCCGGTAGCGGAGTGCACGATCGCCAGCAATAATCGTCGCAGAGAGATCTTTGACGGTTTCGTTTCGATACGATGGAAGCGTCGCGGGTCGCGTTGTTGACGCTTGAAAATCGCACGCCCTCAAAGTCGTAATTTTAAATGTCACGTCAAGTTTTAAGGATTATGCGAATCCTAAATATCTTTGCGAGTTGTGACGATGCAAAATGTATTTTTCATCCAACATGAATGGTACCGAAAAAGTCGATAACTGGTAAGATTTTTCCAGATTACCGGTGGGTCCATGTTAGACAGGCCATCCCGTGTTATCGGCAATTAGGATCGGTTTAACGGACAAATTTACAAGACAATTACGGCCGTGTCGCTGCTGTTCAGTATCGTTCGAAAATCGCGCGACAGAGGAAGTTATAAAGATTTTATCCTGGAATTTCCAGGATGATACAACGGATCCAGCGTTCGGTTATTACACCGCAAATGGCCGGACGCGTAAAATAAACCGAATCCGGCTACCGATCAATACGATCCGCGTAAAATTATTGCCCCCGTGCCGAATATCGCGCTTTTAGGGGATGATGACGTGAGTTATTGCATAATGTCGCTCTTTGTCTTTGCAACGACGCCGGTACCGTGTTCAGAGTGTGTAACGCGAAATAAATTTTTTTCGTCGAAAGCGTCCAAAGGGGAGGAATCAATAGACGATTTACGTCGCCTAACTTTCTGTTATATTTTTCTCGAGTTTGGAATTACAATCGGGTCAAGAAGGCCGCGAAGACCCGAAAAGAGTGAAAGGAGGACAGCACACACACACACACACACACACACATATATATATATATATATACAAGAGGAATCGTTTCCTCGACAATTGCCAGGGGAAAACGTTGGCGTTTCTCCGGTGGCAAATGAAATGCGCGAACGAGATTTATTTGGGTGACTCTATTTATTGTTTCACCCGGAGTCCCGGATTCCCCAAAATTAGACCCCGACGACGAGGAGATCCTTCGTAGGATAAGGTCACGAAACCAAACATTTTTCTCTGTAGGAGGCTAGGGGCGCGTCAAGTAGATGAAACATCTGCAAAAGCAGATGGCAGCCACGTTGTCGTTGGCTCGGCAGATAGAGGATCGAATGTGAGAAAGGAGAGTCGCTGGCAGATGGCACGTGCTCGCCTCTGTTCCCTTATTTTTCCCGCGCGATTCTAAATCTTGCTCGAATTGCTCGAAATCGGCCAAGCTCCCGAAGCTTATCCGACGTCTAGCCACCGAACGCTGGCATCTCTTTCGGAGATGCCTATCGTTCGAATATTTTATTTCACGGCTGCCGTCTCCATTCACCCTCCTTTTTTCGCGATCAACAACCACCCTCCGCCGAGACTCTCCGCCGGAGGCGTTTCTGAAATTACCGAGAAGCTTGTACGCGCAAGAAAGACGGCGGGACGAATTTTATTCGATAATATCGCCGGACGCGATATAGCCACATACCGCGGTACATCACGCTCTCCTAATCGCCGGAGATTCAACGGAATCCGAGGTCGATATTGCGCGGAGTTATTTGACGATCGCCGAGATAGATTGGCGAAATTTTTCAATTACGCTCTCTTTTAATTGGCGCGGCAAGAATTCGATCACGCCGAGTTGATACCGGAGAACTGGCGCGCAAGCTCCGTGCCGTGTATCGAATATCACGAAATTTTCAAAGAGAAAAAGAGAGAGAGAGAGAGAGAGAGAGAGAGAGAGAGAGAGGAATCTTTGCTCCCCCTGAAGCGCTACACGGATTTCACCTCGGTGCGATCGATTATTCCCGTAGACTTGCACGTTCACCTTTTCACCGTTTAATCGCACGATCTTTATCTCGCTTTCACCTACGTACGTAGTGCGTAACTTGCTACGCAGAAATCGTTTCGCACTCCGCCTCGACGTTCCTCGAGAAAATCTCTGCGACATTCTCCATTTCACGCACGGGCAGACCAAAACGAATCCTCGTCCCCTTTCCGCTTGGAATGCTTTGCGAGTGCGGATCATCCACGAACGTAAAGCGATGCTCGGGTACGTTCTGTCCGATTTTAATTTGGCTTCGACCCCCACACACGCTCACACATGTCCCCCCACCTGGCCCGCGGGAGAAAGTTCACGCGAGGGAGAACGAAAGCATCGATGGAGCCTCGACAGATCGCGAACAGCCCGGCTCTCTTCCCGGTCGTCGTGATTGATACTCCGGATGGTCCGTGGTCGGCCGGTAGTTGTATTTATAGGATTTAATCGATGACACGGTTATCCAGCGGCATCGGCGCGTGACCTGTATATTCCCGTTACAATTCGATTCGACGTTACGATGTTGCCACTTGCCGTGGATGACGTGCATTGCAGTCGTCATCCTCGATTATACAAAGATAGCCCTTCTGCGAGACCAGACTTCTCCTCGCCGCCTCTCCTCTCGGCGGTGGCCGATGTCGAGGCGGAGAACCGACTCTATTTCCGCGAGATCAATTATACAAACAATCTCGCGTAGAAGATCCCGGGAAAGAAGTAGATCAACCGCGTCGAGGACACCGGGAAGAGGGGGAAGTAACTTCGAATTTAAGATGAGCTCGAAGGGTGTCGGTTTTTAATTGCTACTCGTGACTCGTCAAATCACTTGCTAAGGTAAATCAATGAACATCACTGTAATTCTTAAAAGTAATTCTGTGTTTCTTCTTCGACGGACCAGTCTCTCTCTTTCTCTCTCTAGCGCGATTTGCGTTGGAAGGCGACGACCGCGGAAGATATCTCTCAAGAACCGGTGCGAAAACAGCGCGAGCCGTAGAGTCATCATCCACAGTCATCGCTGTTATTACTCGCATTATCATGCTAATGAGCAAAACAGCCTCTTAAACGGCTGGCGTATTTTAATTATCATAAATCTTGTTACGCTCTTCGTACTCGCGGGCATCGTAACACCTAGCTCACGTGCACACGCGTGTTCCGCTGTTTAGAGCCGGGGCGCTCACTTATTATTCCACGTTCCGCTATAAACATCGTAATCAACGTTAAACCCGACAAAGCGTCGCGCTGCGACGGCGCTTCCCGGCTCCAGTTTCGCAGTGGAAGGAAAATTCTTCTGCTCGTCAAGGGACAACGCGATGCGTCGACTAAAATGGTAAAAATTGTTCGGGAGATTGTAGGGGGGCCAGCTGCTGTCGGCGGCAGCCGATTCGATCGCGTTTACCAAACGTTGCACAATGTTGCACGAGTCTCTGTCAAACTTTCAGGCTAATCCAGCAGAACCGGAGAACGTCGTTTATTAACGGTACAACAGCTTCTTTCGTCGAATATTCAACCGTTCTACGAACGTTTCGCAACGTCCCAGGTTGTCCCGGCTTGCGCAACTTTACGCAAATTTATCGCGGATCTGTTTCCCGCGGAAAAAAACCGAGATCAGAGGCACGCGTGCTTCAAGCTGATCGATCAGACCGTGTCGCTGGTACCTATTACGCCGATATTCAGTCCGGTCAATGAGAACGTGACAGCCGAGATATCGTTGCCTATCGATTTTCCGTCTGGCGTCGTTCGACTCGTCGTCCTCCTCCGTCTAATCGCGTGTAGCGCTCGCGACGCGACTGCGGAAAATAACGGCGGAAAGAGAAGAATAGAGAAAAAGTCGGAAAAGGAGAAAGACAAGGACAGCGCGACTGTGGAACAGCGGAAGTTACGATCGCTTCGCTGTTTGTGTTCGGCGAATTCTCGCGTTCGTAGGATGCCGAGTGCTGCTGGCGAAACTGGAACACTGGAACAACGTTCTTAATCCCAAGCTCCGAATTCCAAGATTAGAGACGAGGGAGAGAAGAAGACGAGCGTGGATTCTTTATAAAACATGCGGTTCGACGTGTTTCGGCGATAAGGTTAAGGGTTGGCGCAAAAAAGCAGGACGAACGGCGAAACGATTCGAACCTTGATCTTTCGTTCGTCGGTCGGACTCGCAGTCGGATTAACCTTTTCGTGGCCAGTGTCGAGATTTAGCGGTGAAACGCGTTCGCGAGATGCGAGTCAGTCGGTGTCCCTGTACCAGATTTATATCGAACCTCGATGAATTTAACACGTACTTTTTTCTTTTTTCTGTTTTTCTTTCCTTTCGCCGTTGTTTCATTACGAACAAGAGAAGATTGATTTCCATTTGCTGTCGCGTTTCTTGCCAGCGTAATCGAAATGAAAATACACGCGAAAAAAAAAAATGTTCTGCCGCCGTCTTCCGTGCCAGTTCGACGCTGTCGATTCGTAATTATGGTTTCAAAGGAAATTCGATTGGAGTTGTCCTAAGCAAACATCGAGCGTTCGTTCAGCGCGTGTACGGCAGGTCGGTGTTTTTTCTTTTTCAGAAAAACAAACTCTGTGAACAATTTAGCAACGAGACCACTTCCTAAACATAACACATAACGGTAAATCCCAATGTAGCGGAACTCTGTTCGAATGCACTTTGTTTGTACACAAACGAGTGAACGTATACACGTTCGAATGTATACACGTCCGCACGCACGAGCTTTTATTTATAATCGAGCGTAGTTGCTCCTACGTACGCAGCGTGTGCAACGATTCATTTGTGCCCCGAATAAATTAGTCGCGTAACGGAGTTCGGACGAAAGGCACGACCATTCTTCGACCACTTCGTCGATACTGACGAGAACGAACGGAGAACACAACCGCTGTCACGAGCGTCGCTCGATTGTCGAAATTCTCGTGTCCTTGGACAAGTTCCACCCAGGTGCCGTTAAAATTCCCGTCGAAGCAACAAACCGCCATTCTCACCATCGTCATCGAACAATCTTTCTCGCAGTGCACGTTGGTCGCGCCATCGCGTGCATCGCCATCCAGCTGACCCTCGCTCTTCCACTTCCGTCAAAGTCAACGGAGCGCATTGAACTCCCAACAATGTGGGTATCGCGCGCATTTGTTGACGTCCGCGTCGGCGGTTCTCCGGTGCAGCAGCAGCAGCAGCAGCAGCAGCAGCAGCAACAGCAACGGTAGCGGCCTTTACGCACGCTGCACGTATGCTTTTCGCATCAAAACGCAATCGACTCGCTTATATTTGTCACATACACACACGCACGCGCTCTCGGATTCTCGTCTAGCTCGCGATCGAGCGGATCGATCGTGCGTCCGATCGCGGGCAAACGCCGCGGCGCGGTCGGTTTTCCCAGCGAAACTATGCCCCTTTGTCGCGCTCGCGCGAGGAATCTGGCCATCGTTGAAACCAGCCGCCGCGTAGATTCTCTGTGCCGCGTTTCGAACCCGCTCTCGTTCGCGGCGCAAGCCACTATGCGTGCACATTTACGAGCGGTATAAAATAGTAGATTTCTCACAGGAAAAGGTTGCTCGGTGAGCTTGGGGAATTGGGCAACTAAATGCTCGAGCATTCAGTTTTATCTCTGGTCAAACACCCTTTGAGGAATTACACCGAACAGCATCGATGCCGTGATTCGTTGTTTCAGACGGCTTCGAGCGACAATTCGTTTATAGGATTAACACGGCGACGCCGCTTTCAATGCGATACTCCACGGTCCAAACTAATGGCAACAGGTACGGAATTTTCACTGCGAATTTTCGCGTCAACGGGTGCCGCCACCTTCCTGGACTGAATTTCCCAAATCTCCTCGCCTATTTTTGTTTCCGCCGCGAGAACGCGTGTTGTGTTTTCGTGATTCGCGCGGCGCTTTGTTTCGTTATTTATACGCGTTAGCGAGTGATCGCGCGAGGTTTTCGACCGCTTTTACCCCTCTCGCTTTTACCGAAAATTACACGAACGAAGGTAAAAAAAAAAGAAGCGCACAACCGCCTCCAGTTTCAAGAAATCGTTTATCGCAGCGCTGTTTGCAACAGCTGGCAGGGGTTGCGACGGAGAGGGTCCGAGAGTCAGAGGGACCAGGCAAAAATTCCAGGCTGCCTGCGAGCGCAAAGTCGTTACACCCTCGCGAAAAAGTTGCGATCGTTCGTCCCCCCTTCGATTCGCCAAATCGAAAACGAAGTGCGCCGACAGCTGTCCCGGAAGGCGAGCTCTGCAACCTGGTTTCCAGGTATCCGCTGTCAGCTGGAGCTTGGTCAGCGGAAACCCGATAGCAAGAACCGCGAGAGTCGCGGAGGAGGAGGGTTTCGAGCGACGAGGAGAGAGACGCGTGGCGCGTGCACGCAGCCGCGATCATCCGACGTGCTCTCGCGCGGGACGGTAACCGGCCGATTACCTCGATAAATTTCATGAATGGGCCCGCGGCAGTCATTGACTCCACTTGTGCCGCTGCTATGAAAGAAGCGAAAAAAAAAAGAGAGAGAGAGAGCCTCTATAGAAGTAACCTCCCCCCCCCTGGAACAGCCCTCCGAGCTGCAGCCCTCGGCTGCGCCGTCACTGCCTCGTTCTTCTCACTGATGTGTACCGGTTCAGCGTCTCTCAAACTTTCCTCTCGTTTGCAGTTTCAGGTTATTTCAACTTTCGGCCAGTCGAGTCGCAGGCTGCCACTTTATTTTAATTTCAGCTTCGAGCGAATGTAGGAGAGAATTTGACCGATACTGAACGTTCTTTCGCAAGTTCGCTGATGTCTGTGTTCCATTGTCCAGTCGTTCTTCGGTAGAAACACCAGAGATGTTTGGACAAACATCTTGCGACAGAAATATAAATTCAGGGAAAAGGAGAGAGAGAGAGAGAGAGAGAGAGAGAGAGAGAGTCTAGAAGAGTCTCTGGAGGTTATTCGCCGATTCTTCCGCGCGAACGCGAGAGTGAAGCTTCCGAGGGTCCGCATTGAGAAACTCTGCGCGGAGTAGGTTGGTCGGCGCGAGTTCGTCAAAGCACGACGCACTTAGCTGCCGTCGCGTACCGTTTCGCGTTACGCCATTGTGAAGGGCCCTTGTCCCACGGCACACTTGCCATTGTCACCGAAGGAAAAGTCGGCCCGCTCGCGTTCGCGAACTGTGTCGTGCAACCTGTGCGAGTTTCGTTCGTTTATTCCGCCAGGCCGGCTGGTCTTACCGTCCGTACGGTCGTTTCTTTCACCACCTGGCCTGGCAAAATTTTGACCGAAAGGCGACTGGTCTCGTGCTCGAGGCACGGATGAGGTTACGTGGCGGGCTGCCACCACCGTCCGCGAGGAAACGAAGCCGGTGCCTGCGAATCGCCGTGGAGAAACACGGCCGCGCCGTTCTAGGTTTACGGAAGACCGGTTTCTCCGGTGCTCGAACGTAATCGAGCCGCTCGTCTCGCTTTGCTCACCTTTTACTGCGTCGCACGGTGCGCCGTCGCCGTGACGCAGAATTCTAATTCCGGGCGGTGTTTGTTGCCTAGCGAGGAATGCTCTCTAGGCTGAAACGCGCGCGAGTGCCACGCGGATGCCCGTTCGAGAGCCGACGGGGAATTTAATATTCGCCGGTGGACACCGGTAATTGGGCATTCCAATTAATGGCTCGCCACCGAGTGTAATTCTCCCCCCTCCTTTTTTCTCCCCCCCCCACTATCCGCGTCTCGCTGGACGAAGCGACGCCACATCTCGCATTCCTCGACTCGTCCGCGCGGCTTCTTATTAAATTTCGCGAATTTCTTTCCCACCGGAGTTAGTAGACGCGCTTGTCGAATTAGACGCGAAAGGAGGGATGCACTTGTAGTTGCTGCGAGGCAAGTGCAATTTTTAACCTCTTGGCCGCGAATGACGGGTAAAGTAATTGCAACTTGTTACTTGGATTAAATTTTTTGCCAAGGATGAGACATATTTGCGTTTCGAATGAATATTTCGGGACTAAGCTCGACTGGTTCTTTTTACATCATTTCCAAATATTTTCCTGCCGCTGCTTTGATATTAATTAAGTTGAACGATAAAATCGTGGATTTTTCGAAAAAGGACGAGCGTTGTTTTCTTGCAATTGCAATTAAACCAACTGCAATCTTGTAATTACAAAATAACGATTTTACAACAGCTGCGTTTGACGAGTACAATCTTTCAACTCCGTGAGCATTTTCTTTCATTTCGAGAATATACACTGGTGTGCTTAATTATTTCTACGCGATGAAAAGTACACTCGACGCACGATAGATTAAATTGATGGAAAATTTTTAATTTTATCGGTTAATTTTTAATTTATTTACAGAACTTGACGCGTTATTTTTCGAAAATTCAACACGCGGGGAAAAGGACTTGAATTTTCATCAATTCGTAAGAAGAAGTAAAAAGTGCAATATTTGCAAAATTAAAATGATCAGAGATAAATTTAACTTGTTTTCGCACTGTATCGATTGCGTCAGATTTCTTCGAACAATTCCCATTACTTTCAAGTGCACATTTTCTTTCGTTTGCTTCGTTGCCTTGGAATATTCTGAAATCGCGCTGCAGCTACAAATCTACATGATTCTTTTAACTAAATTTTACAATAAATAGCAAGGGCGAGTTTTTTTCTACGTAAAACGAGTACACTCGACATTAAACAACAAAATTCCATCTTTTCACGAGTGTATTAAACATTAAACGTCTAAGCGGTGTCACAGCTAAGAGTTTAATTGACAGTAGCGAGAAATATTTTCGCCCACATCGTTATCCAATTATCGATCGAACCAGCAAAATGTTATTCCAGAGAGGAAGAAACGTACGTTCGGTGGACCGAAAAATATTCGCGCAGACGCTTTCTTCCGCGGTCCGTTCTTCGCGCGGCGAATATTTTTGGCCGCGATTCGGTCGCGCTGCGTTTCACCCGGGCATTGAGTGCCGCTCGCTGGCTTTGGCCGCGCAAAGCGTGCCAAGTAGCCACTCGGTTGAATTTTTAATAAATGTCACATTCACGTGTTTTTCTTCCGGAGCCGGGAGGGGAAACTGGGTCAGCCAGCGCTGCGCGCTTCGCTCCGAAGTAAATTCGGTGAAATAATAGCGGAAAAGCGCGAGCGCGTTCCTGCCCTAGCCCTGTGTTCATCAGCGGCTCGACTCGAGAAACTGCCCCGTACAAAGAACAACGGTCATTCTCGTCTCAAACGACCATTCAGCGAGCATTGTTCGTTTGTGTTTGAACCGCGATGGAATTTCTTGATCGGAGTTTCTCGGAACGAATGTATATTAATGCTCGCGAGCAATAACAACGCTGTACTCTTCCATATCTGGTTGTCGTTCAAGATCCCTCTGTCTGGAATTTTCTCCGAATTTTCTTGGATTTTGCGTCTGTGGTCAAGGACCAAAAATCTGTGTCGTTGCGCAACGCTATTTTCGAGAAGTCGAAAAACAAACGCTGCGAGTTTGACCCTTGAACTATCACTTCGGCTGAAAGTAACTGCTAAATTCTTTTTCTGTAAGCGAATGAAAGGCGAATTTTTTAGGAGAAGCAAAAATTTTGTTAATAAATCGACCGTTTTGTTCGATCGCTTCTCAGGCGATTTTATAATTCTGCGTGCAAACAAGTTTTTATCTTTTTCGGCGAAAAAAAGTTCCAAGAGCGATTCGATGTCCTCGTCGGCAGTGAAATTTGGCAAACCAGTTCTGACACTGTCACGGTTTGAAGGCTTCTTCGCCATACACGTCCGACAGGTAATTTTTCACGAGCTCGTGCAGCGTTACTTTTTTTTTTGTTTCCTTCTTTTCCGAGGTATTCGCAATAAAATATTGAAATCAACTCCAAGCAAACAACGAAATTGTGTATTTTCTTTTCCTGAAAGAATCAGGTATCACATTACGGTTACACGTACACTTCAGGTTAAAAAACGCAATTACCTTTTTGGCCAATACTAACAAAACTCATTGCGCCGGCGTTGCGGGCAACGGAGAAATTTGCGGTAAATAGAGAAATTAACGGACACGCTTAATGAGTCATTTAGGCGCGATATCGTATTTTCACTACTCGTCCAGTTTTATTTCCATCCGCCACTGGGCTTTTTCCCCCTCCTTTTTTCTCTTTTTTTATCTACAGACAAAAGCCCGCTTCGCGTAGCTATTCTCCCATTTAAACTTAACTCTCACGGGTCTCGCCCGATGCGAAATTCAATTAACCAACCACACACGGCCTACGCTACAATAACGTTCCATAAATTTCGCAATTCGCGAACGGATCCGGTCGCATCCACGTGGGATGGTTTTTCAATGCCCGCCGCCGGCCCTCCCACCCTTCCCCCGGCTAGTTAATTGAAACCTTTCGACGCGGAATCGCGCGATGTTTCACGCGACGTGACTCGCGACGCGGCGTCATGAGCGAATCCGGGGATCGGCCGTTCGGCCGATAGAAGTTGCGTTATAAGATTAATGAACAAACGGGTCCTCGCGTGGCGGCGAGACGCGACCGAACGCGGCGTGTCCTCGCCCCCCGCGCGCATCGGCCATGCGACGCACGCTCGCCCGACGCGATTTACAATCGAGTCACTGTGCAGCGCCGCGCGTGCAACGGGACATCGCTCTGCCTAGCATTCCTTCCCTTTCTCCTTTTCCTCGTTTCGACGACGAGGCTGCCATGAAAAGGGTCCGGGAAAAACGGAGGCCGGACAACTGTGTCGCGAAGTTGCAACGCGTTTGCGTTTCGAAAAAACGATCGTGTCGATCGATCCATTCGTTGTTGGTTGTTTGTCAGCCCTGTTGGACACGAACCAGGGAGGCGAAGAATGTTTCTCGTTGCATACGGCCGTGAGCGAGCGCAGCCGTGAGCTCCGAAGGCACGCCGGTAATGCGACACTAATAACGCTTGTTTGCGACAAATTGCTCCGCCGTACACGCCCGATAGTCCCATTCCTCGGCAGCGGCGCTCGTCAGATAAGTTTTATCAGCCGTTACGTCGCGACCGCGCTTGGAATACAAATAGCGCAAACGGCACGAGCGTATTGTGTTTTTCACGCGCGCTTATCTGACAGCAGTGAGACCGCTCATAATGCGACGCTTATGCACGAACGCGCGTAAGGTCATTAAGGAATCCTGAAAGGGAGATTTGATTTGCATTCTTCTCGTTCTCCGTTGACCAATCGTCGTTGGTCGCTGTCATCGTCATCGTCAGAGTATGTGTATTCGTCACGGAGTCGAGTATCGATCCGTCGCGTCGTTAATTATCGCCGACAATCATCGGTGGAAGCGCGAGTACGCTCTCGCTCATAAGCGTTGCGACACCCGTTAGTTGGTTTCGTTTCGCATTATTGTATTATCGGCTAGAGTATGAGTCCTTTATTTATTTTTAGATTCCGTGATGTGATGTAAATTCTTAAATAGTATTTCCAATCATTTCCGCAACTTGCGGAGTGGTCTCCCTTTCTGCGAGTATCTTATCGCGATAACGACGAGAAATTGGGTCATAAGTATCGTGTACGTAACAACGTACTTTAATCGGTTTTCGCGTCGCAGTCGAAAGCAACGCGCGTTGTCTGGTGGAAAAGAAGAAAAAAATGTTGGTCGAAACGACGAATAAATGCCAAAGATTAACCACGTAAGATCCGATGTTACGTCTCTTGTGCAAAATACAAGTAATTTATTAAATTGCGCTGAATCCAGGAGAACGAAAGAGTCGGGAGTGGGAATGGGCGGCGTTTGTAAATTTTATTCACGGGTCGGGGCTGTCGAGTTCCGGGGATTTGCTCGTCAACCGCAGCGTTAAAATGAATTCGGGTAATTTGCCGCGTTACAAATTTCCTCGCGCGTATCGGAGATACGTGCACACGGTCGGTGCGACTGTGTGCACGAGAGGGAGAGAGAGAGAGAGAGAGAGAGAGAGAGAGAGAAAGTGGCAGCGGTCCAATTTTCATTGATATTTTCATACGGCGGGGAATACGCGCCATAAATAATCGCCCGCTTTCTCACGAAACGCGATAATCAGTTCTACCATGTACCGTGTAATGCAATTTTTTCAAAACTGCCGCGCAAAACGAGCGACGAATTTATTTACGTCGCCTCGTTATATACATCCGTTTCATTGCGCGTAAATTACGTAGGCGCAGGCCGATTACGTTACGAAATTCCTGTCTCGATCGTATCGCCGGTAATAGGAACCTCGGCAACGAAACTTTAATTTTCGTTGCTATCAGAGCCAGTTGCTTAATTAACTCCTTATTGATTCCCCGGACGGGTTGCAATTGCCCCGTTTCCTTTCCTTTATCGGTCCTTTTCGCTCGAATATTTCAGCATTCCCGTCAAAGAGGATTATTTGTTCGAAGATTGCGAAGACTGTCCGATACGGAAGAAATTCATAATCGAGACGCTATAAATAACACTATGTTTCGAGACGCTGTAAATAACACTATGTTAACATGGCTCGCTTTTTTTTTTATTATAAGAGAATTATTGCATCTTGAATATATTTATTAATTTTAAATTAAATATTAGCTCGATCGTGACTTTCTCATCGCGTTTCAAAAATGTTGACCTCCAGAGCGTTCGCGAATTAATAAAAAAAAATTAACGGAGGAATTGCAGATTTATTTTAGTAGGATTTTCTTGACCCATCCTAAAGGAAAAGTAGCGGGGGCGACGAAATCTGAAATCTTTCCGTTATTGAATTTCATAGTTCTCGATCGACGCTTCGTGGCGCTTCTTGCCACGATGAATTTCGCAAACTCCCCCCACCCCCGCCCCGAGCAGACGTCGAAGCTTTCCTTTTGCTCGGGCGTCCGCCTCCGAGCGAGAATGACTTCATTCATTTCCCATACAGGCGCACGCATTCATTACACGTTCGTCCGGCTCACATGCGTTTACCATACAAATAAGGTTAGTTCCAGGAGTTTCTGGTCTTCGTTAGCGGAGTCGCTTGAGTGAAAGAGGGTTCAGTGAAGGGTCGAACGGGGAAGGAGAAGTGGGAATCGTGAAACTTTCGCATTGAACACTACCGGTATTGTTTGCTCGGTGCGCACGAGAACCGAGAACAAGGCGACGTTGTAGGCTTTTGCTCCCGGATCTTTTCTCGGTCGCGAGATAACCCGCCAGGAGTCATACTTCTGGAAAATATCGAAGCGCCACGCACTCGGCTCTTTTCCGTCGCGTTACGTTCGGGGTGCCCTCATTTTTTCCCATCTTTTTTTCTTTCATTCACGATTAGTCGAGCTTAGTCACAGTTCTTAGTTTGTCGTCGAACGAAACCGGAGATCGGTAAGAGTAAGGAACACCAAGTGTCTTTAGTTTAGAGTTTGGCGACTCGAACATGCAGCTCCCTTATCGAGGACTGCCTCCGAATCGTGTCACTCCAAGTTCTCGCGTCTGCAGAGGCATCAGAGTATCGCCACTGTCGTTTACCTCTACTTCTACTTGAACTGAATTCAAACGACTCAGTCTCGCTCTTGTTTCGGATTACGTGTAATTTCATACGATTCCGAAAATATTTAAATTGTCGTCTAATTCCGTCGAAAGTAAGCAGATGATTTTTAATAGAAACGGACCCGATAGACAAAGACGGTACATTTGAAAAATTCAGTGAATAAATTACCGAAGGAACGACGACAGGATCGACTCGGCTATTAGCCTCGATTATGCGTTCCAATTTATTCGTTCTACAACTTTCTACATCATCGAAGCGTTTAATCCCGAACGCTGTTGTTCCCCGGTTATATAAACATCGACGTTTCGCTCGTTACACGTTTCCAGTCGCGATGGATTTCCGTATTATGGTTCAGTCACTCCGATAATTGCCGTTAATTCGGTATGACGATCGGCAGCGTGGCACCCCGAATTGTTTTAACGAAAACCATTTCGCAGAACGTTGCGCCGTCCATCGTCATTGGTCTGTCGAACGTTCTCTCTCTCTCTCTCTCTCTCTCTCTCGAGACAGAAAGAATGAAATTTCACCGTTTCTCCATCCGCGTTCGTGATTCGGATTAATTTCACGTCGCTCGCGAAACGTCCGGGAGATCGAGTGCTTTTTAAAGTGTAAGGCCGAGCATGACCTCGATGCGGTTGCCCTTTCTGTCATTTACACTCCAAGATCGATGGTTTCTCGGTGTTTCAACGGACGTATTTTTTTTCAACGCGTTTGACCTTTCGACCTCTTTCTCTCTCTCTCTCTCTCTCTCTCTCTCTCTCTCTTTCACGGCGTGTCTGAGGATCAGGCACGAGTGTCCGACGGTGATCTGCAACAGAAGCAGCCGAGCATTGACGCGGAACAGACCCCGCGCGGTCCTGCTCGTCAGTCCGATCCTCGAGCCCCTCAGACAGAAAACAGACGAATTTCTACGGAATTTGACGTATCTTGCCCCGTGTCTTTCGTGAGAAATCGAGGGCCGGTTTAGTTGGGAATTTCTTGAAAATTGAATCGCGGGAAGCTGCGCGTTGAAAAGCGGATCATAAGCAGCGTTTATTAAAACGCTATTAAACGCTGTAACGATAAATTGGAAGAGTATTCGATTTTGCACGTGCCTCCTTAATTTCTGATAGATTTCAAAGCGTCATTTCCATCTAGCGTTGATCTGTTGTTACACGTTCAGGTGAAATTGCACGTTTAATAGAAAATATTCCCTTTTACTTCGATGTTGTTGGAAATTAATCAGACACGAGTCGTCCCTTTTAATTTATCCGTTTCACATAAATTCGTTTTGCACGAATGGTCGGTACGAAAGAAAAGGAAATATTGGATGGTGCAAGTTATAGAAATACATATTTATTTCACTTGGGTTAACAGAAAATAATTGTAATAAAAATAATGATATTTCAGGAAACAGCAGTGAATTTTATTCGTTGCCACTGTAATTCAAAACAATCAATCTTTTCTTTTCAATTGGCACGGAGACTCGTTATCCTCGTCGCTTGAAATATTTGCAAGCTCGACTTTATTTTCATCGTTAATGTTAATTTTCTCGTACGATTTCCTCTCAAACTTATCTTTTGCCAAGTTTTCATAAATTTGGCGTGCTCCAATGTCGCTGCACAATCATAACCTGTCGGCGTTGCTTCAAAAATTCTAGAAAAATATATTTTCTGGCCGCCTAGAAGGAGACTCGCGTGAAAATGGTGCCGTAAATGGAGGATCTATGGTCGCTCTTTAGCCTTCAGTATTGCAGCATTTCTCACATTTCTCAATAAGTTCAGAGTGAAAGTCTCGTCTCGTTCTGCAAAATTGTACAGTACAATTTTTAATTACACCTTTGCAACTTAACGTCTTAAAGAAACGAGATCCTCTCTCGAGATGTTACCACGTGCGGCGTTCGATCTCCCTCGGTTTCCAACAGTTTCCACTGGCGATCATAATTCGTCTCGCGGCGCCGCGATTGGATCACCGAGTAGCTCGCGTTAGCTACCAACGGCTACGAAGCTGCTAACCGGAGAAGAACGCGACGAGCGGAGAATTACGAGAGAAGCCGGGCGGGGACGTCGCGTGGCCCACTTGCCGTGAAGTGTACCATCCGCAAAACACATTTTTCACGAACGAGAAGTTGATAGAGCGGGGGGAGCGCGAGAGACAAAGCGGAGAGCAGCAACCCTCTTGGCGGTGCATGCACACGTGGACAGGGGCGCGTGCACAAGGGGACGTGCGCTGAGACCGGTCGATTACACGCTCGAGCGGGCCAGGAGACGTTGTCTGACTCTGTAGCAGACAATGTTGCAAATCTCTAGTCGCGTGTCGCCTGTGCGTCCGTGTGTGTGTGCGCACGTGTGCATCGGCAAGCGCAGCGGCAGATGCGTCGAGATGCGCGCCTACGATGCCTGTTGCGTCGCCGCTCGACGAGCTGGCCCGTTTCACGTTCCCGGAATCTGCAATGGAAATTTCTACCCCTTGGAAAAAGACGCTCGGCGCATCTGCGATTTGTGTGCCTGTCCCGGGTCTTGGTCCGCGAGGACAATCGGGGACATCGCGAGCATCGACGCAGTTTTTTTATATCGTCGAATCTCGACCGGAAACCGGTCGAACCGATGTTGGCTCGGGCCGCGACCTTTCGGCAGATTTCCATCGAATAATAATTAAGCCTTTGATAGCCGGCGCCGCGCCTCGGGATCAGGCTGTCGCCACGGGTAAATGAAAAAAGTTGGCGGCTCACAGAGCGTGACCTAGTGCGCCAGGTTTCACCTGACTGGCCGTTATATTGGAAATTCGCGATTTCGGGGTCCCCTTTTGAGAGGACCCTCGCTTCGCGAGAGAGCTGGGGCAAACGCCGGCTGCTGGGATGTCACTGTGTCAGGGCAAAGTTAAAAAGTCTTTTGTTGCTCGAAATTATCTATTATTCCGCGCACACTGTATCTCGTGTAAAGTCAATCGGGTTTCTTTAAATTGAAGGCACGACCGAAACGTTCAACGTGTTCAACGTGTTCCCGTTTCGAGATCTGCCGCTCCTCGAACGGTTCCTGTCCCTTCTCACAACGGGAGAGGGACGAAATGATTTTCCTTTCTTTGTCAACCTCTGTCCGTCCGTCCGCGCTGTCGCAAGGTCGAGCTGAAAATATCGATCGGTATCGGAGCAATTAAAGTCCTCGATCTCCCCGTAGATAGTCGGCGAGGATGCTCTCTTTCGCTCGAAAATGGGCAGACGTTCTCCGGTCGGTAAGATTTTCAAGGATAACGCGCGCTCGCGACGGGACGGAAAACGTAAAAGGAATAAATGGAATTCTCGAACGGAAGAGAGAGACTCCGACAACGCTCCATCTACAATCCACTTAGAGACGTGGAATCGAGCTGGACGACCGCTTTGTCATGCAGATTTGTCACGCTACTCTCGCCCCGTTTCGGGGCAAATCTGCAACCGCGATTTTCTTTTTCCTTTGCCGCGAACACGCGAGAGAGAAACGTGTTCCCGATCGATCGGAGAGGAGAAAGGAAACGAAAGAGAAAGGGAAAGA
>KQ435729.1:1825586-1843513 GCA_001276565.1 Melipona quadrifasciata | reverse complement strand
TGCCGCTGCGCGGCCATCGATTTTTCTCGTTTCGTTTCTCGAAAAAAAAAAATAAAAATAAAAATAAATAAAAAATAAAAATAGAAACAGGCGACAGTCCGAGCGATCCAGCCTCCTGGCGCAGAGATACAACAGAAAATATAGAGAACCACGCTGCGGGACCACGTCCGCGTGTCCACCGAACAGTGGACAGTGCATAATGGACGAGAAAATAGTTGGCTCATTATTGCTAATTCACTTTTCAGTTGAAAGACTCGAGTTGAATGGGTGCGAGACGCGCGCGACCGCGGCGAAGTTCCGCCGCGTTGGCTGGACGTTTAATTAAAATCCTGTTCGTTAGAAATTACCATATCCCGCAGCGTGATTATCGGAAAAACAACTTTTACTCTGGAAACTTTCCGGCCTGCCGCGGCAGCCAGCTTCCTCCTCTCGCCCCGACGATCGCGATAAACGCGAGAACGGCAGTTCTGTTTCGTTTCGCGCGATTTATCGTTCGATCATCGAAAGAAAAAAAAAAAAAGAAAAAGGAAAAGGGAGAAGAAAACTTCCCTCGGAACAAAAAAAAAAAGGGAAAAAAAAAGAAGAAAGGGAGGAGGGGAAGAGAGAAATAGAACGTTCAGCGTTCTCGAGAGGAAACGCGTGCGAATCGCAAAGTCGACGATTTCGCAAACGCGAAATAAAGAAAGAGGCGCGAGAGGAGAGCGTGCCGAGAAATGTTGGGAATTGGAGGGAAGTGAAACTACGTAAAGCTTCCCCTGGTTGTCCCTCCCCCCATAATCCAGCGATCGCGCTTGACGTGAACCATGGGAATCTTCCGATGAGGCTAATTTCCCTAAGGAAATTCCCGAGGATTGGGAAAATCAGTGGCTTCAATCGATTCGGCGCGCCTCGCCTGCGGAGAAATTATTCATTCTCGATAAAGAGCGTAGTCGTGTTTGACGGCGACCGGCACCTGTGGAATCGTTTCGAACCGCGTTCGCGTCTTCCTAAACTGCCCCCTGCTTTTCCATCCCGCATTTCGAAATTCACGAAATTCGTCATCTATCTGGCCCGATGCGTACGAGATAACTTTATAAAAAAAACTATCCAACGCGATGACAAATCGTCGGCGATAACGAAGGGGTCCGAACGAAACAAAATTCCAGATTTAATTCCCTTTCGTTTAACGACCCGGCACCGAACTTTTAAAATTCGTTCGAAAATGCAAACGTAACGTTTTCGACGTGTACTCTGCCTCTCGCAGCAACGAAGCTGGTTCGTAACGTCGAACAGGGACGTTTGGAATCTTCTCATTCGCAATATCTCGTCCCGGCTGGAGCGTCTTTTCGATCGAGGATTACGAACTGCTCGAGGTTTGTTAAAACCGACGTAGCGATCTCGCGAACTTTGGCGAACTTAGATTCTGTCGTTTAACCGTGGTCGTGAAACCGTGACGTTCGAACCGGAAGTAAATCAATCGCGTCCTGACTCGGTGCTCGACCAGCGGGAAATCGATGCGCGTCGCGCGAGCTTTTTTTATCGGCAAGGAGCGCCAACGTTTCCCGCTTTCGTTTAATCGCGTGTAAACAGTGTCGTCGATTCTCGTTGCAAACGCGCGAGATTTTTGCCATCACGTCACCTGGACATAGATATGGATTCGACTTAACGATTCGCGGAAACACACACACCTTTGAAGTGTATGTTCAAATTAGACGAAAAGATCGAGCCGCGCATAAATTATCGGGAGATGACTCCGGGATGCTTCGTTCAACGTTATTATTATTATTATTATTATTATTATTATTATTCAAGTTTAACACTTTCGAGAGAGAGACTGACCACGGTCGAGAATGTCCCGGCGCGGTTAACTGCGGTAGATCGACGCGGCATTAGGGCTATTTTGGAGAAATAGTGACACGCGATACCGGTCGGCCTGAAAAATAGAATAGCAAGCGGTGGGTGGCGGGGATCGCGAGAGGCTAGAACTCGTTTGTGGTCCTTGGGTGTCCTCAACGGTTCTTAGCTGTTCTCTCAACGGTGCTCCGCGCGTTCCTCGTTGGTCCAAGGCCGTGCAACAAACGGCCGCATTCACCGGGCTGCATTCAGCTCGTCGTACGGCGTCGTCTTTTATGAACAGGCCTTGGAGGAAGATCTGATAGCGAGTGGCTGCCTTCGAAAACGTCGCGTCGTTACCGCTTGTTCGGCTCGCTAACGGGAAATTTATGTTAATCTCGTGTTGCGTACGATCTCTGCCGCGTCCCTCCATCCGCTTTTTCTCTTCGTTCTCTGGCCTTTGGAATCCGAGACGAAGAAAGCGAATCGAACGACTCGCCGACGAAGGAGGATTTTCTGGTCCTGCGATTTCCACGGTGGGCTAGCGATAACTCCCCTGGCCGTTATTCGCCCGTTCGAACGGGTGTGTTCACGGGTGTGTTTCCTCGGGCGAGATCACGAGCCTCCCGCACACCGATACCACTCGTTCCGTTCCGTTCCGTTCCGTTCCGTTCCGTTCGTCTTTCCGTGGGACGTAAGGTTCCAATAAAAATGCAAATTCCATTGGCGTGCGGACCAGCTGACACGACAGCGGAGCCAAACCTGCGTCCTGTTTACTCGTCAAGAGAGAAAGTCGACAAGAGGTGGGCACACGCGCTGCTCGGCAATTGGAGGTAGACTCGCGGATTTACGTCGCTACGTGTGCACGAGACTGGAGGAGACTGGTCACAGTTACGTCATCGACAGGCCCGGTAGCCTGTACTTGTTTGACCATGGACTCTCGCTTCATGGAAACCGGGTGCTCCTCGTTCCTCGCGCACCGCCCGATTCGTTCAGTGCGCTCTCTGTCTCTGAGCATTCTATTCTCGATCAAGTGCCAAACAGGGACGTCAATTTGCACGATCGAGACTGCGCGTCTCGCGACCTTGGAATCCCGGATTTACGGGATTTTAGCACCTGCAGTTGGTTCGATGGCAACGTGCTAAAGAGAACCGCGCGGCAGCACGACCCGGACGCTCGAATTACGTAAGCGACTGCTTTCGACGAAGAAAGCGAGCGTATAAAACGCCCCGGTGCCGATCGTCCAAACTTTCCATCGCGACATTTCGTTTCCCTCCGGCCGTTCGTACCTACGTCGATCCAAAGTCGATCCTTCGCGATGATTGGTTTCCGCCAAGTTTTATGAAACTGCCGCGCAGAGGATAGGTACGTATTCTACTCCGTATACCTATCTCCTCGACGACGTTGCGCCATATTATTTCGATTTATATGCTAACAGACTCGGAGATAAAATCCACCGATGCCCCGATATCTTATCTGTGACTTAATCAGTTTGCAGACTCGCAACCGCGCAAGGACTCGGCGCGACCGTGTCGCCCCTCGTGGTAACACATTTCCAGCTACGTGACTCTTCTTCTCAGACACTCTCGTACCTGTCTCGCATGCATTTATTTCTTCCCCGTTTCGATGATCGAGAATTACCTCCTTCCTCTTCATCGGCCGAGCTGCGAGATGAAACGTTTCAAAACACTCAACTGGCGCCAATCAATCCGCTCCGTTTGAATCGCGGCAGACGCAGCCTCAGCGTCTCGTTCTTCGTTATTTCGAGCAGCTCCGCCTCACCTCCGCTTCCTCGTTCCCGCAGGATTTCTCGCAGCGACGACGACGGCTGCCAACGAAATTAACCCACTACCCCCGGGCGCGTTTTCGGATATTCTCGGACGTCGCGCCGGAACAGCCGATTTCGTTGTGGTTTTACGATCGCCCGTAAGAGCGGCGAGAAACTGCAGGCACTCGCGAGGCTCTCCGCTCGGCAGATCCGATGGAAAGAACCTCGAGATGGATTGCGCAACTTTACGACCATTTTTTTTACCGAGGGACCTTGGTAGTGCAGCCGCTTCTTTGACTATTTTAGGTGCGCGAACGAGCCCGACTGTTGTCGCGCGTCGTTGCTCGCGGATAATGAGACCGTCCATAAAAAGCGAGCGTATCAGCGAGCGATAAACGTTAACCGGAGCAATTAGATACGGGAGACTTTTAAAGCCCAATAACTTCGCCTTTGAAGCCCCCGCCTTCGGAGAAACTTTGGAGAGAATCCCGGCCCGGTGAGCCGCGCCAGCCTCTTGAAATTTTCGAAAGTTCCCCGTGGCTCTTGACACGTCGCTGCGAAGAATGCCTCGTCTTGGAAAGGCTACTATTCCACGTAAGCTGGGTTACCAGTTACCGATTGTCATCGCGCCGTCGCGCCTTCTCTCCAGTTTCGTAACCGATCCCCATTTTCGCTGCTACGATCTTGTCCCACGATCGGATTCTGGCCGAGAAATTTTCGCATTCTTGCGCCCGATCCTCTATGAAATTAGGAAATTACGCGTGGCAATAGCAGAGAGCTACTGCAATCGAAATGAAACCGAACAGATAACGAAGCATTTGTCGCTGCTGCGAAGAATTTCTCGTCTTGGAAAGGCTACTTGTCCGCGTAACCTGGATCCAGTTGCCGATCGTCATCGCTCTTTCTTTCGAGTTTCGTAATCGCTCTCCGCTTTTCTTGTCACACGAGCGAATTGCTCGAGAAATTCGCTTCTTTTCTCTGCGTGGAACTTTTTCCATCGAGTCAAGGAATTTCGCGTTGCAAAGTGTGCACGAAACGAAACCGGACAGATAGCGAAGCACTCGTCGTTGCCACGAAGAGTTTCTCGTCTCGGAGAGGTCGTTGCTCTGTCGTCCTACGATAAAATTTTAATTGAAAACTTCGCTTTCCTGTCCGATCCTACGTCGAATTGCGAAATTTCGCGTGCGAAATGCGCGAACAGTTGAAAAGTTACTGCAATCGACACGAGAATACCACTTGTCGCGGTATTCTAAAGTTGGGGCAGAGAAACAGGCGTTCTGCACGGTTTACGCGCGTGTTTCTCCTTCCGCGGGACAATTCGATTTCCTTTTTGGTTGCTGGCGAACGGTGCAACGCTGCTTTCCCGATAGTGCGTGCGCGTTACGCCGTTTAAAGTAGGTGGAGGGGGGGGAGGGGTGGAGTGGGCGGCAGAAACTGCATTAATTTAGCAGCGGCGCAACTCGGCGCGTTTCGCCGAGCATTCCTCCACCGGGCGGCCTCTTTGCACAGAGAAACAGCCGTTCATAAATTTTCCGGCCGAGATGTCGGGGTTCCGCGTCCCATTAGGCGGTTTAGTCCGTGGTGGAACGATTGGATTATGATCAAACGGCAGAAAGCAATTTCGCGGTGGGCCTGTTCTCCTCTTAGCCTCGCTACCATTCCGCCACGAGAATGCGGCATAATAATAACAATACGTTTTGCGCGTGCACACATGCACACAATTCCTGTGAATGGCCGGTAGCGCGGCTAGGATCATCTCTATCCATTGAAATCGAAATGGCAGAAAGAGGAAGGAGACAGAGGAGAGATTTAATTGATACGCGTAGAGATTGAACGAAGGCGTTGATAAAAGTTACACCGAAATGGAGGAAGATTATCGTTTCATTAGTATCGAAATTGTACCGCGACTGAACGTCGAATAGTGTCGGACGTACTCTCTCGCAGAGTACACGGCGAATTTTCGTATCGAGTCGCGATTCGTCGCCATTCGTTGAATTTGATAATCGTCCAATTTAGACGAACGAGAGAGAGGTGGATGAAAATTTTGATTTGCCAGCTGAGGCAGATAGGTTAGAATATATTTCTCGCCTTCCTTCTCCCTGCAAGAGTAATCCAATTAAAATTCGCAACTCGACGCCTGTATCGACCGCAAGATGACAGAGTACACGGGCAAATATCGACGCTCGCGCCATTATCCATCGGGGCAAACATTTGCCAACGAGAACGAACACGGCAAACGAGCCTCGTTCATCGCTCGGTCGATCCCCCCTCGCGACACGCGTTGCGCGCGTTTTCCTCCTCTCCACCCACGTCCCTCTTTTTGAGCTAAAGAGCGGAGGCCTCTTTTTAGGGACAAAGTTTACGACTGGCCGGCCTTTCATTAGCGCGTAGGTGGTCGGTCGACGAGTGTCCGGTATAATCGCGCGAACGCCACCCGGTCGGAACCCGGAGGGATCGATATTCCTCAGGTCGTCCTTCCGGTAATTTATAGCCTCGTGCGCCGCGACTGTAGAGCGGGCACGAACGAGCGCGCGCGGGTCGAATTAGCTCGAACAAGGAAGTTCGAAAATTATCTGTGTCGACCCGATCTGTGTGCGTTCGCCGCGCAACCACCGGTTACCGGGGGCTAATTGCTCGCGGGGAATTTTATTATCCCGGAAAGGAAAGCGGTGAAAGGGGGAGGGGAAAGTCGGGGCGAAGGGGAGAGGAGCATCGGGGTTTTATTACGCAAGGTTGCGCGAACCAAGGAAATTCTCGGGGATCGTTCGACGCTCGATTTTTGTCGTCGAAGTATTTTCCTTTTTCCTTTTTTCGTTTTCGGCGGCGACGTTGCGCAATTGTCGTCGCGTGTTTTATGGAACGGTTTAATTGCAAGGCGGATGACACGTGAACCCGAGGCACGTTTTCACACCGCGCCTCGTGAAACTAGACTGGTTAAATATTTTTCGCGCCCGATTCATCCGAGATAATATTGCCGACTGTTTTCCAACTTATCTTTACAGCCTCGGTTTCTTCCGAGTTTCTCGCAAGTCATTTCGTCAGCGCTCGGCTCTTCCTGTCCTATCTTATCTATATCTATCGCGCGATACGTGGATTCTCTAACAAATCCACCCGCCATTACGCTCTGTTTTTCGCCGAATTTCTTCCTCGCTTCTCCGCTCTGATAATAGATTCCTCCGTTGGCTCTCTGTACCCGCTTTCTCCGCGGGTAATAATCGGTATCGCTTAAATCATGCGAGAAATAAAAGCAGCAACGACGTGGCACGATTCTCGGCAGAAAAAGACGCCATTAAATCGCGTCCTTCGCGGTTGGAAAACACTTTGCTCGGTCGCCGTCTTGCTCGTGGCGGAATCTTGGGGGAGAGGGACGATGGTGGTGGTCCGATCTCAACGAAAGAGATCTCAACTTTGCCTCTGACGACGTTTACCAGGGATCAGAATTGACCCTGGTCGGTTTAATTCCAGCGCGAATCGGTCGCGAACACCCGCCGGAAACTCGTTGGCGAATCGTCCTTCCGTGGCACGTGTAATTAGTCGTCGTAGGGACGCTGCGCGATTTGTCGAAGCTCCTTCCACCGCCGGACGGCTGGGCGGGAAGGGGAGAAGTCCGGGGCTGCAGCACGCGGGGAAACGACCGACCGTAGATAACAGATTTCTAGATCGACGAGCCTCCGTTTCCCGGAGGAAACGTCCCATTAATCAAACGCACTTGACGCCCGGTGGAAAAACCCACGTTTCTTACTCGGCCGCCACGCTGGATCCTCGGTGGACCCTTCCTCGTGTTATCCCTCCCGTTCGCAACGTCCTGTGATCTTCGATTAATTATACCGCTGATTAGTTTGTCGAAAGATCGTTGAAAAGCCATCAGTTTGCGAATAAGCTACTGCACGGTGATTGATTTGCGGGAGCAACAATTTCTGTTGGGTTGTCTCGCATGTTTCTTAATTTTGCTGAGGTTTACATCGATCGCCGATTTATTCCTTTCGTTGAAAGAAGACTTGGGGCTCGATACGCGACAGAAAAGTGCATCTCGAACGATCTGTGTCGTCAGGAAATCGCGCGAGTCTTGGAAATTTGGCATCGTGAAAGGAAATGAAAAAAAAAAATGGATCGTACAAAAAATATGTTACACACGTCGATTGTTAATGAAACGGAAGAAACTTTTGATAAAAGCCAAGTTAGTCAGACTCATGCGAAACTACGTTAATGTAACACTGTGTTTATTTCTTGCAAAACACGAAACACGAACTCAATTTAGGAATCTCGTGTTTCTCGAAATTCCTATCAAGATAGCTGACTCGTTCGAAAAACAGCGGTGAGACGCAGGAGTTTAGTCTTACCTACAACATTTAGCGTAAGGTTTCGGTTCGCCTGACGGCACTCGTCAGCTCGTCAGCTCGGAAAGAAAGCCACGTGGTCACGGAACAGACTCAACAAAGTGTACGAGAGAAAGAGAGAACCGGGGCGAAACCACTAATTACCGAATCCCGAAGGTTCGCTCGAACGAAACTCGCCGGTCCGCCGCTCGAAACGCTCGAGGATCTCCCACTCCATCTGCCGATCGAGAGACAACAAGTTCGAAATTCGCAAGAAGCACGGTTCTCGTGAAGCGATTCCGAGTTCGACAGGACCCCGATCGGTGGCCAATCTAAATATTTGGAGCGGTACTCCAACCGTAATTGAACCAATTTCCCCGGGAATTATTTCGAATGCACGTTTACGTCGTGGTGTTCGATGCTTCGTACGTGACTTAATGCGACACGTCCAATAAAGTAACGTCGAGGAACCAGACGAGGAGAGGAGGAGGCCGGCGAGAAGAGGGGCGGAGGCGGAGGACGCTCGACGACTGGTATTTCCAGCATCTGCAGCGGAGCTTCTCGGCTCCCCGGAGATCCTTGGCGAGCGAGACAGTGTTTCCATAGTTGCGGCGCGGGCTCGTGAATCCAGGCTTTCGAGGGGACGAACGAAGACGATGACGACAACGAGAAGTGGAAGCCCGGCCGAGTTTTGTTCCAATGGAACTTTCATGAACTCTCGGAGTTGTATGTAACGAGAGGACTTGAGCCAGTGGCGTAGAACGCCTTTCCACGCTCGAATTTTCCACGCTCCTCGTCATTTCGTGGCTCGTCGGAACGGACGAATGACGCGACAATTTCTTCGGTGCCGCCGCTGCTGGAATGTTTTTTTCTTTTTTCTTATCATGCGTCTTCCCTAGGGAAACTGGACGCCAGGTACGAACTTCGCAAAAAAGCTTCCCGATGTTAATAACAGTAAAAATCTAGACTTTGAAATCGAAGTCACGAGCGTGCGAGTAGAGATGTAGAGTACAAAGTTGGTAAAGAGGCCGTACGAGTCGGAGTTATTGATTCGACATCGTGCGCGAGGTATACATCGTGCGTTGGTTCGAATGAAAAATTAATTTCGTGTCGCGTTGAAGTGGTGCTCGAGGTAGCAGATGACGGTATCGCTCTTGACGGTCGACGAAAGCCATCGTCGGAGTCTCGCGTCAAACCTTCTCAAAGCACCGCCGTCGATGGTGCACGTCGACAATCGGGGGTCTCTTTGTATTCTAATTATATTCACGCAACGTTATTTCCTTTTGAAATCAGTTTAAACGTTTACTTCGGGAGAGGGAGAGGCAGGCAAATAACATTCGAATCGAGAGGAAATCCGACCGTATCGCCAAGTGCCATTATTGTTTCCACGGCGGACGGGCGGGCGGGCGGAGGGGAGGGTTTATTTCGCGCGGCGGGAAGGGAATCGATTCCAATATCAAGGAAGCCGAGTGAAATTGAATCGGAATGAAAAATACAGAAACGACGAACGGAGGAAGGCGATCTGCGGAATGAACGCCGCCCCCGATGTTCACGCCTTTGCGCGACAGCGCTCGCTCGTCTAGCCTGTATGCGGAACGCGTTCTCCTCCGGTTCTCTCTGGGCTCCTCTCCTCGGGCTCTTCTCTATGGGACTTTAAAACTTTAATCTCGACGTGGTCAGTGCCCGAAGATAATGCAACAATGGAACTGTCGGCCGAGGGAGCAGGCGGATGTGGGCAGAAAAGCGGCGAAATCATGATTTCCCGACGCTCTGGCCGCGCCACACGTTGATGCACCGTAACGAGATTCATCAGCCGTAGCCGCCCCGCAGCGCCCCGCTTCCGCGAATGATAATTGTTCCCCCTCTGCGCCGAGGGATCGTATCGGTCTGCCGTCGTCGTGTTTCCTACGGAACATTAAATTTCCTTTTCATTCGCTTTCCTCCGCCTTTTCTTCCTCTCTCTCTCTCTCTCTCTCTCTCTCTCTCTCTCTCTCTCCCCGCTTTCGATTACCTCCCAGTTACAAAGAAACGGGAGAACGCTCTCGTCGTTAACGTTTGAGGCGGAGTCTTGCAATTTGCCAAATTTCATTACGAACAATTTTTCAGCGATACTGCTGTAGCTTCCCTTTCTAGACGTCCGTTCCCTTTTTCTCTTTTTCTTCTTCTTTTTTTTCGTACAAAAGTCGCATAGACGTCGAGGTCATTAGCGACTAGATACCTTCTGGTTCTTGTACTTTGTAATGTAGATTTATGTCCATCGAGTATCAAAGTGTTTTCTGAAATGTATTGAGCTATGACAAATTTATTGCAGAATGGACAGCCTTTTTAATTAAAAGTGTTCGCGTGTGTCGTAATCAAACCAGTATAATTCTTTCTTTTTTTATTAATCTGCTAAAACGAATTTCTTGATAAAAGTCATTTGCCACGTTGTGAATCTTGGTTCGATTTGATGTAGTTCGTATTTCCATTTCACACAATGTATATGTTCTTGATGTGGAACAGATCTAGAGATTCCTCTTCTTTTCTCGCGGAACTTCTCGAATTTCCAACGCTCGGGAACAATCGCGCACGTGTCACCTCGATCATAAATCGATCTCGCAACAACGGGATCGCGCAGCTCCGTGGCGAATCTCGTAACCAGACCAGACGCATTTCCAATTTTCAGCGCGCAATCGAATACGGCCAAGTTACGCGCGCCGAATTTGTAAACGACACGCAGCGACCGTCCGCGTTTCCACGCGTTCCTTCAAGTCCCGAGTGCCGAGCGGCGAGTGATCCCTGCATTAATGGCGTTTGGCCAAACTTTCCAAAACTTTCACGGAGAGATTTCGACGGAGAAGACGACTCACGACGCGAAGCGCGAAAAATTCGCGCGCAAAAGTGTAACGGGGCTCGCTTTGGAAGTTAATCGCAAAGTTGCGACTCGCGAGAGCCGGAAAAAGCACGAATTTCATTTTCGAAAATTTAACGACGCGTGAATTACTGCCGTTTCCGTTCAAACGGACTTTCTTTTTTCTCCTCGCTGTTGCTCGGATTGCCACGTGTCGCGGGAATGAAAGAGTATGAATGGCGTAGAACGTCGTTGCCTTAAGTCGAGCAAGTAAAAGTTTCGAAAGGAACAGAGGCGAGATTCTAAGAAACTCGGATTATATCAGATGACGTCGCATCGAAAAGTAAATTACAAACTTTCATTCGCGGGGAAAAGTGCAATAAACCTGCAATTTTGTTGTCTTTCTGCTTTTAACGCCAAACGATAATTAAGAAAAATTACTCGCTGCTAAGGAGTGAAAACATTTGTCTGTGGCTAAAAATACCGACAAGATTTTATTATCACTGAAAGTGACTTTAGTGGGGGTAACCCAGAAAATCGGGCCTCTTCAGGTGCAACGCTGATGCAACGAAAATTAGCGATTGGTTGATTTGGGTCACGTGATTCGCGAGGGGGCGTGGTGTAGAGATCAGTCTGGTACTGAGCGATCGCGCCTGTAATTTCTGTTTTCTATCGATTCCTAGTCGGAACAGTTGCTTCTGGACCTTTCAGTGAGACGAATCGTACTGGGGTATGAGTCGTGCAATTTTTTATTTAAGGATTAATACAGTTTTAATCCACGATGTGATCTCCATCATCCGTTGATTGACAATCTTCGCCCATCTCTCTGACTTTCCATTCCTTTTTCGATTTTGAAGTAAAATGTTAATTAAGTGTTTATTAAATTTGAAGAAAACGACGTTATAATACGAGTCGATTCTTTTCTTCAGTGCCAAGCGCAAGCGACACAGTCGTTAACGAGACTCGAACCGATCGACCTCGAAGCTTCAATCATCCTCCGATCCTTCGTCGTTCGGTCGTCAGAAGTGATTTTTCTCCGATCGACGTCCAACCGCTGTTACATAACGAGTCATTCGAATCGCTGGACGACGCGCGTCTCGCGTTTGGTCTCAGGGACACGGAGTCGCGTAGCTCGTTCGATATAACGCGCGATCGTGCCAAGTGTTACGCAACCGGCCGCGTATTCGAAAGGGGTCAAAAGCCCCGATCCTGCGCCTCTCTCTGTGGCAGAGCGACGTTGGACGCGGGTTCGCGTGTGCTTAATGGACCGGCCGAGCCGAGAATCGTCGCCACGAAGACGATTCGACCGCGCGGTCTATTCATAGAACGACGCTGCTACTCGCAGTCAATGAGACAGAATCTCGTCGTCCGGCGGGATCAGTTTAGCCAGACGCGACGAGGATGAACGCGCGCTTTGTTTCCCTCCGTTGACCGGATAGGGATTGAAAACGGATTAAACAATTGATGAATCTTCGGATCTTTTGGTTTGATCAAGAATGGACCGAGGCAGTGCTAGCAACGTTTGTTGCATTCGATTCTGAACACAAGGCTGGTTTTTCCTGTTCGAGGATGTGAAGACGTTCCTCTGGAAATTCATCGAACCATGTATCTTGGGGTATCAACGATTTGAAGAAGACAGTAATAGGTGATCGATCGGCGAGCACTCGCCTACTATCAAAAATAATCGCGGCGCCGTTCGCCACGTACGCAAGTGGTTAGGAGCGACCTTGCGAGGTATTTCGTATGTTTCACCTATCGATTAATTTCTGGAAAAGGGCTCTAAGTACTGCGCAACGGAAGACTCGAACGCTGCGCGTATCGATCCCGTCTTGCCGGCAGCTCCTCTCCTTTCTCGGAACGACGCGTTTTTTCTCTCTCTCTTTCTCTCTCTCTCTCTCTCTCTCACTCACTCACTCCGCACTTTCTTCCCCGTTCTTTCGCTTCTCCCTTCGTGTCCACGATCTTTCTCTTCTTTCTCCGCTTCCTTCCTCTCTCCGCCTCTTTCTCTCTGTCAGCCCGCCGGTCGGCGGCTGCTTCGTCGCTCCCTCCCCGCTTCTTTCGTTACGCATGGCGGGCACGAAATCGTGTCGAGACCTACCGTGAAAGTGGACCAATGGGATAGGGTGGGTCGAAAGCCCCGGGTCACGTGAGCTTTGACTAGCGAGCGTTACGAGGGTGGATATATTCGTGTACTCATAATTATTTTCTCTCTTTTGATTTTTTTAACGAGCCGCCCGCTGGAGTACGCGAGAACGTGGGATGAATGGCAGAGGGAGAGAGAGAGAGAGAGGAGAGAGAACGAAACGACCGCCACGAGGGTGAGTTGGTGGTTGTGAGCGAGCGAGACGAAAAAACTCGCGGTCACGGCTGAGGAGAGGGACGTATCGCGAAATTCCGGGAGACGTTTGGCAGGAAAGGAAAACGACGCCGGTTCTGCGAGACTAAGAAAGGCTTTAATGTTCTGCCTGCCTTTCTTTCTTTCCTTGTTTTTCTTTTTCGTTTTTCACCCGTGAACCAGAAACGCCATCCCTCTTTTCGATCGTGCACCCTCGGTCGTCGAGATCGCACAACGGAGAAACGCGAGATGGAATTCGTCGGTTAGGACAATTAGATTTTATTTATCGTTTGTGAAAACACGTCCCTTTATCGATTTTTGTCGTTGACAATAGTAACACGCGCTCTACCACCGCTGACAGAGTGACATTCAAAAGGGAGTAGTTTGCGTTTAATTAGCAAATCATACGTTCCGCCTTGGTATTATCACTGAAAGTGATTTTAGCGGGGGTAAGCCAGAAAATCGGGCATCTTCAGGTGCAACGCTGATGCAGCGAAAATTAGCGATTGGTTGATTTGGGTCACGTGATTCGCGAGGGGGCGTGGGGTAGAGACCAGTCTGGTACTGAGCGATCGCGCCTGTAATTTCTGTTTTCTATCGATTCCTAGTCGGAACAGTTGCCTCTGGGCCTTTCAGTGAGACGAATCGTACTGGGGTACAAGTCGTGCAGTTTTTTAACAACAAAGAATGAGCATTTCGTTAATTAACCGAGGACGGAGTGAAGCACGGTCCAATCGGAAAGAGTCGTTCAATTCTCATTACGATAAATCCGTCGTAGAACCAGCGGTTCGTTATCCCTATCGACCCGGCTGTCGCGCATTACCGAAGATGTAATCTTCTCGCTTGGACATCTGTTACGACCAATCAAACGCCGCCGCATTGTAAACCCACGCCGTCGGTTGAACTGTACACGCTCCCTGGCGATTGGCTGATTCGCGCAACAATAATTATCGTCACCTGGAGCCCGTCAACGATAACGCAAGTAACGAGCAGACGAAGAGCAACAACGAGCCTGTTAAAGAGTGCTAGACAAGCTAAATGGTTTCAGGTAGCAAGAGTGCGTGCAACAACTGTTAGGTTCGCGGAGGGCAGTTTCGTGACGAGAAAATAGGTCTTGAAAGGATTGCAATTATATTTCGCGTTCGACGATCGAATCTGCGAATTCGCGGAAGATATTTATCGCGTGCCGTGTAATCTTTTTTTTTTTTCTTTCTTTTCAATTTCTCGTTGTAAATTGCAACAATTGCAGTTGGACAAAACGAGATATCGAGCAACGACGGTAACGCTGGATTATAGTATCTAAATCTTTCGTTTCGAAATGTAAATCACGCAACGTTCATCGGGCAAGCCCTGTGTATCGTTAACGAACGAGAACAATTGGTTCACGCTGTAAACGGATTCTAAACCATTCTAAACCGGCCATCCCACGCGGCGCGCAACAAATTTCAAGTCAGCAATAGCCGCGGTGGCGTCGTAAATCGCGACGGCTGTATAGCATCGTTACTTCGTTTCCGGTGGATCGTTGGTGCCCGGTTAACGCGCAAGCGCGCGTCCCTTTCGGTTTTCTCCTCTTGGACGCGGTCGCGGCGCGATATGGCGAAACGGACGAAAGCGAGAGAAAAGAGAGATGGGCCAAGGGAGAGAGGGAAGTAATTGCAACGTTATAGAAATGTCGATTTCGTGGGACGATGCGTCGTCGATGCGATGTTTTTAAACATCGCGTATCGACGTTAATGGCTCATTCGTTGCCATTCGTCGAGGGTTGTTGCTTTACTTTTTTAAAGGGTTGCACGCCCTCTCACCGAGCGGGGGGAGAAGAAAAGGTACACCATGAAATGCGTACGATTTTATCATTTGACGCTCATGTATATTCATAGGCCAGCGATGCCGCGGCGTGGCCCTTTTTTTGTACACTCACGTGTCGCGGTGTGTTTCTCCGCGCAACCAACGGACGTACGAACATCGCGACTCCGCAACGTTGCAACTGGTGGTGGCATTAACGTGCTCTCTCCCTTTTTCTTCTTTCTTGTTTTTTACACCTCTTTTTATCCTCTCTTCCCCTCCCTCCCTTTTTTTCCTTTCTCTTCTTTTCTTTTCTTGTTTGGTTTTCCCGTGCGCTTCGTCTCGAGTCAACCAATCTCGCCAGTCGCAGCCTGGAACGCGCCACATTTTCCGAAAAATATTCAGCCTCGGTTGATTTTGTTACGTTTTCGCATCCTTCTCGCGCGAAGGCCAATTTCCCCCTTCTTCCTTCTTTCCTTACCGAGGATCGGAATTCTTATTTGCTTGAAACTCGGATAAAATTCAGTAAGAATTTGGGAAGTTTGCGCAAAGTTTTTTTTTTTTTTATGGAAAAACTATGAATTTTAGACGTGCAGAGACAGAGTGCCGCGTCTGTCGAGATGGTTAGATTCGGTCTCGTTAATCTTATCGAGGCCGTGTTTACCAGCAAGTCGCTGCGTAGTGTCTTAGCGAGATGGTCCCTGTGCCAATTACGAATTCGCATCTCGCCGACTGGCCGTTTCAGGAAGCGACAGATTCTCAGCACGTTGTCCACGGGACTGTTATTTCAGGACTGCCGAAAGTGACTTCCAGCCGGAGTGGTGCTCGTGCATTTCAATTGGCGTTTCTCGGTTTGGCGAAGGTTCACGAGCTGCTGGCTTTTGCGAAACGTGCCACGTCGTTACGGGTCGTGTTCTCCCGGTCCCTCCCCGCGGGTGAAAAAGAACGCGCGCTCCTTTATTTTAGATCCTCGCGCCGGTGTCAAGTCTTTGATGGATGTCTTCCTGTGGCTTAGCGAACGTCCTGGAACGGACGTGGAAATTTAATAAGGATGCATTCAGAAGCGGTCTATTAACAGAAAGTTGGAACAAAAGGATCTCCTATTTAGGAGGTGAAACGAAATTTCTCTATATCGGCGATCTTTCATTCGTGGCGCGTACAATTCTCGGAATAATCCAACCTCCGACCGCCCCAGCGAACAACGTTGAGTAACGTTTATTTCAAACGACACAGCGATCGAACTTTGACGCATCCTTGAAGGGAAAACGACACGATCGAAGCGTTAGCCGATTAAATTCTAACGAGCGTAACGAATAACAATGCGAAGTAACGCGCAGAAAATCCATTAGAGCTGATGCAAAACGTCGACGACGTAACGGATTGTTCGTCCGTGGAGTGGATATTCTCGATATTATCTCGTTAACGCTGGCTCGCAACGAGCACAATAGAACTTTCGATGGCGCAACCGCCAGCTGACACTCGCGTCGCAAAGACGCGAGGACGCTTCCAGCTGACTCGCGCCGCGAGTTTTTTTCCAAGAATAGAACGGAGACTTTGATCGCTCCAATCTCTAATCTTAAAAGTTACTCTCCCACTCGTTCTCGGAACATGCCGAATGTTTAAAATTTAAGATGAAAATTCAAGTTCAAATTATTGTTACACGTTGGTTTACCGCGCGAGTGAAATTTCTCAATTTTTCTCGCGATTGTCTCGATACACGCGGTAAACACGGAGCGTATCTTCAACTCTTCGGAAGATTTATTCTCGGTTATTTTCTCCGCGCCGAGTGAAACTTTCGACATTCGCAATTTCCGTGAGTGCGAAGTTCCTCAAATCCCACGTCACAGCGGAGAGCAAGGCTGGAAATATCGGCGAGGCGCGCAGGTTACCTCGCCTCGCTTACACGCGGTGCTGGCTCGTTTCGCGGCGTAAAGCTGGAATGTATCGAGCGCGGCCCGCTCCCAGGTCTCATTCACTCGAAGTACCGAGGGGCACGCGTGTACACACGTACTTTCGTCGACATCTAACCTTGGACGGGAAGCTTTCCATCGCGCAGTAGGACACGCATTCCTTCGTATGCTCGGCTGGTATGCCGAGGTGAGCAGCGGCATGCAACGGCATCCAATATTCGCCGATAGGTCGCGGTTACGACCCCGTGGATTCCGGTTGTCGCATACCGCGTCTCGAGCCGCGCCAGCCAGTTTTTAAGAGTGCCACGCGAGCTCCGAATCGGCTACGTAATCCTCGCCGATGGCATTCCACCCCTGGAAAAAAAAAGGAGCCTTTTGCACCGCGTCGCATCCTATCCGCCATCCGGCGTTATCCAATCATCACCGATCATGCTGCTCCTTTTTTCTCCCCCTTTTGTTTTTGAGGTTTTCTAAAATCACGATCGATCGACAAGATTGAAAATTTTCAAGAACCTTCAAGAACCTTGGACTCTGCACTACGCACAAATGGCGGATTTCACATCTCGCTTTCTACACTTTCCGCAAAGTTTCGACCATTTAAAATCGTCATTCCCATCGAGAAGGAGTTGGACGATCTTTGGCGGATAAACGGACACGGTAGACGCGATTCGATTCGCGTTTCTAATTTAATTTAAAAGTCCCTCTCGTATTTTGCGACGGACGGGGTATCACGGAAGGATCTTGTGCAAATGATCCGGAGAGGAGGGCGATTACGTTGCTTTGGAAACGCCCTTTCGGTGTTCCAAGAGACCCCCGTATGCATGCACATTTATGCGCATATTCATATCATAAGGCTTTTACCCGGCGCTGCACAGCCTTAAGACCCGGTCTCGGTGCACGTGCGGCTGCCCGGTTATTGCAACGCTAAAAACGCCGCGCACGCGAACTTGACGCCGCGCGACGCAACTACGGCTCCATTAGGCCGTCGAGGATAAAATTGCTCTTTCGACGATCGCTCTGCTAATAAATATCAATTCTCCGAAGTATCAACCTACTCCTTCACAAATCTTTTCTGCGAAACAGTTTCATCACGAAGAGAGTTAGTCTCGCCGGAGAACGATTAGTCGAAAAACGAGTTCGCAGCGTTTCGCGGAGGTGATGATCGTAGTTAGCA
>KQ435729.1:1775532-1803840 GCA_001276565.1 Melipona quadrifasciata | reverse complement strand
TGAAAGTTCGCAATTACATCGCCGGACAACGTTCGTCGCCGTCAGGCAAACTTCTGCCTCATCGTTATTGCGCTCGCAGACCCCGCGCTGTTCTTCTGTCCTTCTCCTGGCCCCGCGTGCCGGCAAACTGCTCGCTCGCTCGCTCGGCGAACGAACGAGGAGGAGAGGCAGCGAGGTCGAAACGATCGAGACGGAGAGCAGTCATTGCTCTCCGTTCGATGAAACGGTCGAGGGGGGTCTGTCGAAGCTCGTTACCGCGAGAATTAGTCAAGGAACCGGTTTACACTGATAGCCGCGGGCTGTCGCGATAACACGCTCGCAAGAAGACTCCGATACTTTCGCAGCGCGCAAGATTAATATTCGCGGAACTGAGAATGTTAATACAGATCTCCTAACGTGCATACATGTTCGTTATTTGACGAAGGAAATGTTTTTGTTTGAAATCCTTTCGAGCGGTATTTAAGCCGAGAAGTTAATCACGTTGGACTCGAATAACGACGCGACAAACCGCGATATCCACGTCGCGCTTTTGCATTAAAGTCGTTCCGGAACAAGTCGAGCGAGTCGGAATATTCGCGACTGGAACGAACCACCTACGCGTCCTTCCGTCGTATCCCCGGGGTAGCAAGTGTATCCAGCTGAATTTGCGGCCTCGCGAGGTGTTTAGTATGCCGAGACACGCGGCGTGTTCGAGGCACATTAGCGTCCTCCCCGAGGAACCGGTGCTGTCGGAGGCGAAAGGCTGGTGGTTGCAGAGGGGTGGCCAAACCTGAGGGAACTTTCTCTCTCTCTCTCTCTCTCTCTCTTTCTCTCTTCGTCTCTGTTGACTAGATCGGAACGGGCGACGTTCCCCCGTTCGATAATCGATGCAAAAAAAAGGACGAAGAGCTAATGGCGTGCGCGGCGTGCTGGTGATTCGGAAAATTGTGGATCGAACGTCGTATAATCGAGCTAATATCGTCGATCCTATTCTCGCTTACTCACGACACCACCTACCCACTTGCACTTCTCCCCCTTCTGCCACGTCCTCATCACGTTCCGTTCGCGCCCATTTCCCATCCCCTCGGCGAACGTTCGTTCGTTCGTTCGTTCGTTCGTTCGTTCGTTCCTCCTTCTCCGAGATACCGAGGGAGAAGATCTGAAGGAAATTTTACTAGAAAGCTTCATTTTCCACGGTGATGCCCCCGCTTAAAGCCCGCATCCCTCCTGTCACGCCTGTCCTCCAGGAATCCGCGGGGAACTTCTCTCTCGGTTCCGCGAATTGGCACGTGCAATTTTCACGTGGGGGTTTTGAAATTCAGAGAGGAGATCCTTGCGTGGAACTACGTTAACAACACAACGACGGTACAGTTTCATTCGACTCACGCACACGCGAGAGTTGATACGTCGAACGATCGGAAAGAGCTGGAACAGGACACGTCGGTTGAGTCACCGCGCACGCTTCCCATTCCACGAACTCTCAGGAAGTCTACGTATCAGGAAGCACTGCGAATCTGGAACGTAGGCGTTATCTACGAGCCTCGTAGGACTCGTACCGGTCATCGCGCGGTCGTTCGATCGTCGATTCTCCGTCGTGGCTCAGGCTCTTTCCTCGGGTCGAAAGTCGAGTCATGGAAATTAATCCCGACAGTGGCCGTACTACCGCTATTCGTCCTCGTTTCCCTTACGTCCACGCTTTCTCAAAATTTTTCCTACTACCGTCTACCGGGCCGTGGGTCTAATGGGAACGCGCTACGAATATGACACCGTATTCTCTTTCCGCCGGTCCCACACTCCTCCGTCCATCCGTCCGATCCTCCTCTGTTCCAGTCATTTCGAATTCGCCGGACGACGCTCGGCGTCAGCGTTTCTTGCACCCCGGTGATTTCTCGCAACCATCGTCTTCCCTCGTTTCCGAACGACAACGTCTGCAGCGACGAGAGAGAGAGGGAAGAAGGACGACGACAACGACGACGACGGAAGGAAGGAAGCGGACGACGACGACGACGAGAACGAGGACGTTTGACATTTTCGCGGCACGAAGGGTACGGCTTGTTCGTCCGACTGTTTTCACGAGTACGGCAAAGAGCAGCGCGCGTGTACGTATCTACTTCTACCTGGCAGGCGATCTCGATTCCGTCAACGATCGAGCGTCCTTCCACTCTCCTGTACTACCTGAATTTGTGCTGGATCGATGCCCGTGCGCGCCTTCAAGTTCGATGACGAGCACGAGGCAATTTGTTGGATCGAGGGTAGTTGGTGAGAACCCAAAGTTGGGAAAGAGGGCGACCTCTCGCTCTCGTTGCGCTCGCAGAAGGCGTCCGCGTTCGTAAGGAGTTATACGTCGGGGTACACGATGCATCTGGACGATGTTCGTACCATTTGGTAGCCGGAGTCTTACCACCCTCTTGGGCGCCATCTATCTACTCTCGCTGCTCCGCTCTCGCCCATCCCACAGGAGTAATTTCCTCGACTCCCTCCCTCGTTTCTCTCCCGTCGGGCACTTTCCTCTTTTCATTTTTCCACCCTGCCACCACCTCGTCTCTCCGTCGGTTTCGCCGAGCACTCGCGGCGTCTCCAAACCGCTTTGGCTCTCGTATTCTCATCCGAGGAACGGTGGTATACCCCGGTGCGTGCACGATCGCCACAGCGCCGCGAGAATTGCGAGAAACGTTCGCTGCGCTGCGGGCGAGCGTACCACCGCCGTCGAATGTCCCGCGGGAACCTCAATCTACTCCGTCCTCCCGCTCGCAAAGTTTATCTTTCATCCTCGTGGTCCTCGTCGCCGCCGCCGTCGTCGTCGTCGTCCTCTCGTTCGCGTTGCTCTACCGCTGCGCCGAGTTAATTGTCTCTTTATGTACCTTTCGACGATGCCTCTAATGCCTTCGAGGATCCCTCGCGTGCATTTACTCGACCCAGCTGAGTTATCGTCGTCGTCGTCGTCGTCCCGCCGGTTATAGGTATATACCGTCCTCGTCCTCGTCCTCGTCCTCGTCCTCGTCGTATCGTCATCGGCTCTCTTGTGCACACGAAGGATACACCTCTATTTACAAACTCTTGGCCATCCCCCGGTACGATCGAACAATCGCGTTAATGGATCGGTCGTACCGTCTGTCCGTGTTTCCCGAAAACCCGCCAATTACCAGGTCGATCGTCGAAAGCGTCCAGTGAATCATAACGCGTGATTCATGGCCGTACGTGTTACGCCGCCCGGTGGACGTGAAATATGCTCCGGGAAGGCGGACGCTCACGTGCGAGCCACGGTCATTCACGGGGGTTTGAATGTAAGTAAAACGTAGGGGCCCCCACGACTCTGACGACCCCCCTCCCCACTCCTCTCCCCAAGATCAAGATAACGAGCTTACGCCCCTAAAGCCGGCTTAATTAAAGGCCGTTCGACTGGAATCGTGAGCACCGGAATGGCGACTCCGAAAGCACCCGATCCTATCGTGCCGATCCACGGCCCGCACCTGTTCCACAAAGCGGTGGCTCCCACGCTTCGCAATCGTTCGTAGCATCCAGCAGCTATCCGACTCTGTTACCTCCGCGGAGCTCAGACCTAATAACAGTATCCGCGAAAAATTGCTGTTCCTTTTCGTCCGTACGGTCGAACGTCTGCGGAGGAGTGTAGCGTACCGTTGCAGAAGGATACTGTTACAGTCGGTTTGGAATCAATCGACCATTCGAGGCCAACGAGCGGCACGCCCCCACTCGACCATCTCGATCTTCTTGCTGCAAGCACGCATTCGGTAGCCCGTTCTTTCCAACAGTCTGCGCGTACAACTTTTCTCGCTCGAGCGTTGTTAGTTGTTGGCTAGTCGGAAGCGATAATGATGAATTAACGCGCTACTCTCTCTATCTCTCCCGATGGGGTACAGCTGGAGCACTGGCCTGTACGTGCGTGCAGGACCGTGTTTGTAGGCCATTGTGGAAGGGCTCGACAGCTCTCGGTTTAATTGCGGAAGCACGTGACCGGCTCGTTAAAAAGAAGAAGAGAGAGAGAGAGAGAGAGGCGGTCGGTGTCTTTCTCTCGCGGCTCTTCTAATACCCCATCGAGGGTATGCGGTGTCTGTCGAGCTCCTTTCTCTCTCGGCACTCGGACGAGTCCGAGTGTTTCGCTCAGTCTATTTCATCCCTTGAACGCTCGTCTCGCGTGTTCGTGTAAACAACGCGCGCACGATCCAGGTGGAAATCAGAGGAAGAAAGACGCGAGAGAGAGAAGAAGAGAGATAAATCCAGCAGGGGGAATAAGAGGAGTGATAAATGAGGTTAAGGTATGTTGACTGTGCGCCGTGGTGGGGAGAGAATAAAGGGACAGACGAGATAGGTGTGCAGCTGGAGGTGGAAAGCAGAGGAACGGGCGAAGCAGGTGGAGAAAGACGGGAGCAAAAATGGTCGGGATCGACGAGCGGAAAAATTTCCTCGCATTGAATCGGGATCGAGCGATAGGTCGGGGCGCGCCAAGCCGTCCCTGAAAAATCTGTCGTTCCCGTCGATTCAGCCTGGTCGCCTGTTGGAGTGGCGTCACCGTTGCTCGTTGAACTTTCGCAAGGGACTCATTTAACTTCTTTCGCTTCAGGAGCAATTATTTCACCGGGGAGTTGGGGGGGGGGCAAGTACACCGGAGATCACGTTGAACACGCTGGCGAAATCTTTCCACCTGGACCTCGAACTTCTGGTTTCAGACTGGAAATTAGAAGTTTCCGTTAAATAGTTTCAGAAGAAGCTTAATCCCGATACTCTGTAAACAAAAGCTGAGTATTCTATTACACGTTGCGATAAAAAGGTTTTTCTAACGGACGCGTATCTTGCGTATCTTCAAAATATAACTAACTTCGTTTTAAACCGCAAATTCATCGTGCGATCTGATACCTGATTGCTCGAGCTTGTTCCAGGAAAGGAAAACGCACGATCTCGTTAACGATTGTTTGGTTGGCATCGACTTTGGATTTTCGTCATGTGCTCTACTCTGAAAAGAAAACAGATGTTGTCGGAGCCTTCAAACTGCGCAGCATCAGACAGCATGTCGAATCGTTCTTGGAACTGTCTCTTGTCGAAAAAGATGAGATCGTTTCTGAACGCGGGATCACGAAGTTGCTTGAAAGATGGCGAAAGCTAATATATCAATGCAGTTTTTGTTTCTTGCGAAATTCTCCCTTTTCATTTGCGCACAAATGAAATGTAGTTACTTTTTTTTTCACCCCCTAATAATAGAAAAATATCCTTCGTCTATAAAATTTCCACAGTCCTGAACAATGAAATTAGAGGAGAAAGCGAAATCCGTAATTGTGGATAATATTTGTAATTATTTCAGTTGAACAAGCGCTCCAAGGAGACTCGCGAGCACAAAAGCAGAGTAGGTTGGAGTTAATTAAACCAAAAGCGTTCTTAAACGCCATTCTTACGTCGTCTTCATCAGCGAGGCATATTCTTTTTCACATGGTCGGCCGCGTTTTTCGTCTCTCTCTCTCTCTTGTGCTCGTTGGAAAAACGCTTCTTAGTATTCCCGACACGCGCCCGGATAACGGCGACGAGGGTGCTCGCGCGTTAATAAAACTTTCAAAACGGAGTCAGTCAGACATCGAATCGGTCACGGAATTAACCCCTTTAACGAATGCTCACTTGACTTTTAATAACGGGGCTGGGTTGTCACCGCGTTACATCCGGACGCGACGGCCGCGGGGGCGCAAAATGAAATTTATGACGCGCTCTCCCCCTGCTCGCCGCCTCCCGGCTTCCGCTTCACGAGGCGACGACCATTCTTTTTCATATTACGAACTAATATTGTCGCTCCGGGAGAGATAAGTAAAACGCTCGCGTATAAACACGCGACTTAACCCGTGGGAGAAGCGGAGGAACGTGGCGAAGCAACACGGAACCTGCGGTTCTTTATTAAAAGCGCAACTCTCCCCCTTCGCCCCATCGTTCCGCCTGCTTCTTTACGGCTGGTAACCGCAACCCTCGCGCCTCTCGCCCTCGTAAGGATTCCACCGATCCTTTGTCCGATTCGTCGATATACCAACTTCGATCCTTCCCCGCTCCGTGGTGAGTCATACCTTTAATCGTTGTTCCAAGTGATTCATTCTTTGAGATTGACGCTGGATGCGGTCTCGTGGCAAGTATAATTACACGCAATCTTTATTATTATCGTGATAAGCTTATTATTTCATTGACAGGAATACGTAGTTTGATGGTGCGTTCGGTGAAAATGTGTCGAGCAGTAACGAATTCGATCGCATCGAGAATTTCTCTCTTGATCGTATATTCGAAAACTGTCACTTCCATTCTCACCTTCACCCGCGACGGAAATAGAACGAAAGAAGTCCAGGCGTGGTCTTCTGCAAGTGATACATATTTGAAGTAGCGCAAGCCTATATTTGACGCAGCCGAATAGCATCGTCATTTTCGATCTAGCTCCGAGCTAAAGTTACAAGCGTCCCAATTTCCGATCGAGCGTTCGCGAACGCCGGTCGCGATTAAGATTCAAGTTTACCCCGAGTGTCGTGAGTCGGCGATGTCGCCGGGATGCACAATGAGCCGTTGTCAACCGCAGCGAACTCGAGTCTTCGGGGAACTTTCGCGAAGCACGTCGGCGAGGCGCGTGTTGCGCCTAATTGCTTTCGTCGTCTCCGAGACCTCGCGATCTCCCCTTTCTCCCCGAATCAGACGCACGAATTGAGTCTGAATCTCAGATAACGCGAAAACGTTGTCGCGCGAAACTTCTCCTTGCGAAATCTTTTATCTTTATCGATCGGTTGTACCGATCGATTCTTCGAGACTCGCGTCAAAGTTTCCGTCTTTGTCACCGGGCTCGAGCCGAGTTTCTTCTTTTTTTTTTTTTTTTTTTTCGGAGCGCGACGCGTTCTCGCAGACACGGCGAAGAGGGTGGCAATCCCACGGCAACGAAGGGGCGCGGCGAGAGCTAGGCGAGTTTACGAAGAAGGGGGAAGGTTGTCTCTGAAAGAGACTAATTCGCGAATTTCGAGCGGGGAACGGCGGCGAGAAACGAAGGTGAAAGACCGAAGAAAACCGGGCGGCGGAGGTGAAGGCGGAAGCGGAGCGCGGAGCCGGAAGGAGCGGTGGAAGGGAGGCGGGCTTTCAAGTCGAGGGTGCAAGAGTCGGGGAGATAGCGTCGCCTTTGAGAGGGTTGCGAGTTTCCGGGCGGCAAGGACCATGGAGAGAAGGATCCTTATATTTCAAATTAAAGGGAAATTCGAAATACCGACCACTTTCACAAAGCCCCTGTGCTTCTCCTGGTCCTCTCTCTCTCTCTTTCACGTACACACTCTCTCTTTCTCCCTTTTTCTCTCTGTACCTCTCTTTCTGGCAATTCCCTGTCCTCCATTCTCTGGCGGACGCTCTCGTTCCGTTCCATCTCCTTTCTCGACCTCTCTCGAGCGTACGCGCCAGCCTCTCCTCTCCCACCCGTTCCGGCCGGGGTATTTAAACTTTTCAAATTGAAATTGTTTTCGATATCCAAGCGAGTGCTCTCGAAAGTGGGAGAGAGAGAGGGAGGCGGAGAAAAGAGGCGAGACAAGGAGAGCAGAGAGAGCCGAGGACAGAGCCGCTGCGCACACGCGCGCCCCTGTTCGATGAATTTCCCGGTGGCTTTAGACGCGGCCGAGACGCTCTCCACGCTTTTTCAAACCGGGATTTCAAACCCTTCTCCTCCGCCCTGCGGTCCTCCGCTCCACGCCGGCGGTAGTTTGAACGCTTTGAACACTTCACTCGATCCGTGACCCGCGGCATATTATGCCGCGCACCAATTACGACGAAATTCGGAAAGTTGCCGCGGCCACGGCATTTTTCCCACCCGTACGAGCAAGCGCGCACACCTACGTGTTGTCAACTACTTGGAAATTCCAGCAATTTGCGGCATCCACGGCCCGGTTATCTCGACGTTGCGCGACGACACATCGCGGTCGGCTTTCGCCGCCGCGCGAGTCGAGTGCCGCGCTCGAGTTTCGCCGCGGCGTGTCTCCTCCGTTCCGAATTAAAATCACTGTAAAACTGTCTCCCGCTCCTCCGTCCGCCGATTCCCGTCCTAGCACGTCCTTCTTCCAATTGACGTCACAAAGACCGACTTTTACCCATGCGTCGAGTGCTCGCGCGGCTTCATTGTCGCCGTTGACGCGATCTGTCCGGTGTTTGAAACAGCGTTCGGATAATTGCGCGAAAGCGTTTTTTTCGAAATTGCACGAGTCTGCAGAATCGTTTTCGCTCGTAAAAATCGTAGAATTCTCCTTTTCCGGTTCGGTTGTTCAAAGGGAAGAAGAGGAAAAAAATGGAAAGAGAGAAAGAACTGGGTCGAAAACTCTGTTAGTCCGACAGCCACGTAGTACGCGGCTCTCCTCGCCGGGCGATAAATTCCAAGTCCGTTGAATCCTAATTAGAATCTGGCGCTTATCTCCGGCGCCAGCGTAAAATGCATAGGAATGCCTGATCCTAAAAACAACGAACCGGTCACGTCCGCGCGATAAACTCGATCCACGCGGCCGTCCCTTTGCACCCGTGCGTTCCCGTGTCGCTCGTCCATCTCTCGCCCCCGCTGCGGCGAACGTTTTTGCCTTTTGCTTGCGGCGACTCATTTTCCAATTGCACGCGGATACGCAAACGGCGATTCACCGTGCCCGATGTAGGTTGTCCGGTCGGCGACGTCGACCGACAGTCGCATATCAAAGTAGCGCGAAACAATACCGCGTGTTTTCTCTCCCCTCCGAGCGTCTTCGTTCCGCATTCTTCGATTCCAGTTTTTCTCCGCTACGTGCACTCTGTTTCTTTCCTTCCTTTCTCGCGAGCGTTTCTTCCACTACCTTTGCCCCGATGCTAGACAACACACGGCCGGGGTACAATGCTATCGCGCGATAATGGCGCGCACCGCTCCTCTCGCGATAATGCCCGCGCTGTCTGACCGCGTTACGACGAAACTACTGGGTGAAGCCTCCTGCCGGAGCCGGCTAATGCGGATTATTTGCGGATTTTCCTGCCACGGAGATCCGACGACGCGGCTTTTATCATGACGTTGTGCCCGCGCGGTGCCCGATCGGAAACGGAACGGATCGTGGCTTTCGTGCTTGCGTTTGTTTCAAAGAAAAAGTCGCCGATAGAACAAGCGCGCGGTTCTTTAGCGCGTTAACGTAGTTTCTCCTGTAATTTTCGGTACAAGTAGCAGAAAATTGACTAAAATTCGACTAATTTGACGTACTCTCGCGCCCCTTTGATCTCTTAGCTGCGAATGACGTAATTTGATGTAACGACGAGTGTACTCAGTCGTGCGAGAAAATTAATTACAATTTCTTACTTGGATGAAACTTTTTCTGGAAAATGAAACATTAATAAATCTTAGACATTTTGGAATATTTTGCAACTAGCACTCTTTACGTCATTTCTTATTATTTTCTTGCTATCAATATTAATTAATTGTTGGTTTAAAAAAACAAAATGTTATTTCCTTATAATTTAATTAAATTCTTCAGCTGCGCGTACTCTGTGTTCGACAAACGTACAATCAAACTAGCATCGTTCTAACGACGCAATGTAGAGGTTAATAAAAGTCACGAACAATTGCGGCGCATCTTTCATCTTCGACGTTTGTCGATTGGAAAATCCTCAACGCAGTTCCGCTTTGTCAATTTCCAATCTTTCGTTCGTACAATTGCGACAGTGTTACGTAGTACACGTCGACGCGTCACTGTTGGAGAGAAAACGTTTTCCATACTCGTTCGACCGTTCGACCTATCCGAAGGCTGCGCGTCGTTTTCTTTCACGCGGCGCGCAGCGTATAAATAATTAATTTGAAATCCCGCCGTAGCGAGAAAACTTTGATCAGTTTCCGGTCGCGCGCGGCATCAGTATGATAGAAAGTCGAACGCGGCAGCGGCGCGCCCGGAGCGCGTTCGATCGCGCGAACCATGCATACTTCATGACTCGTGTTTACAAAGTTTCCAGCCTTAAACGTAAGCCGCGAGATCACGTCTGAAATTGGTACTTTGTGCCTTCCCGTTTCACACCCGTTCCCTAACCCAGACCGCGTGGGGCCGCTCGTGCGCTGAATATTTCCATCGGCTGAATATTCCGCGCGAAGAAAAAAAAGAGAACAAGAGAGGGAAAAGAAAAGGAAAGAAAAGGAAGGGAAAGGAGAGAAAAGAAAGAAGTTTCCGCTCGGGCGGAAACGCCAACTTTCGCCCACCACCCTTCGTAATCTTGGAGTAAAGTTGTCGCGATACGGACGAAAGTCGGCTAGAGTCGACTAGAGACGGCTGACTGTTAAACGGACGATTAAGAAACGGAACGGGGAAGCTGGGTCATGGCCGGAACATTTAAATTCCGCGGACGTCCAAAGTTGGCGCGGGAAACGATTCGACTGGACTTCAGCCCCCCGTATCTTTTGCGCGTTAACGCGGCTCCACCGTCCCCCTCCCCCCTCCCGCCACCACGCTTACGTACCGAACGTGCACGCCAAGAAGTTACTCAACTTTTGATACGCGACGTTTTCGGGACTTGCTTAATTTCCGGCTACGCGGACTCTTCCGGAATGGCGTTTTACTCGACAGCAGACAAGAGTTCATTAAGGTTTTAAAGGCCGGCGTACGTTCCGCGAGTCGTCGTCTGCCGACGTTGCCTGGGACACCGAGAACTCTCCGTTGAATTCTCCGGATAACGTCGCCCCGCCGCGGAAACGGATCCGGATCGCGACAAGAGGGTTGCTCTAATTTTAATCTCTCGGTCGAAAACCTGCGCGTCCGACAACGTTGTCGAACGATGATCCGGAACGTTTCGTTTTCATCTCGTGGATAACAATTTTCTTTCCACGCTGGCTGGCAGAGTGTCGAAAATAAAATTTCGCGAGAGTATCGAGAATGAGGAAGCAAGTTGCACGGGGCACGGCAAATTTCGTGGCGGGTCAAAGACGAAAATTAGCCCTTTGATCGGGTTTGGGGAACGTCGGGCCGAGGTTGCTCCCTGGCTCGTTCGTTCGCTCGTTCGCTCGCTCGCGACACGATTTTCGAGCGTTTCGCCATAGACTGGTAAAAAGAGGTCGAGGCGGGAGAGAGTATCGCAGAGAGGCGGCGTGTGGCTCGAAAAACCGCAGCCTGTGAAATTCGACGCTGAGGTAATTTGAGAGCCGTGAGAGGGTTGCCGAGCCAAGGGATAAGCAGGGGACGAAGGTTTGACGATGGTTGGCGGCGGCGTCGGCGGCGGCGTCGGCGGCGTCGCCGACGTCGGCAGTAGCGGCGGTCGGGGGTGGAATTTCGGGTAGGCTGGTGGGTTTGCCACTCGGGTTTCTAAGTTTATTAAGTCCTACCGCGACTCGCCTTATCTAGCTCTCTCGGAGAGACTTTGCTCGCGTTCGCCACCCTGTGCCTCTTTTTCACTCTTCGCCGAGGTTCCCGTGCTTCTTTCGTTCCGTGGGCCACAGCGTCTACCGTAAATTCATATCTCGAATAATTTTCACCCGGACGTAGTAGCGTCGAGCGGCGGCGACGGCGGCGGCGGCGGCGACTTGGCTAACGGCCAGGATTTCTCGTAAACTCTGCTGGCCAGCCCGTGATTCTCTCTCTCTCTCTCTCTCTCTCTCTCTCTCTCTCTCGTCTTTCTCACTTTTCTCACGCGTTGCCTCACCCCCTCCCCACTCTCCTCGTGAGCGTAATCCCCCGGGTTTTCCATCTTTCTCTCCTTTGTTCTTCTGCTACTCTTTGCCTTTCTTACTCCGCGCGGAGAGAAACTCCGCTCTTATTCTTTCCTCCGCCTTCCACCGATTTCAACCGGATATCGGTTCGCCCGGTTCAATCGTATTTCACCCGCAGACACGGCCGGGACACCAGGCCGAAAAGGAAAAAGAGAGAGAGAGAGAGAGAGAGAGAGACAGGTGATCGCGTAACGCCTCCCTTTGAGATTTTCCTTCCGGCTGGATCGCGCGCGTCCCTCGCGATAATTTTCTCCCATCGGTCGCCGGCGAGCGAGTTATCGTTCCAACCATCTGCTTCTCTCCTCTCGAAAAAACCAAATCGATTTTTCCGTCTCTCTCTCTTTCTCTCTCTTTGTTTTCCCAGCTACGCAGAGTATACCGATATCTACGATAATCCCTGAAACTAAAGTGTATCATCGTGAAACTGGTTGCAAATTAAAGAGGCGCATTACACTCGAAAGAGAGAGAGAGAGAGAGAGAGAGAGAGCCGGTCGGAGAGAGCGCGGTGGTCGGATAACAGCGGCAGTTTAGGCGAATTAAAACCGCGAGGCCGACTAAGCTCCTTATCGGCCGGTATTAATTCCCGTGTACACGCGCATATTTCAAGCTGATCGCGGTAATGAGCTTCGCGGTGGCGGAGCGAACGAACGAACGAACGAACGAACGAACGAACGAATCAATCCCGGTGCCGGCCGCGGGATTCTGGAAACGCGCGTTGCCTCCGCGCCGGAATAACCGCGATCCTTCCGCTCCGCGTTGTCGAGTACGAGCGATGGCGAGGGCAGAGCTGCGCATCTCTGCATCTCCGCGGCATCGTCGCAGCCTAGCCCATCGTCTCTGCTAACGATGTTAGCCGAAGGACTCGCTCGTTAGCGTGACACGATTGTACACGCCGCCTCGATTGTCCTCGCCGTGTTCGGCGAAAGCATTACGTCAACCTGGACATCTCCTGAGAGACGGAGGCGGAAACGCCCTCGTGGCAACAGCCCACTCCGCAATACGTTCCTCGAGAGCAGTTTCCTCACGCTCGACCGAGGGGAAACGGACGATAAGGCCGACGACTCGCTTCGATCTCCAGGACGTCTTCGTCGTGATTCGTGTCTCCTTTGGTTTGCGCCAATGTCGCGCCAGTGACACGTTCCCTGGAAACGGTTGATTCCACGAGATTCCGTCTCGCTCGAGTCTTTCTCCGTTTTTTTCGCGTTCCCAGAAGGAATATTTCGGATACCGAAGTTGTTCTCTTTTTCGCCAACGCTAGAATTACATACATAAGTTCAAAGGCACTAGGTTGCCTAGGATACTACACCCTAGAGTTTTCTGCCTTTGCAGAATTCCCTGTACGGCGTTACGCGGTGGAAGACTATTTCCTAAAACGTTACCCCCTGGAATATCGTTCCTTGGAACGTTCGAGCCCACGGGATGTCATCCCTCGAGTACCGTTCCTCCGGAATACCGCTCTCCAGATGAGTATCCTTCGCAATGCTATCGTCTGGAATGTCCCTGGAATATTATGCAAATCCCGCTCCTCCTTACAAATCGGCCTATCGTCTAACGTTTATTTCCGCGGTCTCCTCCCGTCTCCCCCCGCGGCATCGACATGCAACGTGCACCGCACGGAAAGGGATCACGCATTCGTCATCATTAACGATTCCAGAGCAGGAAGAGCGCTCCTCGAAGGAAGTAGCTTCCGCAGGTCTCATCTGATCGGCAATATGCCACAGGAACAGCACCCACGGGATTGACAGGCATTAGTATTCCGCGAACGACGCACTCGACCGTGCCTCCTGCTGTTTTCCGGTTCGAATCCGCGCGTGCGCGCGCTCGCTCGCTTCCCTCCGTTCTGCCCGTTTCGTACAATGGCACGGATCACTGTTGCCGTTGATAAAATATGAAACACTCTGCCCCTCTGGCATATCCGTGGTCCAGCTCGACCTCCCGATAGTGAACACAAACGCAAAGAAAGCGGGAAATATTTATGACCGTCCCTCTGTGTCGGCGCGCGGCAAAAATTTCTCTGCTCTTGCTTCGTCCTTCTCTCACTCGGCTTTCTTATCTGTTTCTCTGCTGGTGACGAGACGTTGATCAATGGAATTTTAAATTCTCTTTGCGGTGGAAATGAAAGTTTCTTGCTCTCGCGTCGATCATCGAAGGGCCAAGTGGAACGAGCGTAAACATCTCTTGCGGGTGCAACGCTGATGCAACGAAAATTGGCGATTGGTTGATTTGGGTCACGTGATTCGTGTATTCGGTGCGTCTACTGAGCGATCGCGCCTGTAATTTGTTTTCTATCGATTCGTTGTATTGTTTGCGTATCGATAAAATTTTATTAAGGCAAATTTTCAAGAAGAAGAAGAAGAGAAAAAGGATTGCAAAAGCTCTGGAGTGAGCAGGAAGCTTAATCGTCGTTCGACAGAGTCGACTTGAGAGTCGCCGTTGGGTGAAAAGGGTCGCGACGAAGGGTGTATCGAGCATACGCATCTCCTATCCTACTCTGCATATTAAGCGATCCTCGGTGCCACCCCATAGTCCCGATATCAAGTATTCCGTCCCGGATAGACAGCGTTGGCACGTCACTCATGAACTCCATGCCGTGGCATATGCCGATGATTGGCCGCCGACCGTCAAACTCATCCCTCGCGCTGCCATCCCCGACCCTTCGTTCGTGTGCGCACCGTTCCGTGCTCCAGTCGTGTGTAGGTGGCACGCGAGCGCGCACACGTCACCAAGTCGGACGAGCGTCGTCAAACATATTTTGATTTCGCGCAGTTCGATGATTTCTCGCCTCATCGAGCTCGACGACCCGACCCGACTCGACCCGAACCGACCCGACCCGACCCGACCCGTCCCTGCGCTTCGAGAGTATCGCGGCAAAAACTGATAATGTCTCCCCCCTTCCTCCTCCCCGAATTCTCATCATCGCGTGACTTCTCCCGATTCGTTTTTCCGCCAGCTTGTTTCGAAGTACAGATTATTCTACCGGGTTCTTGTCGGGTGTTTCAGAAGCAAGTGAAGCGGATGATTCTACGGGCAGATTGTGCGTAGATATATTCTTGGCGGAGATATATTCGAGTCATGCCTCGTTTTGGTTTTGGCCAAGCAACTTGACTCGAAGTTTGCTGTTCGTACGCGTCGAGTTACTCGACTTGGAATCGTTTCGAGCTTATCTCACTTATTAGCACCGGGACAGGCAGTGGAAATCTCTTTCATAATCACGCTGTTGGGGAAACGGTGAACGTCAGGTTGGACTTTAATTAGTCTGAGACGATTTTGTGATCGACAGACTCGGATCGGCAGTACGATGGACGATTCGGATCAATTACCGACTCGCGCAGACGTATTTTCGACTCTCGTTGCGAAGGGACGAGCGCGCGATCGTTGCACCGGATCGTCAATCGCGCGTGACTCTCGCAAAATATTACCAGTTACTTGGCGGACTTCAAAGGACCGCGCTCTAATGAAAATCCCGAAGCTCGCCGGTGCGGCAATTGCGCGTTCCCCGCTTTTTATCCGCGGTACCTGCGTCAGCCCAACGTCGACATCCCTTCCTTTTTTTTCCGCCTGAGTTTTTCGATATCAGAATTCTCATCGTCGAGTGGCTCGCCTCATTACGCAACGTCTTTACCTTCGGCTTAATAAGCTCGGCGGGGAGTAGTCTGCTGCGCAATTACGTTTTTCCGCGTAGTTTGCCCGCGTCCTACTCGTAATTCAGGCTCATTGCAGCCTTCGGCACGAGCTCGCGCCAGAGAGAGAGAGAGAGAGAGAGAGAGAGAGAGAGAGAGAGAAAGAGAGCGTCCCGCGGAAATTTCGCGTTTCCACATTTCCACGTTTCACTCGTTGCCGATCGATTACAACCGCGCGTCGAGCCCATCCCCCCGTCCTCGCGTTTCCCCAGCCGCGAGGGGGAGAGAGCCTCGCTGGCGACCCGCGCGCGCCGACCGTACGACGACGATTATTTATTTATTTTGTCCTCCGCTCGACCCTGTGTTTTCCCTTTTTTCCCCCGGTTCGGGCCACTCTTGAAGCGCGCTCTCGGTGCGCGCCACCGAATGGGACGCGGTCCGTGTTCGCAATTTGATGGCACACGGTCACCCACGCGGTTGTGACACGTCCAACCTAATGAACCTCGCATGATAGAGTACGACCACGGAGCAGCTAGCCAACCAACCTGACTGAATAAAAAGAAGACGAAGAGAGTGTGTGTGTTTGTGTGTGTGTGTGTGTGTGTGTGTGTGTGTGTGAGAGAAAGAGAGAGAAAAATACACGGGGAATAGAAAGGAAAACGGCGCGACGCGGTGGAAAAGAGGAAGATGGAGGGAGGAAACGAGTGCGAAAGCGAGTGAAACAAAGAGGATCGGGGTAGAGAACACGACGTGATGAAGAGAGAATGGAGAGACAGAGAAAGGGGGACAGATGGGGGACAGGAAAAATGAAAAGCCGTCGACAGTGATTAATTGCATCGCGCCGTGCGACGTAACGAGCAATTAATTATTATCGGGTAATCAAATTGGCTGCTCTACTCTCTTCGCGTGCCCCACCCCTGATTTTCCCGGTCCCCCCCGCTCTCTCCCTCTTTCTATCTCTGTCTCTCTGTGAAAGCGCCACGCTTTTCCACGCCAATCTCGTCGGTCGTGTCTCTCGTATCTGTGATTTTTAATTAGTCGCGTGCAACGGCACGAACTTCCGGCTTCGACACTGCAAGGATACCGGGCGCATTTTCGCGCGCGGACTGATCCTTTCATCTAGCCGAGCTAGCGCAGTGGCGACTGGGCGGTGAAGTTGGTTACGCTCTGAACTTTTCCACCCTGCTTCGTCGCTTATCGCCCATCTCTCGATTCTAGCCCTCTCCGACCTTCCGCCCTTATCTGCTCCCTCGTTACCTCGACAAACCGCGATCGTCTTATCGGCGTAGAAAGCGACGATAAATATTATGCAAACGAACGATCGGCTCCTCTTTTATCTCACTTGGCGAGGTGTCCATCGCCACTCCTTCCTTCTCGCTTTCTCGCGGGGTCAGATCCTCCGGTGCGATATCAACCACTTTTTCTATTTACCGTCTCCCCTTTCTTCGTTCTCGCGATCGACGGAGAGCGTGCTGCACCGGCCGTTTGTATGTTGTGTGTGTGTGTGTGTGTGTGTGTGTGTGCGCGGGTGCGCTTGGACGAGCGCACGAGTTTCTCCCAGTTTTCTGCACGGCGCGTGCCCCTCGGGGGGGCGGACTCGCGACACGCAAGCATGCAAACGAATCTTATGAGTCAGCGGCGCGGGATCGCGAGGGTGCACGACGCGCATAAATTATACACGAAAGATGGCAAAGGCCCGGGGGTAAGGAACGACTGGTTTGCCGAATCGCGGATTGATCGCGTGTTGCGAAGCGACTCGACGAAACGACCAGATTCGACCGGCCAGTGTGTCGAAATTATTAGCTCGTTGCTTTACGCGGATTTTCGTGCCGCACGAATGCCTCGTAACTCTGCCGCGTTAAGTGTAATTGCGCCGGTATACGGGGAACGGCGTGTCGTTGTTGCGCAGGTGCAGCTCTTTGCGCGAGCTCTCTGCCTGCGCTACCGCGTTTCGCGAGATTTTTCCAAACCTCTCTGCCGGAATTAAAACCCGATCGAGCTGTTCGATCGAGCGCCGTTGTTAAATCTTCTCACTTATTTCTCACAGTTAGAGTCTTTTCAGCAGAATTTTCAGCGCGGAGGTGTCTCTCCACTGGCGAGGGAGCTTTCTCTCGTCGAAGAAAGGAATCGTTCGCGCGAAATTATCGCGCGAGAATGTACAATACAAGCGCGTTAAAGGAACCCCCCCCATTCCCGGGGAAGCTTTGACTTCGCGATAGCCCCCCGTTTGAAATTTCACGCTTCTGGTTGTTCAGCCGCTTTCTTGTTTGGCCGGCGGTAGAAGCCGCGGTCGAACGCGTCCGGTGCGGCGGCCAGCCCCGGCTAGCCTGAAATCGGCCAGGAGAAAGAGGCGACGAATTCAAAACGAGCTTGCCGGAAATGGAGAACGAGCTTGCCGGAGAATGAATCACGTTTGCACACACAGCCGCACACTGTGGACTGTGCGTGGTCTCACACGCGCGCGCGAATTGTCGGCGTCTCTCGGTCCCGGTTCCAGACAAATCCAATTATTCGAAACGAGACCGCAAGCTTTTACGGTCTCGTTCAAGCCTATCTATTTATACGGTACGCTCGGACCCATGGTTTGGGGTGGAAACGTACGAAGGGCTAGTGCTTCCCTTTCTCTCCTTATCCTTCCCGTTGCCGCTCAGAGGGCGGCGGAACACACGCTCGAAACACACGTCCGTCTCCCTTTCTTCTTCTACCCCGCTGATTCTACCTCCTTTTCAACTGTTTCGCCGACGCCACCTCTCTCTCTCTCTCTTTCTCTCTTTTCTACGAGATTTAAGAATCACGCTGTGGTTCGATATCGTGAGAGTCCACGTGGCTGACTAAAGCATCGCGCTTTCATTTCCTAGAAGCAAGCTGATGAAGTATTTTTCAGGTAAAAAGACAAACGGGGTTAACCTTTTCGTTATTTATGGCTTACAGCGCTGCTAATTGTAGCGAGTTTCATCATTCGCAATTCTATTGTTTCTGCTAATCGACCGCGTTCCAATTCAACCGACTTAACCTGTTATTAAACCATATCCGACGGAACACGATTTCGTTCTTTTCGTTTTCACGAGTTATCGGCGGCAGCCGGAGCTACCTTCAACTTCTGCATGCTCTTTCGTCAACGAACGTGCAAATACCTCTCTCTTCCTCTCTGCGAATCCGGCAGACACGACTCTAGAAAAAATATCCTCGAGCAGTTGATCTCGATACGTTTGCTTTCTTCGTTCTAATCTACGCGACGCTGCGCGACCACTTCTGACTGACGATAAATATCCAACTTTACGATCGTGCGAAAGAGAACACGCGAGGAAACGAGTGGACAGTTGGAAAGATCATACTATCTGAAAAATACATGTACAGGCTGTCCCGCGACTCGCGGTCAGCCGATCACGTGGGATTCTATACGTAAAAATTCATCGAGAACAAGGAACAACATTTTATTCCTGAAACGTTCCTTTGCTTTCGAGGAAAGTCGAGTTTGAAAATTTGTCGAGCGTACCTGAATTTGGCGCGAACAATCAACACAGGGAGGACAGGCCAAAAGACGTAGAATGAGATATTCTCGTCTGAAGCGTCGTTTTCAGGAAGATAAACTTTTGAATTTGTTTCGTCAAAAATGTACCTCGAGTACGCGTGTATGGCGATATTCTCGATTTCCTCGGAAACGGATTTTATTCCACAAATTTTCGCTCATTTTCGTAGCCTAACCGAAACCTAACCCAAACCTCCTGTTCAAATTCGAGCATACTCGATTCCCTCGAAAACGAAAGCTTTGATAAAAAAAATTCCTCGCTTCCCAGTCGATCGACCACGGGTACACGCAGGCCACCCTGCGCAGACGCAAGCGCCAAAAATTTCAATCGAACCGAGAGAATTTAAAATTTTCATCGCCAGTCCTTTCTCCGAGCTACCACTGCGAGCGTTTCCCTGCTTCGTCTTTCCCGAGTTATCGAACCTGGGTCGCTTTCACCTCGGAGAGCAAACGAACGAGTTCCAGTTCCACGGTCGGTCTGTCTAACGTTCGCCTGGTCGACTGGTCCAGCGTGCTGCCGGTGCACGTGCATCGGTGCAACGCTAGCCGGTGCAGCCGGTGTACGAGAGGAAGGGGCCTCGGCACGGCAGCGGAGCGAATGCACTTACGCGGTAATCGCGGCTGCGGGCGAGCTGCAGGCGGCGCGCTAAGCCGACGACGGCCTCAATAGCTCGCTTCCGTGCAGGCCAGCCGGCGTTATTGCTGCCTAATGGCGGCTGCCTACCGGCTGCGAGCTCGCGTGGACCCCAGGACGCCTTTAAATGGCCAGGTTCTCCGGCTAAACGAGGATAAATGTCGCTGGTCACTGCGTGCCCTAATCATCGCCGGGGAAACGGCGTTCGCGAGCGTCGCGAGCGTCGCTACGCGCGCTCGCCACTCTATCGGTCTTCGATCGGATCGAAAGAAGCGGCAGGAAGTAATTACTCGTTGCGACTCGTGTTCGCGCTCGCTGAGCGTGATAAGGGAAATTAATTGGCTTCTGGCGCGATAACGCGCGCGATGCACGTGTTCCACCAGCCAGCGGCGCTTCTTGTACCGATTACTCTCGAACGGTGACGAACATGTTGTTGTTTTCTGCCAGTTGGATCAGAGTGAAGAGATGAACGACGAGTGTGACGTTTCTGATTTGATATTTCTACATATATCTAACACGAGGAAACTGCAAACAATTGAGAAGGAGACTAATCTAGGACTTTGAGGCGTGTTATGGAGCTTCCCTTCGTGATTCCCTGGTGCCCGGAAATTTCACGAGGCGAACCGTTTAGGCCATTGCTCCATTGGCCGGGTCGCACGATCGATGACGAATCGGCGAAAGCGTGACTGGGCTCGAACGAATCCTGCCGCGATCGCGTTAATATTTCATTTGTGTGTTTGCGATCGTCAAACACAGTCGAACGGGTTTGGCAAGCGGCGTGCCGGCGCGCGTTCGATCGGTCAAGTTCCGACGCTCGTTTGGCCTGCCTCACGCCGTTTAATGAGCCAGGAATTCCAAGGATTTTATCGCCGCCAAGTCAACGTTCTTCCGCTCACGACGCAGTTGCGCGCAAACGTGCATTCGCACTTCAATACGAGCCGCGTCGATCGATCCGATCGATCGTTTATCTCGTCGACTCGCTTTCGCATTTTGCGTATCTTGAAAGCTACGCGACTCTTCGAACCGCCACCGAACGAAATGATCGACCAGTTTAATTGCTGCATGAAGCTTTCGCCAAGTATATCTTCGAAACCCTGTGTGCGATTCTTCGTACCGTATTCGTATCCATAGAAAAGCACAGCTCCTCTTTCCTCCTCTCCATGCTGCTTCCATTTTCTCTGCTCTGGTCGCCCCTGGTCACCATAAAGAGGAGGGGAAAGAAAAAAGGAAACATCTCTGACCAACTCGTTCTACGAGTGCAATCTTCGTGGGACAGGTAAGGCACAGCCAAACAGCATAACGCGCGGTCCTGTACAACGCGCGCCCCGCTGTTTTAACGGAGCGGATGCAATGTAGTCCCCGGTGGGATTTCTCGCGGGGGTTGCATCAACCTCCGCCGAGTGCCCGTGCACCCTGGTGCTCGTGGGTGGAAAGAGAAGGATCAAAGGTAAGGCCAGCGACCCTCCCCCTTGTAATCCCGAAGTATATACGAGGTCTTTGTACGCGAAGGAAGAATAAGGGACCACCAAGCGAGTTCGCCTCCATTTGGCCGGCTGGACCGATTGTCCAGCTCGCCGTTATTACGGATACACCGGATAATGTATCTGGATTTCTCTACCTCCCACGGACCAGAGGTCTCGCGTTCGCTCGCACGCACGTGCCTCTGTGCCAGTGGTCGTATAATAACGACGCCGCTCGGCCTCGTACATCGATCTTGATTTGCCCTGCTGCCGGACGTCGTGGTATTTGCTTTTAATTCCAGCCGGACAGCGGGTCACGCTTGTTCCTCACCGCGTGTTTCACGAACGATGATTCGAGTCGGACGAGGCTTGAGACGAACGACGACGTTTGAAAATGTTGGCGTTTAGTTTGACGACGTCGGAGAAGCTTGGATGACGCGATCGGGAGAAAAGGATTACTCGGAATGTAGACTGTTAAGAGTTCAGAGTTTCTTTTTTTTTGTAATACAAGAAAATAAATTCGAAAAATTCCGTCCATTCTCGTTACCTTCGGTCATTCATATTTCGCGATAAAACTGTCCGTCGTCGAGTGTCGGGTCCCAATTTCTCGCAAGATCGCAGCGTCTCAAAATTGCTGGAAGACGAGCAGCAGTATATCGGTGCAATCGGTTAATAGACAGCTACGGTGGCTCGGCAGCTGCGTTAATTAAAACTAAATAACTTCACGCAACGTTCTCAGCCACGCCAACTGCTCGGATCACTATCAAAACACGCGCGTGCGCTCGTGCAATTTCCCGTCTTCTCCAATGATTGTCTTTTCGTGATCCAGCATCGGCGTTCGTGCTGGTGAACCATTATTCCAAGAAACGAGCGAAGACGACGAGTACGGTTCGACGAAGACCAAGTTCTTTCAACTTTACGTACAAAGTTGATAAAAGTTCGTTCACACTGTACGCGAAGGAATTGGAGTTCGAGCCGAACGTCCAAGGATGAATATTTGCGGTGGACGAATCCGATTCGATCCGATTTCTCCAACGCTCGCAAAGGGAGTAGGTAGAGAGAGACTGTGTACTTGCCGCAGAGTGTGATGCGTAAATTGGAAACGCAACCTCTGCGTTGCGTTGTTTAATTAAAAAAGGAGAGCTTAGACCGGACCCTTGACCGAAGCAGCCTCTATTGGTTTATCTCTTCCGTTCCTCGGTTTCGCACCGGTGTACACAGAACGGAAGGAGAGAAGGCGCCGCGGAGTCGAAGAGTTAACTAAACATGGAAACGTTGACTCTCGCTTGGTTCTCGAACCGAGCCCGGCGTAAATACCGGCCACCGGTATAGCGTTCATTAAGAATTTCCAGGCTGGCCCTTCTCTCGTGCGAAACTTGCGAATTGAAGTTCCTTCTTTGACATACGCGTCAGAAACACGTTACAATTTTCTTTCTCTCGTCCGAAAGAATCGACGAAGCTTCGATAACAAATTAAAGTACGCCAACGTTTCCTCGAGTCGGGCGAGACTTGAAACAAATGGCGACGTTTGAAAGTGTTTGAAGTGTTTGGTTCGATGATGTCGGGGATGGAGAATTTGGAGAAAAAAGGGATTAATTGGAACTGAAACATTTTCCTTATTAGAGACCAGCAAACTACAAACTCAAAGTTTCTGTTTAACCTAACGTAACAACGATAACGCTCCCCTCGAAACAAAAAGGAAAAGAAGGTACAAAGCAAATTCAAAGTATAATACTACAACTCGCAGCGAGAGAGAAAGAAAAAGAAGAGGACACGTGTTTGAACGCTGACCCACGAGGCTTCCCTCGTACGAGGGGAATCGAGCGTTATAAATTTCCCTTGGACGTAAGAAGGAAAGCCGCGAGACGGTCTCTCTGGTCGCGTTCCGCTCGCCGCTCAAACTTTCCTTTCGCACCGGAGAAAGGGCATGAAACGGCGGTCTCTCATTCTCCCGGGCTTCCGGCGAGCATTCGGTCAGACCCCCACGGGTTTTCAGAATATGTGTACAGAAAACGCGCCACCCCCTGGCGGCCCGCCCTGCCGCAACCCCCGAGGCCGGAGCGGAGGTCTCTCTCTCTCTCTCTCTCTCTCTCTCTCTCTTTCTCCGCGCTCTCCGAGCTGGAATGGCCGGCGTGACAAGGCGCGGCACAAAGGGAAACTTTCATCTACCACCCGCCACGGGAAACAGGGTCGCCGGCCGTGGCGTTGCAACGCGCGCGCCGCAAGAAAGGAGCGGAAGGTTTATTTTTCAGATGGGAGCAAGAGCCCGAGATTTATGTACACTCTCACCTGCTCACGCGGCCACGCGGCTTTTCCTTCGGATTTCGTGGCAGGCCAGAGGGGGCCTTGCTCCGATCACGGAGACGCCATTCTTGCCGCCGCCGCGCCGCTTTGGGAAATAAACTTTTCGAATAACCGACCGATGCCTTAATGCGACCCGTGTTTAGGGGAGACGGATGTACGTACGTAGGGTGGTTTTACGGTGTAGCGTAACACTGGCAAGATCGTGACAAAGATGGATTTTTGCAAGGGAAACGCGACGCGTTTGATTCGGTTGGAGGAGAATTTTCTGCAAATGTGTTACTTTACTCGTGGAAGTGTATTTTGTCACTGAAAGTGATTTTAGCGGGGGTAACCCAGAAAATCGGGCCTCTTCAGATGCAACGTCGATGCAACGAAAATTAGCGATTGGTTGATTTGGGTCGCGTGATTCGTGAGGGGGCGTGGCGTTGTCTGATCGCGCCTGTAATTTGTTTTCCATTGATTCAAATGTTTGCACGTCAATAAAATTTTATGGCAGAAAAGTCTTCGTTTCCTAGTCGGAACAGTTGTTTCTGGGCCTCTCAGTGAGACGAATCGTACTGGGGTATTTCGTCGGCTTTCCTTTCCTCTCTTGCCAAACATCGCCACACTGCGCTGCAAAAGCATTAATCGTTCCGAAAATTCAGTCTTCGATTTACTTTCGCTAGAGAAACCGGGGGGGAGAGGGTTGGTAGGGGCAAGTTGAAAGCGAAGGGACTTGGCGGAGTTCTTTCGGTGGTGGTTCGCGCACGAGTCTCGCCCGGCGTGAGACGGGTTCAAAGACGTCGACGTGGACCGATTTCCGCGTGGAAAGTCCGTACACGGACACGTAAGAACGGTTTTGCGGTCCTCGACTAGTCCCCGCCGCTCGCGTGTGTATCGTTTGATGTCCGCTCACGGGTAAACTACGCCGAACAAACCGCGAAACGGCTTCTCGACGACTTTTCCTGGTATCGACAACTGGCTGAAAATGGAACCAGCCAGCTGAGAAGTTTCCTTTAAGGTCGCGCCGCTGTGTCGCCCTTCCGGATGCCATTCGACGTGACTGCTTAATATCTCTCCGGTATCGCATTTCGATCGGGTACGTGCGCGTTTTGCCGATCGCCGGCCCCGCTCGTTGCCGAACAGACGTACAGATAAAAACCGGCGCTCCCCGTTCCGATTGTTGGTTAAATCGCGCGGAATTTCTTTTTGCCGGAAATTCGAACAGAGAGAAAGAGAGAGAGAGAGAATCAAAGTCATACGAATTGTTCTTTTTACGTTCGCGCAAAACGTATTTACGCGAATGAAACGGGGAAAAATAGAGAAAGAAAAAAGAATAAAATAAAATAAAAAACAAAAAAAAAAAAGAAGGCAAAGAAAAGAACGGTTAACCAAACAGTGGATTTCGTCAGAAGGATTTTGTAATTTTGCTTTGTGTCGGAATCAAAGGATGGAAAAATGTGAGGCCAGTCTGAAAAATCTTTTGAATTCCATTCCTGGGGAAACTACGGGTAATGTACATTGCGATCGTTATTCAAATAGAAATTGTTACACCGTTGGGAATATTTAGTGACCACCATGGAACGTATCAAAGTTCCTTCGTACGCACGTTGGGATGAAACACGTGTATTGGGACGAGTATCGATTTATCAATAACGGGTAGCAGTTGAACATTTCCAAAATGTTGATTGCGTCATTGGTACTTTGTACAAGTTGGTAACCTCGTAGCGTTGCAGATATATATCGGTGAGAGTGAACAGTAAGTCGGAAAGTACGCAGCTCGTACGTTCTTTCGGCCAGTCAGCCCCTCGTCGACAAAGAAAAAACGCCAACAATTTTCACGGAGGAGAACGTTAAAATACCGGGGCACGCCGGTGTTTATTAATGCACCTGCATATTTATAGATATCGTAAACGCGCGGCGGCAGCGGCTTGTTCAACGCCCGGAGCACGATACCCCTGGGCTCGGGCGTGCTAAGCAATAGGTCGAAGCTTCTAATTAAAGGTAAATAATCGCGCGGCCGGCTAGCGCATGAATACGAGGCCGTGGGGAGTTCGTTTGCACCCTGCTACGCGGCCGGGTTTGACACTGGCCCGAGGGTGAACACACAACCCAGTGACGACGGTGGCCGTGTTCCGTGGAGACAGCGAGACGCGCCAGCAAATTTCGATCTCTTCCGTTCTGACTGAAGCCGCTTCTTCCGTGTAGACGACACAGAGACGGAAAGAAATGTGTACGTACATGTCGCGTGTCACCAGTCAGGAAAAAGAAAGAAAAAAAAAAGAAAATAGTCGACACTCGCTAGTGAGCGAATTACTCGAATGTGTTGCTGCTACTTGACATTGATTCGGTTTGTTCTCGAAAACGAAAAACCGATCGTCCGGCGGACGGACGGCAGAGGGAAAAACTGAACGAAATTACGAGCGGGGGGCTCGCCGGTGTGCGTACTTCCCTGTCGGAGGCGCGCGCGCGCGCGCGCAACGTTATCGCGACGCGTGGAAAACCTTGTTTCGGCACCGCGTATTGAAATATTTATTCAGAGTGGCAGCCGGTTCGTTAGACCCCGTGCCGCGACACATTGACGCGGCTGCTGGTTCGTTATTAAATTTTCATGAACCTGCGGAACGAACTTACAAAGGGAAGAAGCAAAAATTCGCTAATTAAGACAAATCGCTGAACAAACCCTTTCAACCCCGAGACACACATTGAGAGCGAAAAATTCGACAAACAACGAAAGAATCGCAAACGAACCGAATTGCTAGTGTGTGTGTGTGTGTGTGCGCGTGTTGGATTCACACCAACAGAAGCGTGCCTGCACGCCTGCAGGCGTGAAAAAGCAAACGTGAAAAGCGAGCTGGTCTCGCAGCCTTCGGACGACAGGCTTATTTTTCCGCGGGGTGGCTAGGAGGCGGTCGTGTCAGCTGGCCGTCGACCGGTTATCGGTGGTCGGGCCGCTTCGAGTGGCGACGACCGGTTTCAATTTGCAGGTCAGGTTATTTCGTAGGTTCGAAATAGCGAGCGCACAGCCGCGGCCCGGACCGGCTCTCGCCGGCAATTTGCAATTTCCTGCCAATTCTGCTATCTGGCCCCACACGGTGTACGCGTGTAGCGAGCGAGCGGCGTATAGCAACACACACCATATTTCGCCGAGCCTTAATTTAGGAACGCCGAACTCGCGTTATCCGTGCGCATCGGCCGCTCGCATTACCGGGAGAGAGCGGTGTAACCTAATCTCGGTAACGAATTCGGTGAACGTATTTCCCATCGACGATTCCGAATTCGTAGCTGACTGCAAGGGGCAGTCGGGGCTCTCGACCCTGTCCAACCTAGCGCCAATGAATTGTCTCTCTCTCTCTCTCTCTCTCTCTCTCTCTCTCTCTCTCTCTCGTAACTAGTCACAGGCGTAGCGGATAAAAGCGCGCTAATGCATGCAGAACGCGTAATGTTCGGACGCTCGCGGCCGCGAAGGAACGTGAAGATTCGCCGGGTGCTGCATGGCGAGAGCGAGCGTTTGGTGAAATTTCGAGGCAATCGGTTCAATTAGAATATAAAATTCTCCTCGTTCCAACGTTAGTCGTTGAATATATATACACGCGTAGATATACACGAGTTTAGAGTACCAGCTGAAAATGCTAGAAATTTTTGCGCGTCGTGTCGAGCAATACCGCGCGGAGGATACGTACCGCGTGCCACGGTTCACTAAATTCAGAACAATTGGAAATAATTATAGGTCGTTAACGTCGAGAGAATAATAGCGACTGTATTACAGACTCGCGGGCAGAGAGGGGTTTGAAGAAGAAAAAAAAAAAAAGAGAGGGCGGAAGGAACAGCAGCACGGAATTATCTGGAAACGCTTGCCATTGTGTTTAACAACGTTGCAGCATAATTTTGTTGCGGATCCTCGATTTAGATTCGGACAACAATGTGTCGTTGTGGCGTGGAAATTCGCGTCGAAGACGAATCGAGCCGCATCCGTGACTTATTTCGAGATCGATGGAACACGGTGGAATGTGTTTCAATTCGAAAGACCAACTTGGAGCAAATTTGTCGAGTGAAACGCGGACGAACGAGAAAGGTGCAAGCGTGCAATCGCATTCGGACGAGTAGATTCAGCGCCAACGACGCGACAGTGACGAGCGACAAACGTTTGGAAATAAACAGTTGAGCGAATGTAACGCGGGACTCATTAGCGGGGCGATCGGGGGCAGAACGATATCCGAGAAACCGGAAGACACGGGGTAGAGTCAGTCCGATCAAAAGCCATGAGCCACTCCGGTCGGATATGAGATTCGATCCCCCTATTCTTCTCCCCTGCTGCGTAGCTGCTCGTCCTCACGGCTCGCCGATCAAAATAATAATTACTCGGCGTGTCGTTACTTTCGATTTTGTCGCTCGGCTGGACAGCTTTGCGTCGCATTCGGCGTTGATTATTCGACGCACGAAAGGGCACCTTTGCGCCGGAACTGACCGAGCGTGCGCCTCTTTTCAGCCAGTCGATATTAATTAGAACCGTTCCGTCGCCAGCGACTGTTCGTTTTTCTCGCAGCTACCGCTACTGCAACGACGTTTACACGCTGATAATTACCGCCGATCGATAATACCTTCGTCGATTGAAACAATCATTTTCCAACTTTGGGGCGGAAAGTTTCCCTCGTGCGCTCGAGTGCGCGGCAATTAATTAAATGTATTTGCAGCGAATCATCGAATTGGTCGGAACAAACATTGCACTCTGGCGATGATCATTTCGAAAGGTTAGAACGAGCGAATTAAAGCGGTTCCCTCGCTGTTTCGCCTGGCCATTATTTTTGCGCAAATTTGCTCTCTATCGACGCACCGCTGTTACAGCGTGCGGGGAACGAGCGTGAAACGAAATTTAATCGCTTTTCTTTGTTCTCTGTCCCTTTTTTTTAGGTAAGCGCTAATTTCCGCCGGTCTGGCCATTCTCTGCTGGCTGTTTTCTGCAACGGTCGCCCGAGGGGGTTGGTCAGGCAACGAAGGGTGGCGGATAAGAGGACGGCGAGAATCACAGGTATTCCAGCGGGCTCCTTTATTTCTAATTGCATTTCGAGTTAATGGAATACGCATAATCGTCTGCCAAGTCCGTGGAATTCGAG
>KQ435729.1:1761774-1775418 GCA_001276565.1 Melipona quadrifasciata | reverse complement strand
ATTCCTGAGGGCACGCGCCCGTACGCAATGTTTCCACTCCACTGTCTCGCTTTGTCTACGTTTACGCGCTTTGATCTATTAGACGATCCGATCTTGCGTAGCTGGATTTCTGGGATTAATCGCACAGTCCCTGAGGATCGGTCAAAGGGTTGGTGTTTGGTTTAAATTTTAAATTTTAATACTTTCGCACCAGACGCGTTTCGCGTGCAGCGACGAAATTTCTGGAGAAGCAATTTGCGAAATTCGTCAAGCTGCAGCGCAGTTGAAACGATCTTTCGTTAATTGCGAGGCGACTCTTTCGCGGAAACAAAGGCGCGATGCTCCAGCCCGTTTCAATTAGCACCAGCTACGAGATCGCGTTTTGAGGAACGTTGCAACTTCGAGACTTCGTCTCGACGGATTGTTGTCTCCGCGAGGCTCGCGAATGTTCCGCGAATATTCCGGCTGCAGCGCAGGCACGAATAATAACCGCGTGGGATCAATGGGACGCTGTAATTTTAACATTTCACGGAGACTGTAACTCTCCGCGGAACGTCGCAAGTGTTTTCGGCTTTAACGCGATGATTAGTACGAATCGCGTTTGAAGCGAGGACCTCAGAAACGCGCGAACTTTCCGACGCGAAGATTCGCGTTAGTTTGGTAACCAGCACGAACGACGTCGGGAGCACATTTTGAAAAATGTGCGAAAGTTCCCCTTGATGGACTGAAGATCTTCCTTTTCTTTCCTTTTCTTTTTCTTTTTTCTCATCATTTTTAGACCACGAAGCACAGAAGGTGAATTATGATTTCGCGACACACGGTTGTGAAAGAGTCGTGACGCGGATAAAATGTGACGCTCGAATTCGATCCGCGAAGTGTGAAATTAGCCGTTGCCCGCTTGACGGTTGTCTACCGCGAAATTTACATTCCTCCATTATCACGTGTCTAAATTTCCAGACTACGCTCGCGGCTCGCTACGACGTCTCGTTAGAGTTAGTCACTTCAAAATTAAACGTTCCGAAAACTGCTGAACTTTTGCTCGTTTAATTCTCCTGCCCGTCACGTGGAGATCGCGCTTGCCCCCCTCTCCGCCTGTCTCGTTCCGATTTGTTACCGCAATCGTGAAGGGTAACAGCGTTTCCCGTAAATCCCGTTTATCAAGAGCGCATTAACGATAAACAGCCCGAAAAGGCCCCGAACCTTCGAATCTGCGATTTGCATATCCCGGACGCGCGGATCCATTGTTGTTTCGAAACAAGTGTATGGAAGGTATCGCATGACCGTGCACTTCCAAACACGTAGCCGTCCTTTTCCGGTTTGTAACGACGGGCTACTCCCGCGGCCATTTTCCGAGGGATTCGTATTTCATTCGCGCGCGCAGAATTTCGATGTTCCTTTTCAGCTGCGCTATAAATACACTCGCTGCTCACTGGGAAACAAAGAAACATGGCGTCCCTTCCGGCGCGTCCCTCGCGAAGCCTATTCGAACAGCCACGAACGGTAAATTCTCTGCAAGCGCAAAGTTTCTCCTTTCTCGTCGCTTTTTTTTCCACTTTATAGAAATATATCTCTTTGCAACGTTGCTCGATCTTTGTCTAATTGGCTGAGCTGTAGATACACTTACTGGCGTCTCTTTCGGTCACTGTTCGAACAGTCACGAATGGTAAATTCTGTGCCAACTCCATCGAGCACAAAGTTTCTTCTTGTCCATTTTGTATCACTGTTTAAAAATATATTTCTTTGTGATATTAATTCGATGATTCTTTTCTAATTAGCCGAGCTGTAAATACACTTACTGCAGAGAACAGAAAAACGTGGCGTCCTTCGCAAACTCTTCGCAAATTCTTTGTAAGCTGCACCCCAAGCGCAAAATTTATTCTCTCTACCCTCTTTTTTTTCCATTTTGTCCCTCCTTTGTGGACATACTCCTCGATCTTCTTCTAATCCGCGAATGAATTTTATTGTAAAATAGAGGTGAAAGGGGGTGATTCGACTTTATGGCATACAAACACAGTGGATACGCAATGGCACACGCTGAAGATTCTAGGAGCGAGACCGCTGGGAGATAAACCTAGTCTAAGAGCGGCTTTCGTTTCAACGGATGTGTTTAACGTACAAACGGGGAATCAGCGTTATCTTCTGCCCTCTTTTCCTCCAAGTTAAACATTTACGCCCGCGAAAGGAACGCAAACGACCGTGGATGAACGCCGGCTCGTTCCTTTGCCGCGCTCGTATCGACGGCCGCGCGTGGCCACGACTAAGAATCGCCTCCTTTCGAAAATTTCCGTGGCCGTGTATCAGCGCGAAACTGTGATTTCCCTGCTTGTACACGGTGCTACATCGGTATTAAGGGGCCGATAACCGGTGCTTGGCGGGATAAAAGCGTACGATCGTTCGCTTTGATCGTGACCCGAGCTCGGGGCTAAATCAAAGATCGCTCGAAGCCTGAAGCCTGAATCAAAGCGTGTCGGTTTTGCCAATGGTCTTCAGACACGGACTTGCCGATTATCCTAATTTTGACTTTGCCAGTTCCCGTCCGTGTCGTCTGAATCGAAACGACGATTAATTTTACACCGAGATGTCGAAGCGTCGATCGATCCAACCTCTCGGCGGCCCGCGTTATTTTCATTTCGATGGTCGTGGCGTCGCCGGCAACGGCTTTGAAATATTTATCGAGCGGCGCGGACAATTTGCCAAGTCGTACAACAAATCGGCGGTCGGACACGATGTAAAATTAACCCGCGCTTGAAAAGGAGCCCCATTGATTTCGGCGCGTCGTTAAAACGGCACCGCCACCGTTGCGGATCCACCGGTCCATAAAACATGCAGCGGCGCGTCAAAAAATTACGGCACGCCTCTCCTCCGCGACTCCGCGTCTCTCGCGTGCCATTTATATTCATCGAGTCGTTCTTACGGCTCTGGAATTTCCCCTCCCGAAAGAAAAGAGTCTCGTATGCCATATCGTGCATAACCTATGAAAACGGCGGAAAGGAAAAAAGAGGAAAACAATTTTCTTTTTTTTTCTTTCTGATTTTTGCAACGTTACGCAACGACGTCGCGACAGATTGGCGAGCATTTGCAGTTTCTTCCCGCACGAATTAGTCGTCGCTTTTGCATAAACGTGGACGTCACGCCCGCGCTGTTTGCTCGCTAGGGCCATTCCGTTAAAAGCACCGCCACCGCGCCCCTCTCGCGCGCTCCTGAATTTCAACTTAATTGCGTTAAAGGTTACAGAACGTACGGCGCGCCTCCTTTGAATTTATCGGGCTCTACCGTATTCCAACCGCGTCGCACGTCTGATCCAGAATTCGCCGAGGCTCGGCCGCGTTCCCCGGCTGCCCGGAGATTTACAGCGGCCAGTTACAGCGGAGGATTACACAAGGACAGTGCGTCGTTTTTTCCTCGTCCGAGAATCGCGGACCGGTTCCGCGTATTTCCGCCCGGTTCCCCACGAATTATGGCCCGCGCGATGTTTCTTGCGGCCGAGCGCGTGAGATTTGAAATTTATTCGACGCGAGATAACGACCGGGTGTGCGTGCTCCGTCGAGTTTCGTCGGCGAATCTTTACGACGGCGGTCGAGTTTGGATAGAAATTAGACGGGATTTCTTCCCGCCAAGGGAGGATTTTCGGTGAACGCGAGGGAGGAAACTCGAGAGAAGGAAATGGGGAAAAGAAACGACCCAGAAAAACCACTGCGTGGCTTCGCGGCGCTCTTTCGAACGTGACTGCCGAAATCTCGCGGCGAAAGTTTCGCGGTGGAACTCTTCGTCTCGAGTGGCCTGCTGCTCCCCTTCGTCCGACTTGGGAAGAATCGTTTCTAATTAAAAACACGAGAGCCGAGTTGTACGCGCGCGTACACGTCGATGCCCGTGGTGGCGCGAACGAAACCACGGCCAGGCGGGATTTCGCGCGGCTAATCGATGCTAACGACGCTTCGAACGCGCAGCGCGGCCGTTTTTCCCGTGTTTTTTCGTTCCTTCTTTACCGTGCCGACAGAGAATTTTGGCACGGCGAACGAGAATCGGCGAGGCTGGATCCAGCGGATACATCGATCCGACGACGTTCCAAATAACCGGTCGGAAGCGCGCGGGTTCCTCCTCTATTTTTCCACCGGGAACGATAAATTAAAATTAGCACGCGAGATCGTTCGGGAGGGCAGGACTGAATACGGTAAAAAGGAGGGTCGGAGCGGGCACGGTGTTATTTATGCCTCGACGTGCACGCTGGATCGTTCCGGTTTTTCCCGCCAGCCGTCGTCCCCCACCCTTTTTCGCAAGCGACGGGGGTCAATCAGCGCTTATCGATCGATTTAATTCAGTCGGCGAGCGGAAGTCGGCCGCTGGAACCGGTGTTTATTAAATTATCGTCGAATTGAAAGGTCCCATTCAACGGAGCACGCTGCGAACGTGTAAATTGTCGGAAAATTAATCGGAATTCCAAGAAGCGACGACCATGTATTTCGTACAAAGTTAATTGTCAAGTTGAATGTGAACCGTACTTTCGAATAATTGACGTTTTGCAAAGAATGCAGCTTCGAACGGCGAAGAAGTTGTTGAGAATAATTGTTGGAACGGAGCTCGAATCGAGACTTTGAACCTGTTTGATAAGAAAACGATGAGATGCGAATTGTTCTCGGGATTGTCAGCGGGATTGTTTCTCGGACAAGCGGCGAGCCGTCATTCGTCATTCGTTGAGTGTCGAGGCAATTTCATATTCCACGCGGTGCGCGGCAGCGGAATGTCTGATCACGGGTTTTCCGTTCCACTCGGATGGGCTGGCGCCTCGATGCAACAATTAACGCGCACGTATATTCCCATCGTCTTTCTCGCTCGAGTTCGCAAATTTAACGCCGTCTTAGGACGAGCCGCTCTCAAACATATTAGAAAATTAGCGTGCTCCGGCTGGCAACGGCTTTTCATTTTCCTCTCATTAAGCTCGCATAATTACGCGAGGACGGTGGCAATCTTGTCTTCCGCGCGGAAACCCGCGTAAGATTGCCGCGTACTCGCGAGTCGTAATAACGCGAGGAATTAGGAGGAATTAGAAGTTAATAGCTACGGACGTTCTTAATTGCACGGTATTTTTTTCTTCTTCCTCTTTTTTTCTTTTTTTTTTTTTTTTTTTTTTTTTTTTTTGGTTAATTGCATCGCATCTGCATGACAAACAAGAAATTCTCGGAATCTTTCTGCTTCATCCGTCGACTTCAGCTTCCGCGAATGATCAATTTGAATCCAACAGGAGGATTGTACGTTCTGTAATAAAAAAAAAAGTGTTATTAACAAGTCGGAAATGAACGAATTTGCAAAAGTCAGTGAGAAAAATCACTCGTGCATTGTCCTCGACACGCTGGTTACGCAGTGCCGTATTAGGAGCACTCGCGCTCGTTTCGCTCAAAGCTGGCAAACAAGCTTGTTCGACACGTGCATCAAGACTCGACAAATGTACATGATCGTAGACAGGACGCAGTGTCGCAGACAGCGTAATCTCGGCGCGTTCCGTTCCCGACGCGAAGCCGAACACTCGTAAAAACATTCCCGACAGCCGGCTCGCTGGCAGCGAGCGAGCGAGCGCGCGCGATATACGCGTCGACCCTTGCGGCATAAAGCACCGTTGTCTCGGCGAGGCTGCCGGGCCAACGTAATTTTTCTCACTTTGCAACTTGCCCCGTAAATAATAGCGACGCGCGACTCGACTTTCACCTCTCTCTCTCTCTCTCTCTTCTTTCTTCTTTCATTCTCTTGTCCTTTCCGGTTCACCCTCGAGCACTCCGGCCCTCCCTCTGCTCCCCTCTTGCGGCACTCGTAGAAACTGCATCGTAATCCCGGCGTACCCGTAAGTTGGCAACTCGAAGCTCGAGAACTCCCGCGCCCTACGTTACAATTTGCCCTCCGGCCATCGTTTCACTTCGCGCAGCAGAGCTGCCTTTGATATTTATGGTAATACGACACCAGGGCCTATCAGTCGCGATATTCCGGCGAGATCGGGTGACCGCGATGGACCGGGGGCGGCGAGCTCTCTCGATCCGGAAAAGAGATAACTTCGGTTATCGAGCGAAATGAAATGCGAGCCGACGAGTTTCCAGCCACCACCGGACGCGTCTCGCCCTCCTTCACCCTCGCTTCCGATCACGGTTCTTAGTTTCTCCCGTGTTTTCTCCCTTTCTCTCCCTTTCTCTCCCCTCCTCCGTTTCCCTCTTCCTTTTTTCCCTGCTGCGCTCGTTTTATTCCCTTCCAACGTGACAGGGGTGGAACTGGAATTTGCATCGACCAGGGGAAACAGCAACCGCGCCGGGGCTCGCGGAATCACCAAACGGAACGGTGACTAGTGGGCGTATCGCGTTACTTGTGATGGATTCGCCTTGTGAAAAGGGGTGACTCGGCTTGTTCAATCGGAAAGGATTTCCGGTTTCTTTCATCTCCCCGATATCGCCGGCCAGAGTGGTTGACGTTAAGTAATTGAAGCTTCTGCTTCCTATATCTTTTTGCGTCTTTTTGCGTCGCGATACGCCCGAGGTTATTACGCAAAGCCGAGGAGCAATAAAAATATCACGTGTAACGGCCACACCGCTGCTGCCGGAAGCGAGCGACGATCTTTATGCAACGACGCGTTCGACGACGGCCATAACGGAGCAGCGGCGTTGTTACGTTTCCGGATCGGAGACAACGGGTCACGGGATTGCGTTTAACCGTACGTCAATTCTCAGACGCGGCACTGGCTCGAGCGTAGCCAGATGCGCGTAATGGCGGCATTTCCGCTGAAATGGCGCTGTGCACGGCGTTGCCGGTGCGGATTCAGGCGTCCATTAAACCGGCTGTCGCGGATCAAAGATCGGTCGCCGGACGAAAGACCGAGAGATCGATGATCCGGACGGGCAATAAGAGAGCTCGGCGTTACGGCGTTATGAACGTTCCGCGAAGCTGTTCCCCGTGGATTTTCGACGTGGTAAAAATATCGTAACCGTTCCACGGAAACATTGATTTCGGTCGTTAGAGTGACAAAGGGCGGTTTTATTGGCTTTTCGTCGTGCTTGAAACGCTTTTCAACAGCGATCCTCGTCGCGCTCGATAATTACGTTAAAAACTGGTGGGATTCGCGGCGAGTGCTCGATAAATTGTTGGGCGCATTCCTTCGCTACCTGATGCCACTCTAATAAATCGGAATGAGGAAATCGGTTTGAAAAGCGATCGAAATAATTTGAACATAAACCGACGAACGAACCGTCGAATCGAGATATTTACCTTTTACATGACAGATGCACTACGCTTGATTTAATTAGAAAATAATCCATCCGATTATTGAATTTCGACTAGGAAATGCCTGTTTCTTCCTGAAACAGGCATTCCAAAATAAGTTCAGCGAAATCGTAATTTCCCCAATGTACGTATAAACTTTCCCCTTGGGAAAATTATTGGTGCCTGTAGTTGCTCGACAAATTGATAATAATTGCAAAAACAAAAATATATTGGATCAGACGTAAGTGAATTTGAATGGAACAATTACACGTTCCGTTTGAACGTGATTATGTTACAATTATTTCATTTGACACCCTAAAAATGAAAAGGCTGTGGTAAGGACACAAATGTGTAGCGTGACGTAGGATTGTATATCGATCCATATTTCCAATTGTATCGTGTTCACTGACAATTTGAACAAATGGATAATATTGGCTCAACGTGGTGCGCGATTCGGTGGTTTGTTTGTTTCGATGGACTTTCTGAGAAACGTACGCCGAGGAGCGTGAAAATTCGACGCGAAAGGTGGCGAAAGCGAGGATAAGCCCGCGGGTAAAATCCGCGAAAACGGCGGCCTCGCGCGTCAATTACTCCGCGCGCGCGCGTTTGTAAAATATTTTTCGTCCGGGAGGACCGCCGGTGGAGCACGGAGGATGCCAATCAAGCCGGCCGGACGTTGGCATTCATCTGTCAGTGGCGGATAATCTAGAGACCGCAGGACTCCACGGTGCTCGACGCCTCTCATCGGTCCCACCCCACCGTCAATCCCTGCCTCCGTGTTTGTCAGCGGACCTTCGTTGCCATGAAAAATGCATTTCGCGCGAGGGGGTGCACGCGCGCTCGTGTGTACTCCAACAGCTGATTGAAATTACACGCGAACCAGCGGGCCGCCTCTTCCGTTAGCAAGGGTGGAACCACCCGTTGGATTCTAGGAATTCTGCGTGAAAAGGCGGGCCAGCTGTGTTATTGCACGTACATTGTATTTCGCAGCGCTGGAGAGAGGACGAGGCAAACGAGAAGCGCGGTAGAACGTGTACAGTTCAATTAATAATTAATTTCCCTTTGCGAAATATCGTTCCGGAAACCGAAGGGGTGAGGCGTGAGGCTTTATTCCAGGCATTCGTGCAAACTTGTTCCTTTGTTCGCAAAAAACGATGTTCCTCGAAGGATCTTCTCCGGGGAGACTTCGCCAGAGTTGGAAGGGTGGAAATATCGAGCGAATTCCTCGCGGAACGATACCGTTCGGAACGGATACATTTCGTATGTGCATATTTATTTATTGTTGTGTCGCGCTCGTGGCTGGCGAGTGATTCGCGCGTGGTGTGCAATTTTTATTGCGCGGCGGCGCTCGACGCACTTACGCAAATCGGAGAGGTCCACGGTGGAATTTCGGGGAAAAAGAGCGCGCAGACTCGGGCCCGAATCCGAGAGCGCGCAATTACATTATTCAGATATCCCGCGAAATCGGTGTTCGGCCGCCCGAGACGGCAGAAGCCGCCGGTTGAACTGGCAAAATTTCGGGGGCGGCTCGGGCTCGCTACATTGGCTGAGGTCGTTCATTGCCGAGCGGATATCCGAGGGATCTCGCGAGAGCTGAGCGGCGTTGGTACGATTCGAGCGGCGAGGTCGAAACGCGAGTGTTTCAGCCCGTACATACGGAAGGAACGATTCACGCGTGAAAATGGCCGGGAGTAGCTCCTTCAGAGCACCGTTCCTGCGCTTTTGTTCTCAGCCGATCCCGCTTTTCCACGAGCCTTTCCGCGCCGCGGAAGACGAAGTGCTCGTTGCCAAGCAAGCTCCTTCTCTTTGGCTCCGACCCGTTTTCTCTCTTTCTGTGTGTGTGTGTGTGTGTGTGTGTGTGTGTGTGTGCTTGACGGTGGTAAAGAAGGATCTGGAAGTCCCGCGGGAGTCGGCGAATTTCCGGGTCAAGGGAGCGGGAATTGCTATCGTCTTAGGGACAGAAAGGGCCCGGGATTATAGGTTCAACGGATCCAGCTGAATCCCCCAGTCGTCTACTCCCGGTTGAAACTTTAAAGACAAGAGGCTCCGATGGCCTGGCGTAATTCGACGTTTGATTTACCGCCGGGTGCTTTCGTTCTTTTGTTTTCTTTTCGTGTTTTTTTTTTTTCTTCTTTTCCTCCGAGCCGATCGACGCTCGTTTTCGGTTTCCCCGAACGACGAAGAAATTTCCCATCCGAGTCGAATTGAATTCGCCGACTTTGAATTCTTAATTGAAGAAGCTCAAGAAATGGAAGAGAGGAAGTGAAAAGTTTGCGTTATCGAATATCAAGGCGAGAACCTTTTCTTTGAAGAGCGGGCACAAAGGAGGAGGATAACGTCGGATATGCCCGGGGATCGTTGTGTCGAATCCACAGCTCGTGAACACTCGTTAGAGATGTGAAAGTTTCCCGCGTTTTATTTTCGTTCCAGCTCGGAAGGGCTCTCAGGCAGAGAGTTCGGGATTAGATTCAATGGATCCAGGTGAACCGACGCTTTCTCTGTTTCTACGAGGTTGCGCCCAAAGATAGACGCACCAATGACGCGGAGAATCGCCAATACGGTCGGCGACTCCCTCGTTCCACGCTGTTTCACGTAGAATCGAAACGACGAATCTCGCGCTGCGTTCTCGCGTCATTTACCCCCCCTGGCGAGGCGTTCTTCTTCCTCTTATCCGGCTTCTTCATCTTGCCCACGGTTCTTGCTCTCTTCTCGGAAACTTCGATATTAAACGCGGTCGAGTGTGGATAACGAGACTATCGGCAGAACGGTAGAACGATCATTTTCATCAGCCTCGACCAGACGCTCCGCCGGAATATTTCTTTCAATTTATACAAACTCCCTCGGAATCGCATCGGGAGAGAGACGAGAACGAGAGACGTCGAAGCAGCAGCAGCGGTCGTCCCGTCGTTGGAAAATGTACGAGTCGCGCCGTTAACTCGTAGCTGAACTTGGACGAGCCACGAAGTTGCAAGTGACTGGCAGGGGAGATTCGCGGTTTAGAAGGGCGTGAAATCTCTTTGATCTCATTATGCCACCCGGCTTAAGCAAATAGTTTTAATGAGGAATGTTTGGCATCCGAGCGAATCCGCTTTCCCGGCGCGTCGTTGCAACGACTGCACGCGAGATCGTCGACCTCGTCTGCGTCGCTGTTTCGCGACGCTGAGACCAGTCTTTCGTTTCCAGCCTCGAAATCTACAAGTAGTGTCGTCGAGTAAAAATCTAACGGCTAACGGACGATCGTTTTTGCATCGACGAGACGAAAAAGAATCGTTAAATACGACACATTTCGCGGGCGGATATTTCTCTTTCTCTCTCTCTCTCTCTCTGTTTGGTGAACGATAAATCGAACGATATCCGGAACGTTCACATTTCACGGTTCCAGGGGCACAGATAGAGGCGAGTAGTATTTTCCAGTGTTATCTGCGAACGGTCGAAGGCAGGATTAAAAAGTCAGAGCTACAGTGAAAAGAATCCTCCCATCGAATTCCGCGAGACAGGCCCCGAGTTTCCATCTCTTCCATCCCCTTTTCATCTCGTCGTTTTTTTCCCCCCTTTCGTTTTTTTTTTTTTTTCTTTTTTTTGCGGCTCTTCAACGTCACCGACGCCCGATAAACATTCGCCGGCTCGAATCGCGTCGAGCGTAAGGAACGGAATGTCATAAGTCTGCGGCAAAGCGATCGATCGATCGCGCGCCCGTTTTCCCACGGCGGCGTTAAGCCGCTGTCGCGTCGCACGAATCGACGAATCAACCAAGTCGGGGCCCGCGAAATTGTCGTGATTCCAAGTGGTCCTGGCTCGCCGTGAATATGGAACAGGGACGCGGAGGGTTTCGAAACTTTGCGAAAGCACGCCGGCCATGCATATGGATGTCGCGAGTTTTATTAATGGCCCGCGGAGAAGTCGAATTGGAGAAGTTCGGGCCGGGTTTTTCCTGCCCGGGTTTTACCTCTTTCTCGTTCTTCGATCGAGCAAGTGCTAGTTTCGAGGGTTTAACAATTTCGTCGTCGGAGACACCAAAGAGTGAGAAGGGGGATTTTTTTTTTCCTTGGAATACAAAGGAATATTTCTCTATTGGAAATTAAACGTCTCGGAAGCTCGACCGCGCAGAGTTACGATTCCATTAATGGTTTAGGTTAGGTTCGGGTTATGTTATAGAGAAAAGAACCTGCCGCAAAGTTGACTTGAATTTCATGGTCAAAATTTTCATTTTTCATCACGAAAGTGAAACTTTTTGTGGAAGCGTAGGTTGCAACTTAACAGTTCTCTTGAAAAATGGCAAAAAGAAAAATTTTGACCTTGATTTTGCGGCACGTTCTTTACATGTATTTGACATTTCACAAACTTGTTTCTATCGTTCAGAACGAAAGGATCGCGATCGCAGGATCGTTGCCTTGAGTACAATGGATTGGTCGCAGCCTCGGAATTTTCATAGCGACTCTCTCGTCTGCTCGTTTCGTCGCCCTCGACTTCGTTATCGTCCGTCGAAAAGTTAAGTTTCTCAATGTTTAACATTACAAATTTCGAAATCTTCTCAAATGGTCGAAGGACGTTGCGTCAAAGTCCTCAATTCTAAAGTTCCAACTTAAATGAGCAGCTCCTGATGGTTCTTTATCATTTCCTTTCGCTGATAATGCCTCTCGAGCGCAACTCGCCCATAAATTTTCGTTAAATTTCAAAAAGGCTGGCCTGCCGATATAAAACACATTTCAAGGTTGCTCCTCGCCGAGAAGCCGATGAAACTTCCGGGCGCCGGGACATTGTTCGAACAAGTTTCTCATCCGATTAGTCACAAGTCAATTCACATCGTGAAATTTCCACGGGAAGGTAAACTTTTAATATAAGCGCCGCTGCCGCCAGCTACGACGATGCTATATATCATTTATAAGTTGGAATACCCTAATAGGGGGGAGGGGCGGCCAAGTCGCAGAGTGTAACGCGGTGCGGTATAAGGGGCTACTTAAAACTTTTTAAAACGTTCTCCAGGTGACGTTATGGTTCAATTATTTCTGTTTCTCCCAGCCAGCTGTCGATGGAGATCGCGTCGGAGGACATATTGCCAACTGTCCGCTTTTAAATACCACCGAAACACTTTGATCAGTTGTAATTTCAAAACCTCGGACGTTCCCATATCGCGTTGAAATTGTACTGTAGGGATCTGTCTTCTTTTTATTCTTCTCGGAACTGAAAACTGAAAACTGAAAAGACGACAAAACCCTACGAGGCAAATTGGCTTAACGACGATTCCCCGCTCCTTTTTACAACCGAGTTTCTCCAAGAAACGAAGGGGAGAGAGTAGAAGGCAGCGGAACGATCGAAACGCGAAACTTCTCCCTGGTCGAAAGTTTTCAAGGGAGAGAGCGGCGCGTAACACGCGAGAGACACGGGAACGAGTCGCGTTACGCGCGAGGGGTGGCTCGAAACGTCCGGGGGTTCCGCGATTTCATCGCGTGCGCGGCGAGGGGTTCGCTTAAACCAACCCTGGGAATTGGATTAGAACCGAGCCTGGACTGTCGTGTTTCTCGCAAAGAAAAAAAAAGAAATAAAAAAAAGAGAGAGAAGAAAGGAAAGGAGAGAAAAAAAAACAACCGACGACTCGAAGCTTTCGTGGCTGGATCGTTTAGCTCGTAACCGTGGCTCGTCTACGATTAACGCAATAAATATCTGTAAGCGGGCGTATCGCGTAACGCGAGCTTCTTCCTCGCGAGGGAACTCGTCTTCCTTCTTGCCCCCCCCTCTTTCCCCCCCCTCTTTGGGACACGCGGAAGTTGCCATCGCCAAGATTTATCGACGCGTTAATTTTGACAAATGGATACATTATTTCGTGATAAATTCCTCGTACACTGGCGCGCGTGTACAGGAATGTATACGCGCGGTACACAGGTACATTGTGTTTGTTTTCGGAAAATTTTTCTGTCAAACGAACGGGGTGATCCTTCATAGCCGGCGACACCGGCGAAGATAAATGCGATTACTGACAGGTACAAATGTCCCTTACGTTTACACACTAGACGCTGTATTTTTCTTCTTTCTCGCTTTCTCTCTCTCTCCCTTCCTCCCTCCCTCCCTCCCTCCCTTCCTCTCTCTCTCTCCATTTTTTTCGTTTTTCATCTAGAAGAGGCACACCTTCTCAGCCATGTCCCTCGTTATTTGTCGTTAGCTCGCTGCAATTTCGTCGAGCGTAATTTATGACGTTCGTCTGGCTATTAACCGTCTTTTCCACTGTACGCGTCGCTAATTTCAGGCACGAAAAGATTTCGACCGGAACGAAGACTAATTTTCGCACGGCAGAGAACAGCTCGGAGCATTCGGGCGGAAAATGTAGACGTAACTTTTTTTCTCAGTAATCATTTTCTCTTTTTTTTTTTTGTTTTTTCTCTTTTTCTTTTCGCTACACAAGACTTGGTGGAATTAGTCGGTCTCTGACAAAGCATC
>KQ435729.1:1735844-1758629 GCA_001276565.1 Melipona quadrifasciata | reverse complement strand
GTGGACGGGTTGCCCGTGCCGGTCGCAGACGCGAGATTCGTAAATTTCAGCGGCCGTGACGTCGTTGATATAACGAGGAGCAGTGCATTCCGGACGGCGAGCTTGTTCGTGCGGAGGTGGACCGTCCATTTCTCCACTCTATTCCACCGGAATATCCATTAGTTACAGCAGCACTGTTGACGAAGCATGTTATTTCCCTTGTGTACAACGTCTGGCCCCACCTCCGCCCCCTCCTTCGCTCTTCCCTCTCGCCGGGTTTTCCGCGCACGGCTTCGTCGCTCGTTCGCAGTTTCGAAGATCCAACTTCGGAAACGTCAGATTCGTTCGACGATCCAATTTTCCGAGCAGCGTTCGACCCGCGATCCTTCGCTATCGCTTCTACGCAACGCGGAAGAATCTGGATGCGTTTTTCACAATTTCGCAATTTGTAGAAATTGCTTGCTAATTTTCGCTAACAACGTTGGTGTGTAAGTAACTGCGCAAGAAGATGGTGATCATCGCAGGATTCGAGGAAGTATTTTTTTTTTTTTTTTTTTTTTTTGTACATAAAACGTTCAAACTTTTTAATATTCCAAGAACGTAGACAGTGAAAAAACGTATAATTGACGACAAAGACGATTTCCTTCGCGAAAGTCCCGACTGAGTGTTCCTCAAACGATTAAGTCGGATTCCGGATGAAGCAGTTGTTGGAATTTCGTTGCCCAATACATATTTCCAAAGAGAGCGAGCATGTGTGCTGAGTATATATGACGAAATACATAACTAAATCATTAAACGGAGCCGGTCGATTCAGTCGACTCATCGGATTTGCCTCCGAGGTATAACTGCCAGCGAAGCACTGGACGCAACGTGACACTGCGTCTTCAAGTAGTCGAGGCGGTATTTGTGATTAATGCGCACGCAGCTACGGAGCAAAGGCACTCTCGTGCCTGGAAGACAATAGTACAGCTGTCTGAATTAAGTAAGACTTCAACTCCACTTCGCCATGCGACCCGCGTATCGCGAACAAATCAACAACGTCGAACGGAGGAAATAATCTCCAAAGCAGTGGATTGGAATTTACAATTTATTAAATGCGTCTATTTCGCAGTAGTTGGGATTAATCGTTAAGGAAACTCGAGATACCCGTCGCGGCCAAGTAACAACACGATCAATCATCAACGGTAGAACCGGAATCAACGAGAGCACTGGTTGTTCGCAAACTTCTCGTTTAATATTTCACAACAGACTCGTATTCCCCGCCGCTTGTAAATCCACGGAACTCGTTAATCGTTTCCCTGCCGACTCGCTCGCCTCACGAAAGGAAATCCTCCAGTCACGAAGCGTATTACAAAAGAAAATTAAATAAAAATTCTCGTTAATCCCCCTGTAACCGTATTGCAAAATAAGGTTAATCGAGTCACCTTAAGCTCCTCGAACGTCGTGAAATTCAATCCCGAACTTTGCACAGAATAATCAAGCTTGTTGCGCGACACCATCGACGTACTAGTAACGTATTAATGAAATAATGAGAAACTTGAAACGAACTTTCCTCTTGATCTCGGGCAACGTATGAACCTTCGTTAACGAGTCAGGAAACGCAGGAAAGTGAAAATTTGAAATTTATCTTGCAACGTACCTGTATCACTTTCGTACGACGATCGAACTTTCGAAAGTATGTCGTTTGTTTCTTCAGAATTGAATAACGAAGGTTAGAAATTAATAAAAAAAAACTGCACGACTTGTACGATTCGTCTCTGAAGGCCCAGAAGCAACTATAAATCGATATAGATAGAAAACAAATTACAGGCGCGATCGCTCGGTACCAGACAACGCCACGCCCCCTCGCGAATCACGTGACCCAAATCAACCAATCGCTAATTTTCGTTGCATCAGCGTTGCACCTCAAGACCCCGCTAAAATCACTTTCAGTGATAAAACGAAGTTGATCAATCTGGCTTCTGACACCTTGCAAATGATATTTTTTCAAATATTGACCTTTCGGAAAATTCCTCACAACCGAGTTACGAGGCAAATTGCTTGACACAAGTAACTTCAGCTTCTCTGCCTTCTGAAACAAAAAAAAGGGGGGGAGAAAGGAGATAGTGAGGGGAAACGAAGGGAGGAAATGCCTGATTCGCCGGCTCGACTATCTTAATGGTGATTGGCGTTACATTAGTCGGACGACGTAACATTGATCGACGAGGGTTGCGTTCAGATGTAGGAAGAGATCTCGCGAAATGAATGTCCGCGTCTTTGTTCGCGTTCGGCCAGCGTGTAAACGCGGCGCGGATCGGCTCGAGGGACAGGGAAATCCGGAAACAAGGCAAAAGGGTTCCCCGTTGTTTCCCCAGCCGCCGAAATCGTCGGGCACTTTCTCTCTCTCCGTACGTGCTTTGCGTCTGGCCGACACGTGCGTGGCCTACACAGCGTAATCGTTGCTCTCCATCTTTCACGATCCGTCGCTTTCCATCCGGTGCGCCTCGGCTTAGCCCGGAAGTTAAATAAATGATGGAAGTCGACGAGGGACACGCAGCTAGGGGGAAGCAAGCTAACTAAAAGTGCTGCACGGTCATTCGAATGTCGAGAATTTGTTTCGCCGTCCCTCTCGACAGGGAGAATGGCCACTTTAACTCGAATTTCGATTCGATTGAGAGATGCGCGGCCCTTTTCACTGTTTTGTTTCAGTCGTAGTTTCAAATGTTTCGAGCCGGATCGTTTCTTACGGCGAAATGCAATTACAGCGAAGAGCACAACTGTGTCAACGACAACGAAAAATTATCGAGTTTAAACTGATAGAACTTTGTTACAACGATCCTCTTCAAAATTCGGACGCATGTGAATATTGGGTTGTCCGGAAAGTTCGTATTTAATAAATGTATACTAAAATTTAAATCTTCTGCGTTTCGGTTTTCCTTCAAAATCGGCACGAACTTTCTGGACAACCTAACGCATCAAAAATATTCTTCACGACTAAATCCCCTGATGTAAAGAATCATCTTCGAAAGAAACAAACTCACAAAGTGGATCGTCATATGATCCTTTTTAGTTACACCAGTTTGAATCATCCATAACTTTTTATTATCATTACATGTACAGTTATATCCTTCGGCATTTCCTTCCATTTTCCTAAAAGTTCACCGTAAAGACACGTTGTGCCATTAGTCTCACGGGAGTTAAGTACCTTTCCCCGTAATTACTCGGAACTTTGGAGTTCCATAATCAGGTTACAACATTCTCCATTTTGTTTGTTTCGGCTGCATGCCGCGATACGATAGCTCTTCGTTATTTATGTTCTTAGATAACTTTCTGCTACAGAAGCACCGGGACGATTCCCGTGTAGCTGCATACACGGAACCAGCCTGAACCGAGTGTTATGCCAAGAAAATTACGTTTCCGTTTTGCTCGTGTTTACGCGATTGCCGGAAACGTAAATAGTTCTCCGCTGCGTAACAGGGTTAAAAATGATTGTAACGCCGTTCTGTTAAAGCGAAACTCGTTGGAACGGCGGCCCCACTTGGTCATCGTCGTGCAACACCGTCGTCAAAATCAACGGCACATTCTCATGGTAATAGCGGCGCCCAAAATAATTTCCAGCTTACTGGGCGCGGCTGTTTCCGTTTTCAGAAACGACGGGGTTCGCGTATGCGTATAATGCACGCGCGCAACGTGCCATGGAGAGGAATCACTGACGGAAGAAATAAATTCGTCCGGCAGTGGCGGGCAAGTACGGCGCGGGGGGACACATAGAGAGAGAGAGAGGGAGAGAGGGAGAGAGAGAGAGAAAGAGAGAGAGAGAGAGAGAGAGAGGAATAGGCGCGGCTTCGCGAATGGATCGGGGGCGACGTATCGGACGAAAATCCCGACAGTGTTAATTTTCCAGTGGACGGTTTCCCCTGGCGGAAGCTCCTGGATGCAGGTCCGCAGGGAACAGAGAGAAAACGTAACACGGACCACGATCGTACCCCTACCCTCTATTCACCTACCCGATTCGCCTCCCCTCCCCGTTTGGAAATCCCTCGTCGGAACCCTCGTCGTGCGCGTAGAATTATTGTTGATTAAAGGCATTGTCGAACGTCTCGTTGAAAGGCCTCGCTGCGCGCCAACGATGCACCCGATGAAATTGCATTTAGCGGTTTTGCGCGCGGAACCGCGCCGCCGCCACGCCACGAGAGTCGAAGGGGCTGCGCCGTGCTTCTCCAGCTCTCTGCCGCCGGTGGTTGTTGATTCTTTAACGGATCGCGGAATATCGACGATACGCTGATCAAACGCTGATTAGAAGACCGTCGAGAGGAGATACCTCGAAGGATTTTCCAAAGAGATCGGGAGAGAAAGAATTCAGAGACCACGTCTGACTTTCCAAGTCAAATGTTCTGCTGCGATCGACGTTGCGATCGGCCGCGGTCGTGATTTGACTTAATAAACGTTCGTCGTCGATACGCGATCAGTTCATTGCGGTGGCGACTCCGGCGGAACGGACGTTCTCCCCCAGGCTGCGGCAATCGCTCCTAAAATCATCCGCATTCCCGCGGCCAGACTTTCGCCGTTGTCGGTTGACCCGTGACGTTCCCCTGTGGCTATGACAAAGTCCGCCGCGGGCATATAGAGAAGGGCGAGCGACGGCCGGATAGATATTTTATTTCGGAGTCTGGCCGGCCATAAATCGCGTTAATGGGGCGATTCTTTAGGGTCGGTTCACAGCGGAGAACGGGTCGTACGACGACCACGGTCACTGCAGATTCAGTCGGGTCGTCGGAGAAAATAGGAGCAACCGCGCTAGGTATGCTATACACACTCGTAACCTCTTGATATATCCTCGCGTCGCTGCGCTATAATCGCGAGACCAGCGTCGCCGATGGCAGCGAGGTGAGCGCGGCTTGCGTCTTGGACAGAGACGCCTGTGTATCTTGGCAACGACGTCGTTAAGACGTCGGTCGTTACCGCTGCAGAGCAAAAAACTATCTTCACCGGTGGTGACCTCGACCTCGGCCATCGTCTATCCGTGACTCGTTCTCGAAAAGAGAAAGTTCCCAGCGGAACGCAAAACGACCGACGACGCTCACGTGCCCGGGGATGAAGGTAGATCCCACCGAGGGCGAGGGTGGTTTCTTTCAGCGCGGAATGGAACGCAAATTCTTGGCCCGAGTGTGAGAGGTGAGAGCGCGATGTAGAAAAGCAGATGCGAAATGGATGGGTGATGGACGCGTTGAAGATTTCTATTGTAGTTTTCGAAGGACCAAAGGGGTTTCGTTTGCTTCTGCGCGTTTGGAAACTTCTCTTTTACGACTCTTGCTTTTATTTCTGCGAGCGGAAGGTAACCTCTTGTTCCATGCATGCCCACTCGTAGTTATTCATAGCTTATTCAAGTTTCACGCATTTCGCAGTCTATAATCGCGATTCTGCCACGCGGCACCCGGTGGCAGTATAAATAGACGCCATGTGGAAAACAGCGTAATCATCCAATAAAATTCAGACGTTGCGCGCCTCGCTCGCATTCGGATCGATGGAACGTTTGCGTCGAGAACCAGAAGTCGCGTTAATCGCGCGAAGGTTGAGTAGCAAATCTAACCGTTTAATCGTTTCGCCATTGTCTTCGTTTTTCTTTCTCGACTTCGGCGACGCCGAAACTTTCGCCGAGCTCGCTTCAGCGAAAGAAACGGCGGGACGCTGAAAGTTTCGGCAAGAAATTAACGATCCTCGCGCGACGAACTTTTATCCCGTCCGCCGGTTTTGCGAGGCGTTGCGCGCGTTTTTCTTTCGTCGCGCGTCCTCTCCGAGATAGGAACGCGCGGCCTCTATTTTAAGATAGCATCTGAAGCGAATTACCGATGAATACCCCGGAGAGACGCCGATAGCGGAGGCGAAAGGCAGAAGACTTCATTAGCGAAGCGGTTGGAACAACGGCGTAACCGCGAACGAAGAACGACCGCAGAAATTAGGGGCCCGGCTCCGTGATATCGTCGTCTAAACTTTCTACTCCCTTCGAGCGAACCTCGTACACGCGGTTTCCACGCTTTGATAAACACCTGCAGGTGTTTGTTATCGAGATTTTCATTTCCCGGACTTCCAACGCCGAGCGTTTGCAATATATACAGTGCCGATAAATAGGGGCTGGAAATAAATTCAACGAGCCATAATATTAGTTTCGGTTTATTTTCGCAGCGTTTTCGACCGGCACCATTATTTCCCGTCGGAGACTCGATCCGGAAGATGCGAATTCGATTCGGCCGACTGTTCCAACGATATGTAAATACACACGTTGGGAATCGATGAGATTCGCACGAAGCGAACGCGTTGTAAACGCGCGACCCGCTCGAATATGATTCCGTAGAATATCCAATTCCGCACCTCCTCCCCCCAGAGGTTTGTGTCTCGATTTATTTTTTTCATTTCTCTCTCTCTCTCTCTCTCTCTCTCCCTCTCTCTCTCTCTTTTTTTTTGTTTTTCTTTATTTGTTCGTTCTCGTTGTTTCTGCGTGCTCGAAAACGAGTATCGACGCACTTGAAAAACGCATTGCATCGATACACCATTATTCGGATTGATGCACGATAAACTCGGCCGTGTGTACGCGCGTGCTAGCTCGCGCGCCACCACCACCGCCGCCGCCACCACCGCCGCCACCACAGCGGAAGAGGAAAGCGGGAGTGGAACTGCAATTTCTCTAATTGCATGCTTTTATCCTCTGTATGCAATACTTTCCGCGACTCGTGACGCAGCCCGTACCGACGGTACTTGATTTCCATCGATTGAGTTTTATCGCCGCTGGAAATATTGAAAACATTTTCGTTTGCCGCGCTCCGAAAACTCAACACCGCTCCCCTCCCACTGGCCGGTGCGGCCGCCGGTCTCAAAAGCGGCTCGCATTCCCCCGTTATATATTTTAACGTTTTAACGTTTCGCTATTATTGTTTCCGGTCCCTTCGTCCTCCTCTCGTCTCTCCCCCCTCCCCTCCCCGTCGTCGGTGGTATTGTTTCAATCGCGTATCGTGATATCCATCGTTTGCCGCGAATTCTTTAACAAGACGAACCGACATTGAAACGAGCTTCTCCTCTCGTTTCGAGCAATTTTAGCAAACGTTAACGCCACGTTAGGTGAAGATAGCGTGGAACCTCTCCAGCGATAAGAGCGATTCTCTCTCGCAATACGCGACCTTTGTGTTTATCTGCACGATAGACGATAGATTGCTCTTCCGCGAGAGATCCCTCGTCTCTTTTTCATCCCTGGAATCGAAGTCCCACGTATATAGGATTGAAACCAACGAAAGCCCGCTTCTTATCCGTCAGCCGATCAGCGCGTGACATTGCTGCTTGGCACACGACTCTTCTTCGAGGAGGAACCTCTGTTAAAAAAGAACGACTTTTTTGCCATAAAATTTTATCGATGTGCAAACATTTGAATCGATAGAAAACAAATTACAGGCAACGCCACTCCTACTCGAAGTCTACCCCACGCCTCCTCGCGAATCACGTGACCCAAATCAACCAATCGCTAATTTTCGTTGCATCAGCGTTGCACCTGAAGAGGCTCGATTTTTCGGATTACCCCCGCTAAAATCACTTTCGGTGATAAAAAAAAAAAATACCAGCCGGTGAAAAATCGATCGTTTGATGATGAACTCCCGTAATGTCTGCTGCAGACTGCAGTGTATACGGTTTCATCGCGAGCTAGCGTGCTCCGTGGATTTCGAAATAAAGCTTCGTTGGTTGTGGATCTGCCGGCTGGGGGGAGAGGAGGGAGGCTCGAACGAAAGGGAGACAATCATTGTTGAACGGAACGGAAGTAAAGCGAAAGAGAGAGGGGGAGAGAGAGAGGGAGAGGGAGAAAGGAACTCGGCACTCTTAATCTCGAAGGTTTATCGAGGCAGACGTAAATCTGTCCGAACGCCGGGCGTTCTCCTTTGCCTTATCGATCGAGCCTCGATAATCGACTTACCCTCCCCGAGGAGCGTGCCTTCGATCCTGACACCGCCGCCTCCTCTACGAGTTCTGGAGGAATCAATTACAATAATACAGCGAGAGCTTCTTCCGTTCGAGTAAACGTCAGACGGGATAATGCGATTCCCTGTTGCAGACGTTGCAGACGCGGCCATGTGCCCTGAAAAATGAAACTATTATCTGCGAACGGTGGACGACGACGACGACGACGACGTTTCCCGCGATAGAGCGGCAAGAACCGGGTTAATTAAACGGAAGTTTGAAATATCTTCGAGTGAAAGTTGCGCGCCGCGCGGCAACGCGACGGGATTCAAAAAGTATCGGGAATGGGAGTAATTAAAACGCGATTCGCGTTTGCTTTGTCCGCTGTTACAGCTGCAGGGCAGCCGGAGGATCGAATTGCAGTTCTTGTTGAATTTTTTCGCAGCTTCCACGTCCGAGCCGCGAAGTTATTTTAGTATCGGAGCACGGTGAAATCGAAGAGGCGGTTCCAGAATAAATGCAACACGGTCCAAGTGGCGTTGCCTCGACCTACGCACGCGAAAGAAACGGCTATCACGCGGTGCAGCGCGGATTCGTTGCGTTTCCTGGTAATTTCCATGGAGTAAAAGTTGAGAAGAAAAGTGACCAAATTACATACGTTCGGCGTTGCTTTTTGCTTTACCGACCGACGAACGAAAGTTCGAGGAAACGCACGTTTTCTTTCGAGAGGGACGTCTTTCACCGTCGACGTTTAGAGCACGATAATTTCGAACGTTTTCGGGCATCATCCCGCGTGCTTTCGTAAATACGAACTAGCTAGTGCACACACGCACATTCGGTGAACGAGAGTCGACCAACAATGACCAATGTGAATTAACGGTCGCGATATTAATAGGATGTTAAATTAATATTGTCGGAAGGAGACAAATATAGAAGCCCGACAAATAATATCGGCCCGCGTAACGATGAGCAACGACGTGGAAGTGTCATCGATCAGCCCCCGATATCGCTTATGAATTACCACCGACCGCGCAACTCTTCATTACTTGAAAACGTCTCCGCGCTCCTCGTTATTATTCTATCAAACGCGACCGATACGTAATCTCCGTAAAAATTGTTTTTAATACGTAGTTTCTCTTTTTCTTCTCTTTTTTTCCAGCGTGGACCACTCGCGGACAGCCAGCTCGATGTTTTCCAATTAAAATCGAACCGTTTTCCCAGCGGACGCGAGATTACTCGATTTCGCGTGCCACGCGTCGAATAATTTCAATCCATTATTTCCGACTCGTAACTCGTTGATTCGCTTTTTTTTCGTTTCCTCTTCAGCGGGGAGCGAACAAAAAGAAAAGAAAAGAAAAGAAAAGAAGAGGAAGAAGAAGCAAAAGGGAAAACGGTTCAAACGAGATCCTATTGGCAGCGTCTGATAAAATGGCCACTCGATGCCTCGGACGGGCGAAGCTTCGGACTCGATTTCGGATCGAATTCTGATCCCCCAAGCGTGCCGTGATTCTAGATAAACTCCGGCTACTTAGGAATGCCAACGAAATAGAAAAAGGCTTCCTCCCTTCCCCTCCCCTTCCCCCCGCCCATCGTCTCGCGATCCCGTTAGCGGCAATCGTAAGATAGGAAAAAGTGACTTTCGGTGTCTCTGATCGCGATCCAGGTCAACCGGGGGTCTATCCTCGAGCCGTGACACCGTCCTCGTGGAGACGGTGCCCGTAAATAATTCAGAAGGAAAGGCGCCGAGAGGCTTTTCCCGCGTCGCCATGACGACAGATTACCGAGTCTGAGGATGTGCACGGCCTACTCCCTGCTATCTCTCTCCCGAACGTTCGGTCCACGTTCGTGTCGCGCGGAGATACGTGTCTCTCTCTCTCTCTCTCTCTCTCTCTATCTGTACGTTCGTCGTGGAAAGATTTCACGGAGCCGGCTAACAGGAGGGTGGATCGAACGAGGGGGACTGTAATTTCGTTGGGACAGTTCTTACAATTTGTCGGACATCGTTTACTCGCTCGTTCCTTTGGTACACCGCAGAAGATCGGAGCGGGCTGATGACGAATTGTGTAATGTAACGAGCTTAAGAAACCCGCGGCCACCTAATCCCAATTTCGCCTTCGTTTCGAATCATTCAGCCAGAATGTTTTCGACGTCTTCGCTCGGTGTACATGTACACGAATTTTCGACGTGGGTTGATGACGAATTGTGCGACGTAAGTTTCGACGTGGGCTTGAGAAACTTTGGGACACACGGTGGGACACTTCGATCGAGGAAGCTCGACGTATCGAGGATCTCGGGGGCCGACGACGAAACTTGCGTTACTTGGTTACAAAGTTCTTTTCCGTAAGATTCTCACTGTCGAGAAATAAATAAACGCTGGGTATTTCGCGAATATACGCGAATTATATTTGTACAGTCTCCTCTTCTCGAGAATTCTCAAGAAACTCGCGGAAACACCCGGTAAACACACGCTCCTCGTCAATAAGAACAAACTGCAGGATCGAGAACGGCGATGTGACTCGTTTCTCTTGGAGCTGCTGCCGGCCACGAAGCGGAAGAGAGAAAGAGACGGCGAACGCGAGGAGAAGAGAGAGAGAGACGCTGATGGGGCCAAGGATACCGTGCACGGGCGCAACAAGCCGTTCTTTCTTCGGCAGTCTCCTAATCAAAGTAGGCTGGCGTGTATTCACGGCCTAATTCGAGAAAACACGCGGCCCCTTTCAAGCCTTTGATCGCGCGTTACCATCGCGTTAGGTGCGTGTACACGAGCAACAGCAGAAGCAGCAGCAGTCGAGGCCAGCGAGCTTTTCACGGCCTTCCTTTTCACAGGGCACTCGTTATTTCTCCGCGTGAAAGGAGCTCGGGCACGAAAGGAGAAAGAACCTCGCCACAAGCTGTTTCGTTCCCCGTGCCAACGCAGCTCGCGGCGCAAATTATTTTCGTTCACTTTCTCGAGCGATCGGCTCTCAACGGGCAGCGACGCCACGCGATTAATAGACGGCCAGCTGGCCGTTAAACGCGAAACGTTAATTAATAATTAGAGGAAGCCCGGCTCGGACCGTGATTACACTGCGAAACTGATAAGCGGACGGAGCCCCGGAACCGGTTTGCACCTCGGGCGAAACGAGAGATCGCGTCTCAAAGTAGCTGCTCGCACCCTGGCTCTCCACTGCGCTGATGAGATCGTTCGAGGTACAGAGAAACTTTCGCTTCTCTTTCGTTTACAGTCGTCAGTTTCCACGCGTTTCCAACGTGATAAATATCAAAGAGATTTTCCTTCATTTACGTCTCGATTAATTTCCCAAGTTTAATTACGCCGACGTTAAAGAATAAACTACGCACGGCTGGCGTGCTACTCTGTGTTTATCGCGGCATTTGCGCGGTAATTAATTAGAATCGACCGTATCGCAGTTTGCGCGGCTGGGAAAAATTTGCAAATATCGTTTTACAGCTTCTGACAACTTTACTAATGAGTTTGACAGGTTTAAAGACGTTGGTGTGCATTAGTTGCACAGCCCGAGTACTCTTGGTACTTTGGATACCCCATGCTGACTCTCTTGGACTCTGCCGGAAAATAAAGTGTCGCGTGGAAGGAAAATTTATCATCTACTTTACTCGAAGAACGACGGAAGAAAAATTCAAAGAGATTCAAATGTAGCTGGCGGCGAAACAATTTTATCTGTTAACTCCGCGTGAGCTTTCAATTTTAATTTAATAGTTGGAGTTTATGTAAATGAAAGTAATATTTCTCTCGTGTCAGTAGAGAAGTATGTAAATTAGAGAAGTATGTAAATGTGTAAAATACTACAGAAATAATACTACAAATCTTCGAATAATACGCATGATACAATTATTAATTCGACTGATAATCTACTCGACGATTGTATAAAATGAATTCTGAGAGTAAATACACTTTCAATTTTCCCCAAAAAATCAGTGTAACTTTCATCAGTGTAATATCAATAAATTGACAATGACGTGACATTAACTACGATTACGATGCGCGACGTGTTATTAGTTTGACAGAGTTGACGAGCGAAAGTGGCACAGGAATGAAACACAGCGGACATTTTAATTGATCTTGGAACGTAAATGCGGACCGTGGCCTAGTGAGACCAGGCGGCTCGCGAGATCCGCGCTCGCTAATGGTATTTCTAATTTTGCAAGGAAAGTCATGCGCGATTCGCGAGAGAAGCAGAGCATTGGTCGGTTGGTCACGTTCGAGACCTCCATCAGCCGCCATTTCAATCTTCAACCAGAGTCTCGATAAACATACTCGCCTTTTTCCCCTCCCCTCCGCGCCATTCAATTTGCATTCTTTTCGACGCGGCTCCCCCGAGCATCCAGCTCTCGTATAATACAGCCCGGTATAATACAGTCGTTACACATACCGAATAAAACAGCAAGGATATGCTTGTTTACTGAGAACACTTTCTAGAAACTGGGAACGGACGTCGAATTTCCATTATTTCGATTACTCTGTTTATTTTCTGTAGAAATCACGACAGATATCTCACTGTCCGAGTTGGAACTTTTTCCAAATTATGAAACACGATTCACGTCGATGGAAAGAAGAACGAATTTGTCTGCTTCGAGGGAGGCGATTCGATGGGCAAAGGGATAATTTCTAATGACGTCGGGTAATAATAGAAATGGCACCATTGGCACTCCATATCGGAAATATCACCATTGATGCTCTTCGACCGCGAGAAATGAAATTTCATTGTAAAGTAGAGTCCAGCGACTCCCTTTTCACAATTTGTATTAACCGCGAATGTATCGCGAGACGCGGAAGATTATTCGGCGAAATGTAAACGCGGCGGAAAGTTTCTCTTAATTCATAGAGCGCGGTACCGCGGGCATCTCGTTCCAGAATCGATTGCTTTCGAACCTTTTAAACAGCGAGCACAATGCAATTTTTACAGGGAACCTATTCGATTCGAACGGGTACGTCGAAATTCCTGTATGACTTTCGATCAATTAAATATTGGACAAGCCGTTTTAACTCTGCCGCCGGAATATCGAATTAATTTTATCATCGACGGCGCCCTATCCTACCCTGTCGGGAATTCACGATTTCGTTTTTCATTTCGGGGCGAGCTTCGTTATTATTTCGTTAATTGGAGGAGAGGAAAAAAAAAAAAAAGAGAAGGAACGAGCGTTTCAAGGATGGATCTTCCGCGCCGAATGGCAAAATGAAGTGTTAAATCGCGCCGTTCTCGCCCCGAAACGTCCACGCCCGCGCTGACAGTAATGACAGTAATGATCGACACGCACGCCATCGAGCTGCGTTTGTTCGATAATCGCGCGTCACCAGCTCGAAGCCTTCGCGGAAACCTGTCATTATCTCGTCCAGCGACGGCGACGCCAACCGTACGCAATTTCTGGGCCTCCGGAGGAATTTTCGTATATTAGCGTGCCTGCGAACAGTTTTAATTTCGTCGTTCTCGAAATTCTGCGAGTTCTCTTCGATTTTGTTCGATTATCTTTCGCTCTCAATTGTTGCAACTGAAAAGACACGGTCGCCAACTGGATTTTCACGTTATTGGATAATAACAACAGTCGTAACGATCCTCTAATAACAGGTATGATAATAGGGACGATTATTGCTGTAATTCTACAATCAGTACCGATTGCGTGATTACACGTTTGACGACAAGAATTGCTACCTTCGGCTTGTTTAATCACTTCGTTTCAACGATTATATTAATCAGCGTCTGCAAACATTTAACGTTGTATCAGTTCACTGTCTTTCAGTTAATATTGCCAATCGATTTGTGCAATTATTGGAATACAATATATATTGTACGCCGCTCTTAGTTACATGCCTGGAATCTCTGTCCGTTCGTCGTGATTTTAGTATCGCCATGCTAATAGGAACAACGTGTCGGAAATTTTTGAAATTATCGATCGACGAACAAGTAAAGAGCGTAATTGTCAGATTCTGTGGATTTTTATGGGAAAATTAAAGGCACGAGCAAAATATCTAAAGTGTTGCTTGTTTAATTGACAAAACATAAATTTTACGTGTCGTTGAGTTTAGAAATTTCTAAAGTCACATCATGTATTTTTTCACGCGATGGAGTAGAAAAAAAAAAAATAGATGTTTCTTACATTAAAGAGACACGATACTTTAAAAAAAAAAATAGTTCTTCCATCCGATTCGTCTCTTCAACCATTTGAAGCTACGTCGGGATTTTCGTACTGTTACCGATAAATTACCAATAAAGATGTTCAAGTGGGGCCTGGTTTTCGCGAAACACTGTGTATATCGTCGAACATAAATCAGGTTTTATCGAAACTCGTTATTCAGATTTCAAGCGTATTTTCTCACTGGATCGCGAAGATTGCCCGTGAATCGAGCGTTAAGGAGATGAAACCGGGACGCGTAGATTCTGCTGCAGCGAAGATGGGAGAGGAGAGAGCGTCACGCGAACGGAGCACGTCGCCGACCCCTTTTGATCCCTCTTGGCCTTCTAACAAGCGAATTAAAATAGGCACGGCGTAGAGCGTACGTACGTTGCACGCCGCGTACACGCCGCGTCTACCTTTCGGCTGCTCTCGCATTTCATGCTTCTCTCGGCTCTCCGCCCTTTTTTCCAAGAGGAACCCTCGTCGTTCCTTCCTGACTGAAACCGCCGCAGCAGCCGGTTCGCTGACCGCGCATATCTCTCGCGCGTTTCCTCGAGAAAGGAAGAAATCGCGTCCTTCTCGTCTCTGCTCGCGTTCGACTGTACACTGCCATCGCGTCTGTTCCGTTGCAACAACCTGAATCCCCAGCAAGCTTCTCCCGCGACTTGGCAGGAGATTTGCAATTTACGGTGCTATTTGCTATTTCTTGAACTTGACTCGAAACTCTAATTTGCTTCACCGAACATTCGCTCGAAGTCGGATCACTCGATTCGTGTAACTGGTCTTCTAATCAGAGATATCGAGAGTTTATGACTCTCCCGTATCGGTGAACCAGCGCGGATCCAAGTAAGAACTTCAAACGCGTCTATACACGTAACTGTACTTTCTCGAACCTGTTCTTAAACTGAATTCTGCGATATCTTTCGACGAACGATGGCAACTCCTGATTGAATTAAATTAACCTCGTCTATTAATATAACTAAGTCTCGCGTACCGGTTCGGCTCGAAGACGAAGAAAAATTCGAACGCTGATAATAAGAGCGATCTCTATCGGCGAAGCTGTCCCACAGCGGAGTGTTGTAATTTTCCCGCCGAGTTTGAAGACATCTTTCTCGTCGTCGCTCGTCTCTGAAGCAACCGTTTCAAAGTTGATCGCCGATCCGTTGGCAACAAATAAACGCAGAGACACGGCAACCGAACCGATTTCTTTCTCTCGCGCCAACTGGTTACCCAGTTCGCACGCGCGGTCTGGCCAAGTAAATGGTTGGAAACAGGCGGCGGTGGCGAGCCAGCCGTAATTTCGCGTATTTCCTGCCGCTGGCAACGACATGAAAATGCAAACATGCCCTCTCACCTCGGCCGCGCCGTTTGTTCTCGTTTATCCTCATTGTGCGCGATGACAACGCGCCGCGCCTCGTATCACATCCAGCTTCCGGCGTGCACAGTCACTGAATTAGATGTGTCACCTGCGAATATCATTAACGGCCCTTAGGATGCAGCTGCGTTTCTGCCGCGGCCTTCCATCCCTCCTCTCTGCCTCTTTAATCCGACGGGATCAGAGGGGACGTGTCGCGCACGATGTTTGAACAGGCGCGGAAACGCGCGATAACGCCGGCCCCGCGCCAACGGCGATAATGGCCGGAAGGACAAACGATCGCGTACGCTCGCTGCTTTCCTCGCTTTTTGCCGGTCACGCTGCACGCGGAACCGGAGATTATCCGCCGGCCAGGCTGAACGAAAAATATCGCGGCTCGGATCTATCGCGCCGCTTCGCTCGCTTGGCTAATTCCTACTCCCCCGCCCCCCCCTCCCCCGAGAATTCGCGCTGACCGCTCTATTGTTTCTTTCGACGTTTTATCGACAAAGATTTATCAAATCTACGAAGTTTGGATATTGGAATTCATTAATTTATTTATCTGTTTGGAATCTGACGAGCAAATGTTTCGTAATACAGAAACAGAAAAAACTGCGCGACTTGTACGATTTTTCAGTACTCACTGAAAAGCAACTGTTTGACTTTTTTGCCATAAAATTTTATCGATATGCAAACATTTGAATCGATACAAAAGAAATTACAGGCGCGATCAGAAATCGTATCAGAAAACGCCACTCCTACTCGAGGTCTACCCCACGCCCCCTCGCGAATCACGTGACCCAAATCGACCAATCGCTAATTTTCGTTGCATCAGCGTTGCACCTGAAGAGGCCCGATTTTCTGGGTTACCCCCGCTAAAATCTTTCAATGATAAAAAAAAGTCTTACATAAGGAATCTTCCAATATATAGGGTGGTTTCAAAAGTTTCTTCCCACTTTTAATAAAACATCAAAATGTAAGAAAACATTAATTTCATTAATTTTAAATTAAATTCAAGTTCGAACGCATAAACTTAAGTTGGTGTATTTTTAATCTGTAAAGAAAGAAAATTGAAAAAGAAAAAATAATTCTTTCAGTTTGAGATTTATTTGAGTAAGAAGTCGCTAAAGAAATTTCGCTATTTATCGTGTCTGAGAGCAAATTGACATCGTTAGCATAGCGATTGGCTTCTGTATATAGTTTCTGTATGTACGCGTCAAAATCAAAGATTTCAACGTCCAAGGATGTAAGCATCAGAACAAAAGATGTCACTTTTTCTAACTGCGAAGCAGTTAGTGTCGGTGTTCAATGATAGTGGAAACCACTGGGATCTTTTCACCCATCTCGACGCAAGATTATTTTTACTCGCGTTTCTAATCGAATCTGACGACCTACAGCGAACGCGGCGAAGATCGAACGTAAAAATATTCCCGCGAACGATCGCAACACGGATCATTGACGCGAAGGTGGTATCGAGTTGCGGTCGGGTAGCTGGCATCGAGGGTTGGCTGGCGACGAAAAGAAAAAACGTGGTTGGGGACAGAGCCGGGGTGTCGCTCGGGAGTCGTTAAGGCGCCACCGCGTGATTAATCTCCCCGGTGCAGGGCGAAAACGTCACTGATTCTCGCATCGAGTGCGTTGCTTGGAAGCGTCGTGCACGCCCGGTTGAAACGAAACGAAAGTGTGCACACGATCGTTTCCACCCGACGACCACGTGCGACAGACGCGTGACGAGGACCGTGCTCTCGCTTCCTCCGCGCTTCGCCGCGTATCGTCGTCTATCTATCTACCTACTACCGAAGGAAATTGCAACGAGGACGAGTCGCCGACTTCTTTCCGCTCCGTTTTCAGCGGCCGTCAGGATTATCGATTTTTAGTGGCTTGAATGTTTTCGTCGCGACTCTTTTCTCAACCCGGGAAATCAGTTTGTAATAATTGATTTGATTTACTTTTGACGCACGTACTTTATGCATTTCATTCTGAAATAGATTACGTGCTTCCTGTATTTGTTCGGAACAATGAAGCGAATAAACTCTTCGCTCCACGATTTTTATTACTCCTCCGAACGCGGAACGTATTTCGAGCTCAACTACTTTTCACCTAGTAACAAACTCCTTAACTGACGTTATAAAATAAAACAACAACAGCCACGCGTTAGTTCCGTTCGCTGGCTGCCTGATTCTACGTTTCGCATCTGGTAAACTGATGCACGAACGTCATCGAAGTAACGAAACAGAGAGACAGACGCGAAGGTCTATCGACCCTGCGATCCCTCGATCCCTCGATCCCGTTAACCAGACGTGCCACCGATAATAGTTTTATGCCGCTTCCTCGATTAAATCGTAGGCCGGGTGTAATAGAGGCCACGAGTCGGGTGGGAAGTTTGCGTGCAATTACGTTTGTTTGCTCGGACCAGAGATGAGAACTGATCCTCCCCTCGTGTGGACCCGCTAATCCTCCGGCTCCATTAAGATTCCTGGGGACTAGGTTCGACCTCTCGTCGGGATATGGTTATAACCATCGACCCTCTTCAACATCCGACGCTGTTTTTTCTCCTCCTCCCTCCCCTGGCTTGTCTGGTTCTGGTTATACTTTCTGCTCGTCGCGTGAATCGTTCGAGGTTTTAATATTTCAAGTTTGACGCGCTGACGAGGGGAAGCGCGCGTTCACACGCGAAGGGCTACGCGGCCACTTTTGCTCGTTTTATCCGGTTTCTGGTATCTTGCGGCTCGTTGACTGATTAATTAATTAAATCCCATTTTTATCGCCGTGGTAACTTTCTCTCGCGACTCGGTTTCGTGTTTTCAGAAGGCTTTGAAGTCGTTTGAAGGCCTCCTCGGTCGTTTTAAACAAAGAATCCTTATATAAATCAGTGTTATCACTGTAGCGAAACAGTTGAAAGATTGAAAGATAAATCGCCTCTGGTACCGTTGCTTCTAACATTCTCTCACGTACTTTCTCCTCCAAGGAGAATCCGAGAGCATCCACCTCTTTTCGCATGATGATCAACGTGTCACGCTCATCATCCTCGTCGATCCTTCAATTTAGCACTCTCTTCCTGACACGTCTGTAATTTTATCCACCTTCTCAAACGACATCCAACCGCCTTTGAAACAACGCGTACGTGTGCGCGTGCACATCGTTCGCGACGCTTATCCTTTCTCGCCACGCGTGTTATTCTAAAAAGCCGGATAATCGTTCGCGTCCGTGCGAATTCGCGCTATTAATCGGCTGACTGCGAGTCATCCGACCGAGGCGAACGAGCGACTAACTCATCGTTCTACGATCGACGTAACCGACCTAGAAATGGCCATTGTTTTTCAACGCGTATTCAACGAATCGCTCGTCTTCACGGTGCTACATAATTCAACGCACGGGGCGAATTTTATACATTCGTTTCGAGGATCGATGCACACGATCATCGTACGCATGGCCTGACTGGCCGAAACAGTGACGATGGCCCAAGGTGAAACGCGACTCGAGCCACGTACCTATCGATTTTATCGTCTCTCGTTTCGGTCAGCGGACAGGAAGTCAGGTAGCACTCACGGCACAATACGCCATAAAATTTTCTAGTTAACCCACAGCCGAGATAGTCCCGAGATAACCGGTTATCCGTCGAGCGTACATGGTGGCATAGCGACCGAAGATAAGACGTCGATCTCGTGTCGTGTCTACTCACCGTTGATCCTTGAACTTTTCATCTGCGTGCCCTTTGTGTTCATTTCCTCCGTCACGCTCGCAATCGAACGTTCCTGTCTCCTCTCTAGAGCGATTACCTCCTTTTGAAAAGAAGAAAAATGTATTCGACTGAAAATTTTCATTTTCATCGCGAGAGTGACATTCGTAATCCAGTTGGTCAACATTTTCTTTACTACGATAAGCAAATAGTCGCTTGCGAAATGCAGTGTCGTCGATTCTTTCAATCTGCTCAAAAGTCGATCTCTCAACATTTTATCTTCGTACCCTCCGTGTCCATTCTCTCGCTCGGGTGTTCTCGTCATCTCCTCAAATTGTTTCGCGGAAAATTATTCGACCGTAAATTTTCATTTTCGTCGCGAGTGAAACATTCGTAGCCCAGCGCACGGTTGGTCAACATTTTCTTTATCGCGATAAGTAATTGCTTACGAAATGCAATATCGTCGATTCTTTCAACACCACCTGCTCGCGATCGATCGAGCCGATTAAACGGGAGTATCGGCTTCTCGGCTTATTGACGCAACGTTCTCGAAATTTACACTCATCGATCGAGCTCTCCGCAGCACTTTACATACAACCAATAACCGTACGTAACGGACTACGGAGTACAAAGTTCTGTTGGCGCTCGTGTATGACGGATCGTAGGATAAAGAAGGATGGAAAGGATTCTCACTGTTTTATTGGTAACGTCTGTACACTGCGATAGGGTTTGTAAAATATTCAAATCTCCCCTGGCGAGAGCAAGTCACTTCACGCAAACACTTGCTTACGAACGACGAGAGTGGCCGATCAACGTCGATCAGTGCAAGAACGCGCTAAGAATCCACGTGTGAGGCAATTCCTTTTCTCGATCGGTGGTTAATACGTCGATAGTCTAATAGCATCGGTCGGCCGTGATAAACCTTTGCACCTTCGTCTTCATTAGCCATCAACCACGCCTCGGCTCCGCTAGATCGTTGATCTCGGCAAAGGCCACGGACGATTCTATCTCGGTTGGTTAGGTAACTGTATTTAATGCGGCCTGGCTCAGGTACGCGATGCGTCTTCCGAGGGATTTACTGGCCCGATGGATTTAATTTGTTGCGGTTCTACGCGGGATTAATGCGTACACTGCGGTAGAACCATTCGATAATGTATCGCTCCGGAAACATTAGAAAGTCGAATGACCCATGTGGACCTGGCTCGGGCCAATTATTTTTAGATTTAATTGCTTTGCTTCGATCGCGTCGCTTCCTGCGTGCGTGTCGAATGTAAGTGTCGTTGTTCTTGTAATTGAATCTCTCGATCTCTCTGATCGTAACCAAAAAAAAAAAGAAAAGAAAAGGAGAAAAAGCAGATAAAGAAACAACAACCAAACAAAACAAAACAAAAAAAAAAAATAGCCGACGTAAAGACTCGTTTAGAGGCAATCACAGGTGCAATTACCACCGCCAGCACCAGAGTGACTCGTGAACCGCGTTAACTCGCGTGTAACGGTGAATTTTCTTGCGGAATTACACACGCGTGCTCGCCGTGGAGAGTCGGCTATCTCCGGGGCGGCCGATAAATACTTGGAACATATTTAGAAACGGTTTGATGCCTCGGCAAGGCGGTTCGGGCTTTGGACCGGGCGGGCGATTAAAGCATCCATCGAGGATCTTCCGATATTTCAATCGGCGGAAGAAAATCGAATTTACCCGGTCGTTCCATTACAAGGGCCGCGGAGCCGGGCTACGTCGCCCGATGGAAGAACAAACGAATTACACGGTGGAGCGAAATATCGAAAAGGGCGAGCCCGGAGAAGCAATAACGTCGAGCGATGACCGATCGGCGATTACCCGCCAGGGGGATGAAGAAAGGAAAGTATCGTGCCCCGTTCGTTCACGGGATCGAGCAACGAGGATTCAATTACGATCGGGGAAAATTAGAACGGCCGTGTATAGTCGAGTGTGGCCTTTTATCGAGACCAGACGAGATACGATCGGGAGAACTTTGGCCCTGGCGGCCCGCCATCGTCGTCGTCGCGGAAACTTTTGACGGCCGTCGCCTCCGCTCCGGGAATTAATGAGATTCCTTCCTCCGTCGTCGTCCCGACGCTTGGAAAAATATTCCTGACGCTGCGCTTCAGCGGCACCGCGTACCCAACGTCATCCCCTTTTGTCGAGTCCTCCTCGTCCAGCGAAGAAAGAAACTTCTTTTCCTCGCAGCTGACTCGAACGCTCGCGGTCCCGTGGATTACGCGGCAATTTTAAACTTATTTCGACGTCGGATTTATGTTTACCCAGAAAACAACGAACCTTCGAGATTCTTTCTCTCTCTCTCTCTCTCTTTCTCTCTCTCTCGTGTCGGACCTCTGTTTTTCAATCTGTTCTCCCTCGGTTTTTTTCTCCCTCTTTTGGCGCTCTCATCGTGTTTCACCGTTTCCCCTTCGCCTCCCCTCGGGAAAAGAAAAAACTTTCTTCGTGTTTTATATTCGATGCGCGGCCCCTTGCCGGGATTAACCGGGCATTAGCGTCTCGCCGTGGAGGATCAGAATTTCTCCGATTTATCGTCCCGTTGTCTCTGCCTGCCCGTCTACTTTCTACCGCTTCGTTCTCCCGTTCCCTTTGTCTCGATCGTGCTCCACGTTCGCATTTTCCTTGACTCCGTCTCCGGACGGTCGAGCACGATCTTTCGGGCTCGAGCGAAACAACGAGCCCGTAAATTTGGCCAGTAAATTCGTTACGCCTGTCGAATCCCAGAGAGAGAGAGAGAGAGAGAGAGAGAGAGAGAGAGAGAGAGAGAGACGTTTCGCAGTTACGTCGGCCGTAGCGCGTCTCATTGGATTACATACTTTAGTTGGCAGAGACCGAGTCTTTGTGCCTTTGTCGATATGGTGTAACTGGGCGTTTCTCTCTCTCTCTCTCTCTCTTTCAGCGACGGATAACAATCGCGAGAATGACGAGAAACCATCGTGGAGCTTCGCTAAATCGCGAATCAATTTTCGGGATGGATCTTTTCGTTCCTTCCTTCCTTTGAAGGTAGACGTAGACAGGGGAAGGACGAAAAGGGGGGGGGGAAATAAAGAAAGGGAGAGAGGAAACGGTGACTCTGAAATGAGATTCGTTTTCCAGCGATATTCGCGAGAAACAGAGCACCACGGTGGAAGGGGGGCGGGGGACGCAGTTATTAAATTGAACCGGAGGAAGAAAGGTGAATTTCGCTCTTCGGGACCTCGTTGTCGTGCCTATTTCATTTTCATCGAGTTCCCGAGATTTAAGAACAAATTCGCGAAATTAAACTGCGCACCTTAACCGAGCTTTAAACTGAATTTTTTAGCGAAACGTTCGTTGATTGCTCGGCTTTCAAAGGAATGGAGCTGCCCCAGCCCTCCCGGGGGGGAGGGGAGATTTCTCTTCTGCTCTCGAGGTTCCCCGCGCACGCAAAATCCGACGGGAGTCCGACACGGGAAAGGGTGGACACGATCGCGCGCCGTGTACCGTTGCAAGTTGCACAAACTCTCTACATGCCCGGCGATGTTCGCGCGCGTTCTTTCACACGGGCCAAGTCGGTCTGGAATTAGTCGGCGGTCGGATCCACCGAAGAACTATTTTCGGTATTTCTAATTCCGGTGGGTCGGCAGGAGCGGCGGAGGGAACTCGAGGGCCGGGCGAGGGAACTTTTAAATTGGAGTTTTGACTGGACGCATTGAGACGGACTTAATGTGATTTCGAATTGGCCGGAGGCGC
>KQ435729.1:1723542-1735775 GCA_001276565.1 Melipona quadrifasciata | reverse complement strand
CGGAGCAGGGTGAATTCGACATCCACCGACGCTGACGCCGGGCTTGCGAGACCTGTCCGTTCCTCCGACACTCTCCGTCCACCCCTGCCTACCACCTCCGTCTCTCCCTTCGTTCTTCGTCCTCCTCGAGGCAAAAAAACGGGGGAATCCCGTTGAATGAGACCGATTGACTTCACCACCCCCGACAAAAGATCCGTCGGATCGCACCAGGAAATTCAGCCGCCACGTTTTTCCTGCCTTCGAATCGGAAGGGTGTTCGCTGGATGCATCGACGAAACGCTAGGGGAGCTGAATGTGTACACGCGAGTTCGGGTCCCCTGCGTTTCAACCCCTGCGGAAGAAACTCGGTCTCATCTCACACGAGCGGGCTCGTCCAAGTCGAAGACGTTTCGTGAATTTATCGTTCGCTCTCTCCTTTATCCTCGCTTGACCACGCCGAGAGCTGGAAATTGGTTCGCGTTTTCTTCTCCTAAATATATTCAGCTTCTTTTACGTGTCTGTTCGTCGCGTGAAGACTGGGAATATGAATTTGTTACAGGGTGTGCGAGTCTCTAAAAGTACACTGTTTGACATCTATATAGTGTCTAACGAAAATTTTATCAATTGATCATTTTGGTAGTTCTGGTGTAAGGCAAGGGGTTAACGACAACTTCTCAGAGATTACCCGTGCCATGGTCGATCTTTCCCAAAAGTATATTGTCGAGCCGCGAGTTAATCGGACGACAATTAGCGGCAGGATCGTCGAGCGACGTATTACAAAGCGATTGTAATATCGATCGATGCGAAAGTACACCGCGCGCGCCGGAGAAAACAAATACTTGATCGGGAGTACGCGAACGGTTATTATTACGTGGACATTCATCGTTCGAGCAAACATCGATCTGCCATCGGTTCGCAATCGGAAAGTTTACCCATACTTTTAACGTTAATCACCGACGAAGCACGACCGGCGAAAACCAATTTCGGCAAACGAAAATAATTTCCTGGCCAATTCCAGGACAATCCTATCGAACGGCCGCGCGCGCGACAACGCTCCACGCACCCGTGTACACTTTCCGCGATCGTGAAACAATGGAACCGTCTAATCTGCGCGGCCGAATCTCTCGCCGCGACGGCATTCATCCGTGCGCCAGGCTGTACCACGGAGATAACACGCTCTTTTTCCGTCGTCGTCATTATCGAACGATTTTGTTCAGCGGAAGCAGCTGGGTGTCCGTGAGCAAGGAACCGCGGCGCCACCCGCTAGATTAAACACGCCGCGCGATTGTGCAAGATGTAAATTTATTTATCAGCGTTATTCATCACATCAGCGTGTGGAGAATTTCATTTATCAATTAAATATTTTCGCTTTATCGTTTTGAACGGCAGAATGTTAATAATTGAGGATGATTGCCATGCTAACGATGTTTCGTAAAAACCAAAGATACAAATGGCAATACTGTGACGAGGAACATTGAACAAAATTTGTAAATAGTAACATTTCGTTGAACTTTATCGTTAAACGAGGGAATGTTAATAATTGAAAAGATGAAAAATAATTTTTAAATTATTATGCAAAGTTTTATAAAAGTCAAGGATATAAATTATTATAATATTACAAGGAACAATATTTGAGAAATTTGTAAATAGACAAAGTACTGGAAACGTGTACAGAGAATTTAATTTATCAATTAAATATTTTCACGTTAAAACGGGAGTGTTTGAATAATCGAGGATGTAGGTTTTACAAAAGCCAAAGACATAAACTACAATATCTTAGCGAACGATATTTAAAAAAATTTTAATGGGTGGAGTACTAGAAACACATACAGAGAATTTAATTTATCGATTAAACATTTTTGCTTCGTCAGTAAAGGGAGTACTTTTGACGTAGATTTTATAACTGTAACGTTATTGTACATACTATAGCGAGCAATGTTTAGACAATATTTAAACAGACGAAATACCAGGAACGGTCGCACAGACACGATACACAGATCTATCTAGGTGATAGGATAAAGAGGCGAACGAAAACAAGCAAACGAGCAACGGCAGCGTGTTACCTGTACTTTCGCACGGCGATTCCATTCATCCTGGTAGCAGCGACCGCCGCCACCACTATTAACCCCAGCCCCCTCTGGTCTAGCAATTAACCCAAGTGCGGGATTCGCAAAAACGGATTTCCCGAAAGCGTGGCGTTAAATTAACGTTTGCCGGCTCTGATTGTCGGACCGTGGCTCGTGTCGCCCGACCGGAAATCGCAGCTCGAAAGGGTCGATTAAACGACCGCTCGTTGATGACGCAGACCATCTCGCGTCCTCGTCCGATTGTTCTTACACGCTCAACGAGAATCGCCTTGCGCAGTTCAACACCACTTTTCACCTGTTAATACAAACGAGAATTTACTTTCGTTTAACGTCGAAATTGTCGAAATATCCAATTTCGTCGCTCTCGTCCCCCGATACGCGATAATTCCGCATTTCCGCTCATAGAAATCTCATTTGGAGGATCCATTTTGCAATGAAACATCTCTCTCAACGGGAGATACACACCCGTCAAGTTTCACGCTTCTGCACAAAGTAAAATATTTCCAGATTCCTAAGTTACGATCCAAGTAATGGTTTATAACAATATTTTATACGGGAATACATCGCGTCGGATATTTTATTCGAACAAACATCCTGCGAGTCGGATATTTTATTCGAACAAACATCCAAGAGGAACACTCGGTCGAATGAAAGAAACCTTGAGTCTCTCGACGATCGATTAACAACGACCCATCCTGTCTAAGGGTCGAGCTACGTGCGTTCGAGTGCGTGCGCTGGTGAGCACGCACACGCGTCCTCCTACGCGCACGTGCGTCCGCGTAGATAGAAAAAAAAAGCAGATAGGGTGTCGTGCCATAATGGTTGATTCGATAACGAGCTCCTTCTCCGAGTATGGAGTGCCTGCGTCCGAATTGGTCGGATTTGTTTCGGAATGGGACCGGGTCTCGAGAGCCGACGGACAAAAACGAAAAAAGGAGAGAAGGAAAAAATAGCGAGGGTGGCTGGCCGAAACGAAGGGGCGGACGAAGAAAGAGAAGGATTTGGTATCGCGCTGCCGCACAGGGCAAAAGAAACGCTCGAGTACGACGGCCGATGCAAAAATAAATCCTTTTTATTCAAGTGCCCTTTTTCATCCCTCTTCGCTATTCCCTCCACTCTACATCGTCGTTCCGTGTATGATCCTGTGAGAAGATCCAGCCTGTGACACCCCTCGCGATCGAGCTCGTTCGTGAAAGAACACGGGTTGGGGAAATTTTATACCCGATATATGGACGGTACGTTTCGATTAAACGGTGGGATTATGCGTTTCATCAAAAGATATTTCGGTGTGTATATGTACTCTGAAGAGGTCGTGCATTATCGTATCACAGGCTGCTTCCAACGAGCTCGTTCTCTTATCCGTCTGAAAATCTTTTCAGCCGATCGATTTCGACAGTCGACATATCTGCAGCTTCCTGATCGATCGATGTTACGACTTTGGTGCATCTTGATCGATATCGAGGACGATGGTAAATTCTAGAGAATGTGGAAAAGAAGTAAAATCTTCGTTCTTGGAGTCTGAGAATGCTTGGTAATAAATTCAAATGCTCGAGCATTTCTGGAGCAACGATTCCTTGACCATCTTGTTGCGTATACTCTCACGTCCTTGTGTAACTATGCCGTTGAAGTTTCGCATTCTAGCAGCGAGTACGATCTTGGCACAAGTTCCACGCTGCGGCAGTCTGGATCTCGCGAACGATTCCTCCGCTCTTGAATCCAAAGGTGCTCATTGATCGTTAATATTCAGCCGCTGACTCCGGCCTGTCCGGTTTAAGCGTCCATCAGCGACGGTTCGGTTCCTCGGTGCTATTTCTAGACGGCAACGGGTATGCCTACGGCGATGTTATCTTCTTGTCGTGTCACACCTGGACGCTCGAGAGCCAATGGCCGTCAGAGTCCGCGTTGTTTCACGACCGGAACGTGTCGTGACTGCAAACGGCGTTTCCACTGCGACTCGATCGATCCATTGGACACGGTGATCTTCCATTGTACGCCCTGTCTGATACTCGATCCCTTTCGCAGCCACAGAGATTGCTCATGATCAATGTGGGACGATCAGAACCTCGCCTCGTGTCTCCCGTCGCAGTTATTCTTCTCCTCGTACGCCGACCGTTCGATCCTGTACAAATTGCAAATCCCGCCACTGTAAACACGAAACCAGCTATTTTTCTCCTGGACGTTTGCATGAAATGGATCGATCCTGTTCCGGCCAAGGAATGATTGTTTAGACGCAACGATGATCCATGGAAGACCGCGGAAGCACACTTTGCTTCGTGAACTCGTTGTTCACTTTCTTCTTCGCGAAAAGGGATTTGTGGGTGTATAAGAATTGAACGACTTGTCTCACTAAAAGGCCCAGAGGCAACTGTTCCGACTAGGAAATGAAGACGACTTTTTTGCCATAAAATTTTACTGATATGCAAACATTTGAAAACAAATTACAGGCGCGATCGCTTGGTAACAGACAACGCCACTCCTACTAGAGGTCTAGCCCACGCCCCCTCGCGAACCACGTGACCCAAATCAACCAATCGCTAATTTTCGTTGCATTAGCGTAGCACGTAAGCGTTGCACGTCGAGATACAACGTAAAAGAAAAGGAAGTGGTCTCGTTTGATATCGTCACTGTTTCTTCCATCTAAATTTTCTAAATTTCCAATTTTACACGAACAATTGCTTGCTCCTTAACCTCTTGGCAGACTTTGAATCGCGATTTACAACGAGAAACGCGATATTTTCCATCAGCGTGTATTTCTCAGAAAGTATATTGGAACAATCAAACTGAATTGTGCATTACATTAAACCAATGTTATTTATTTATTCATATTCTATATTGAATTGTTAATGCACGTACTAAAAATTTAACAGTAACTTTGTTTCAGGATATGTCTAATAATCTAGTAAATCGTGGTACAATCGGTCAATATATAATCCTACATCACATTTCTTGTTTGTTATTAATTTATCACCACACCTTTTCATTTTAAGGCTATTAAATAAAATAACTGCAAAATAATTACGTTTAAATGATATATGACTAACGGACGATGTAATTGTTGTCCATTCAAATTCACTTGATCCAATATTATTTTTGTTGCAATTATTGTCAATGACATTTGGTCGCCTATGGGCACCAACAGTAGTAGCCAAGGGGTTAATGAGTTAAATGCCGGAATGAATCAAAGTCACTGTATCTCTCAAACCTCGTGCATCCCCCGGATGACACTTTTTGCACGAGACACCTTAACAAAGACGTTCACGTGGATCCGCGTGGACATCGAGCAGCATTGTACTCCAATTCCATTCGAATTTCAGCGAGCAACACGAGCCATTCGGTTGCGGGCAAGCGTTCGTACATGTACGCGGCCATCCGCTCGTGGAGAACGCGCGCGCACGGTCCAGCTACTTACAGAACGCTCGCGATTCCCGCTATGCGCCCATATAGAACGTACACGCACGCGGGACGCGCGAGTTGCTCCGCGATGCACCATGAAACGCGCGCGTTGCACACGTGCTCGCCAGATGCCCAAGATGCTATGTCGGGGCGTACGACTGCCCCGTTCCACATGCAGCCCCCAGTATCGAGCGTGCACGCGTGCAGCTTCTTTCCAGGTGAAGTCTGACGATCAGCATCGGCGGTTGCATGGAATTTTATTAGGGTTGAGGGTGAATCTTCATTGTGAGGTGGGTGATGGTGCGTTGGCACCGTGGAATTTCAGAATTAAAACTATATTTTGTTAGTTGTTGATCGGTGTGTTATAATTTTTTTGGTATTATTGTCATATGTAGTGGGGAGCATAATTGTAACGAAAAATTGCGAATAAATTTAAACTGATGAAACTCTGTGAAAACAGATTCACTTATTTTAGAGCGTAAAGCTTTTGTTTCGACAGTCGTCTTTTCGAAGATCTTCGATACTTTACATCGCGTAGCGAATGGAAAAATGAGGATACTTTTTTCTCGAAAGTTATAATTAAAGAATCTTTTACCACTGAAAGTGATTTAGCGAAGGTAACCCAGAAAATCGGGCCTCTTCAGGTGCAACGCTGATGCAACGAAAATTAGCGATTGGTTGATTTAGGTCACGTGATTCGCGAGGGGGCGTGGAGTAGACCTCGAGTAGGAGTGGCGTTGTCTGGCACTGAGCGATCGTGCCTACAAATTGTTTTCTATCGATTTAAATGTTTGCATATCAATAAAATTTTATGGCAAAAAAGTCGTCTTCATTAAGTAGTCGGAACAGTTACTCCTGGGCCTTTCAGTGAGACGAATCGTACAAGTCGTGCAGTTTTCTCACGATCTTGGAAATTGTACTCTTTACAACACCTTATTTTTTGAAACGACAAAAATTCAAGATATCTTCATCTAATCCTAATGTTTCGAGTTCAATAAAATGATTAAAAAGAAAAGATGGTACAGTGGCTCGTTGTAAAGAGAAGACTTCCATCTTCAATACTATCCAGTTATGAATCTAGTTACGAACAAAATTTTTTAACATTACCGCCGGATGACGTAATATCATCCTTAAAGAATACAAATTTACGAGTCTCAGAGACTTCACGCTTTAACGCGAGAAATCTCAAGTGGATCGTTACGTAATTTTTTTTTACGAAATTACGTCAGTTTAAATTATCGACAATTTTTCACTGTCGCTGTTGCAGTTACATACTTCGCAGTAGTCGTCTGAAATTCGTTGCAAAATATGTCTGCGCAGTTTATCCTTTAAGTGAAGGAGATTGGGAAATACAGAAAATGCAAATACACGCATATTTGAATATATATAACGCGCCGCGATATATTGAAAAATATGTACATTTATTGCGTACGAAGCTAGGAGTGAAAGATTTACATCAATCGTTGGAATTGTTTTGCATGACTAAATGTTAATTTTAATTAACGATTTGTGCAACACCTTCCGATACTTTTATTCGCGACTAAAATAGAAATCAATATCATCCCCGGCCGTTGTACGGCCGGTACACGTAAAGTACGAAAGATCGCAGAAGCAAAGTATCGGAAATAATTCCGTCTATAATTCCATCGTACGATTTTCAAACGTGTTTCGACAACCGATACGCGCACTGCCGGGATGTAGAGATCGTAGTTCAACCGTTTCCGCGATTCGTAGTCGCGATAGTCGTGGTGGGGAACTGTTCGTTGACAGTCTAGTCGTGGTTCGAGCGGAACGCGTCCCTGACGCGCGGATTTATCCGCGACAGAGCCGGGATTCATGGAACGTCTGTCCGTCCTCGTAAATTTGCCAGATAAAACTCGCGCGTCTCGAGTGAGAATTGCGCTCCTTCGACCGCAGTATTTCACCGGGGCTCGTTCCGACCAGGCCGATAGTCGTCGATTTAAAGGGAACAGAAACGTCGAATTCGCTGTCCCGATGGTCGTTTGTGATATTAGACTCTCGGTGAAGCTCTCGCGGAGGATCCCTTTCGCGGAAAATGGCAATCGGTAAATAGATTAAATTGCGAACGTGAAAACAAAAAAAAAAAAAAAAAGAAGAAGAAAGAATCGATCGACCTTTCTCTCTGTTTTTTTCCACCGTTCCGTGCGACGTGGAAAAATCGCAACAAATCATTCGCCAAGAGCCACAAAGAGCACTTTAACAAGCAAAAAGCATCAATCAGTAAATACATCAAATTGATATATTGAAATCGACCGTCTGTTTCTTTTTCGCGTTTTTCTCTCACGGTGCAGCGAAGTAGAAAATATTCAATTTGCAGATCGTACGCTGAAAGCCAATAACGCTTTAGCAGAGAATTTGTCGATCAATAAAAATACTAAATCATTTTCTCTCTGTTTTCCTTTTTTTCTTTTCTTTCGCTGTACGTATGCGACACGAAAGAAACTTTAGAATGTAAGATGCTTCAGAACGTTTCCCAGTTGCTGTCTTTGTACGATTAAATTTCACTTTGCGTGCACAAAGAAGAGAGACATTGCGCAAAGAGACGGGTCACGTCGAGAGCATTCTTTACAGAACGGTAAAGGCGTAGGGGCTCAAGAAAAAAGAGGAATCCTATCGGAGTGATTCTTTGCGATTTTCACCTCTCCCGTGGACTGCAGAACCACCAAACGTTGAAACGAGTTGCGACGCACCGCTTCTTTGGTCTCTCTCTCTCTGTCTCCAAACGGAGCCGGTTCGCTTTTAAAAATCCTTGCCCTCTCGAATCTCTCGAGCGTGCTCGAGTTACTGGCCGAAGCTACGAGCTTTTTCCACAGTGGATAGCCTGAGAAACGAGTCCGCTCGGGCTGCGATCAGCGCGTTGCTAGCTATCGTTGCTGTACGTGTTTGTCGGCGAATGAATATAAATGGGGATGTTTACGATTGAATATCTATTTACACGGACTAATCGGGAAATCGTTTTATCGCTAATTTCAATATCTACAGAGTACCGCGGTTAACGATAATTGATTCGCACTTTGGTCTATTTTACAGAGGCGTTAACAATGCTCGTGTAAATGAGGGTGGCGCAGTAGTATTAGTCGAGCGATTCTGAAACGCGTGGAAATTTCAATACATATACATATGCATATATAGAGAGCCCGGGAATCACGCGCAGCTGTGATTCGTGAAAAATTCGCGCGGAATCACGCGGAGGCAATGAATGAAATGAAAACGCAGTATTTCGAAACTGTCAGCTCCGAAAGGCTGTATTCCCACCTTGGAACCGAGCTTGTTTGTCGCGTCGCGGTAAATTATTATTCTATATTAATATCCGGAAGCGCGTGCCGCTATCGGTGGAGTGATTCCACCAGCCGGTCCGTGAATTAATCTTTTATCGGACACGGCGTTTTAATTGGTGCGGATTTGTGTGTCAGATTAATCGCGCGATCGCTATCGGCCGCGATAGGGATGGGGGGTCGCGTTGCGCCGGAAATACGCCGCGACCTGCGTGATACCAAATGAAGATAAATGGTCCCTGGCCACGGAAGGCGACGGGTAATTGAAACGTATAGCGAGATTCTTTGTCCCGTTGCGGTTGTTCCCTTCTGGCTCGCCAGTGAAACCAGACGAGGAAACGGCGGCGGTAACGCCCGCCACGTTGTAGCTCGCGATTTGACGGTTCGTGCCTCGTGTTCTCGTGTTGAGGAATTCAACGGGAAGCTTGGACTCTGCGTTAAATGTAACTCTTTCTTTTCTAACGAGACGAAACTCGCGATCGCGTTCTAAAAATTCAAACCGCAAAGGGATGATGGATAAGATTTCCTGCGATGTAAATTTCAGATTCTCGGCCCGATTCTGGTGTATTTAAAAGATATAATTATATGTATGGTTATAAACGTTGTGGGGAATATGTAGGGTGATTCACGAACTTGAACACCTGAAACCACTTAATTATGCGTCTAACGAAAAATTGTTCGATACAAAAGTTGTATGGTTTGAGGGAGGCAAAAATACGACGTGTGAATTTTATACGTATGTTGGGGGATTTCGAAATTTTCAAGGTCATCTTTAAATTCTTTTTAATTGGACCATGCATTTCTTTCATCACAGATCGAAAGAATAGTAAATTAATAGTTAAAAGGAGATATTTTACGATAATTTGTCTCGAGGATCAGAACTGCATAGAGCATTAGGCCCATTTTTTCGCAATAAACATAAGTGACCTCACCTTATTTAAATTGATTGTGCACTAATTGCGCCATACGCCTGTGGAATGTATACATTGACTCGTGAAACCAGTGGAACTGTAGAAAACGTTTTTAATCCTTACGAACGTGTCAAATACAATATGTCCACGAAGAAGGCGTCTGAAAGTGTTCGAGTACTTACGTCAACCAATATGATTTGTAAATATATTAGATTCGCAATTTACAAGGGAAATGTCTGTTCGAGTACACTTGCCTCAATCAGTGTGACTTACGCAGGTAAAGGATATCGAAACTTCCTTCTCTTTCCGTTCGCGAGAAACTCGAAAACACGAACAGACATGAAACACGAATCAGACGGTCGAACCATCTCTTGTTTCAACGGCACGTTCCAACTTCACACCTGGTTACGTCGGAGAAGACTCCTATTCAAGGAGGCACTTTGATCCCTGAAGCGCAGCTGCTCGACAGTTTCTACGTTTCATCGGTCGTCGATGACTTCGGTCCGCCTGATTGGTCATTCAGAGCCGTTCGACGTACGTTTTTTAACGAACTCATTCAGCCGCGCGTTCCGCCGCGCCGCCGATCTTTATTTTCCATCCGGCAGCCTTCTGCAACTCCCTCTCGATTCTGCGTCTCGTTGCCGATACGCAGCAATCAGCCGCCATTATCCTCCCCGAGGTTCCTCGATCCCTCCTCCGCCGTAATGACGACTGTTTTTCGCGAAGTGATTAAATCGGCCACGAAACTCGAAGTGCCGTTCTCGCTCGGCGATCGAGATCGTCGAATTCGATTACCGAAATTCTGCTGGTCTCTGGGGTGGAAACAAGCGGGGGTCGTTCCTTGAAGGGCCGGCTCGTAAAAGAACGACCACCGGTGGGGTCAAGGGAAAAACAACGTTGCTAGGAAGGAGAATGAAGGGAAGAGGGGAGGAGGGCGTAACGTCGTTTACGAAGTTGTCGGTGGATCGTGGCCGATTGACAGCCGGAGCAATGGCAAAAACCGCCAGCATCTGCCCGACGAGTTTTTTCCTCCGCCTCCTCGCGTCTCCCCGGGAAGGGTGGAAGGGAAGAATATGAAGGGACGTCCCTCGGAAGAAAGAGGCAAACGAAGTTAAAGGAAAGGTGGCGCGACGTTGGCGCGGCGAGGCGAATCCCAAGTCCGCCCGTTCCCGTTTTCTTTTTAACTCGAAGAATAAACGAATAAATCGGCGTTTCTTTATGCAAACTTGCGTTTAATTCGGGGCGAAATAGAAAGGCATTAATTTCGCATGCAAATACCGGCGGCTGTGCCGTTCGCGCGACGTGGAGAGCTCAAGGGCGCGCGGGGTGAGCAGAGGGGGTGGTTGCCGGGGGGATCGGAGAAAGGAGAGGACGGAGGCGCGGAAATGAGCGCGGAGCGGCGAGGAGAGGAGAGAGACGTCTACTAGGATAAGGGGACGCGAAGGCAGAAAGCCGGTAAACGTGAGAAGTAAGGTAAAGAGGCAAGGATGGAGATAAATAGCGCGAGAGTGGAAGCGCGACAGGCAGACAGACAGACAGAAGGGATATAACGAATGAAAATAGAAGAAAGGTGTAAAACAGAGAAAACGAAGCGGGATAAACACGTAGATGGATAGAGAGAGATTTCGCGTGACACGGACGGAGATGGATAGAGGAGGAAGGAGGACAGTGTTAAGAAACGTGGAAGGCACGGGACGAGAGGGGGAGAGAGAGAGAGAGAGAGAGGGAGAAGCTTCCGAGGGCGAGAGCGGGGAAAAGTAAAGTTGAGCTTCCAGTCAGGATTCGGAGTAGAGGCGGCTTTCACGGTATAATCAAGATGTTTGTTGACGTCGACGGCGCAGGGCTGGCCGGGGGTGAAGGGGGCGGATGAAATAAACGTAAGAACCGAAGCGGCTGGGGGAAACGAAGGGAGACAGGGTAGGGGAACAGGGGAGAGGGAAGAGACACGGACGTAGGCAAAACCCGTGGAGAAAGTAAGTGTCGCTGGGGAAAATGGTCGGGAATGGGGGATAGAAACGGAAATGTGATTCGTGAAAGAAACGCGAACGTGCGAGAAGTTGATAAACAATGAGACGTGATGAACGAGGTAAAAGAGGATTGAATAAGTTGTTATCGCCGAGCTCTAAAGGTCCAATGATCTTTAACATCTCCGATCGCGAACGACTGTCTATTGATCCGAGCGTTTTCTTTCTGTTGCAGGTAAGAGCGTGACAAACGCCGAGAGATTCTCGCGACGAAGACGAAGGTCTGGTCGCGCGCGTAAGTAAAGCAAGTGGAAACGAATCGACACGAAGGCGACACGAAGCCGATAGATCCGTCGTGTGGCAGGAATTCATCTCGTTGCAAAAAGCGTCGCGATCCGAAGGGAAACGCGCGGCGCCGTCGAGGCCGCTTAATTAAAACGCGATCTCCAGTTCGTATTCCAGCCGCGTGCCGGTGGAAAACTTTCCAGCCAGCTCCACGAATGCCCGGCGAATCCCCGACGGGGAGCAGGCGAGTGGCAAGGCTTCACGGGGTCTTAAAGATGCTTCGCCGGAACAGAGCCGGAGTGGTTTACGGTATTTTCA
>KQ435729.1:1711391-1722749 GCA_001276565.1 Melipona quadrifasciata | reverse complement strand
ACCCTCGCGACCGCCAGTATTCGTTCCACCCTCCCGCTCTCCGGTTCGCAGCCGTCTCGGTCGCGCGGGATGTTCTTAAAAGAATTTGATATCGAATTCTTCCCTTCGGGTGCGCTTGTCACCAGGCGAGAGAGCTCTGCTTTTCAGGGCTGCGAGGGGAGGATGGGTGATGGAGGGGCGGAAGGGAAACAGCGGCGAAGATGGAGGCGAGTGCATTATCTGGAAGTTGAACGGAATCCAGCCGCGCTCCTCTGCCAGAGGGAGGGCGGGGGGTTGGTTTCCACGTCGAACGGCAGACCCGGCTCACGGGAGCTTACTGTCGGTACCGCGGAATTACGTCGCCGGATAATAACGTTTTTATGCCGATTTTAATACGCGACTTCATTTTCCACTCCTGCCAACCGCTCGAATCACCTTCCAAGTGATTCGAGCCGAGTTACGGGATTGCGAATCGCCGATTTCACCCGATATCAATCGACTTTCCTTCCCTTCGCTCGCGCGGGAACAAGGGAAATCCTCTTTCGGTTTTCTCGATCGCTGCCCATTGGCCCCCGTTCTTCCCTTCCTTGTTTGCCTCGGCAATTTCGTTTCTTTGACTCCTCGACTGCAAACCTCGAACAGATAGAACGCCAGAGGACGAAGTACCACCTTTGCCTTCGATTTAAACGCGTGCTCCGACTCGAAAGTATCGAACGACATCGATCGGGCGGTTAGCATCGGTGCTCGTACATACCAGTCGTACGTGTATAACCACCGTGGTTTTAAAGAACCTCCTTATGAAGTTGACTAATAGAACGCAGAGTTCCTTCCTTCGAGTTACTCCCCGGGGCAGCAACACGCCCCGTCGCATCAAGAATTCCGCGCAATTAATATTTCCTCGGCGCGGCGCTTCGTTTGAAAAATTAGAAGCTCCGCGTGATTGATCATCCAATTACGTAATTACACGCCCGACGCCCGTTGCTAACCAAGCTTCCAGCATCCTCCATCTTCCATGGTTGCAGCAACCAGGGAAGAACGAAAGGAGTAAAGTAGCCGATAAATCTTAGCATGGTTTCCCCTGATAATAATCGCCAGCGAGAAGCACGTCGAGACTGTCGCATCGCGTAACGCGATAAACCGTGCGACGACGAGTCGTCTACCTCTCTGTCTCTCTTGTTCTCTCAGCCAACTTCTGCCATAAAACCGGCGGGCTCGCAATAATCTCTCGCAATCAGCGGGCGAGAGGGACCACCCGGGCAAGCGCGTGTCCACTTGCTCGCCGAGCGACGCGTTTAACGGCGACGGCTAATCAAATTGAATAATTGCGCGTAAACGTCGGCCGATATTCGGGCAGCTCGCGACGTTCCCGATCGTTGCGTCCCGGTGTCGGTTTACGAGCGGCCGCGAGACGCGTTGGACATGCTGCTGCGGTCAACCACCACGCTGGACGAGCATCGAAATTACCTGAGACACGAGACGCGTCGTCATAAAGTTGTTTATGGGGACGGCGCAGATTTCCTCGTCCGGCAAAACTCCGACGCGGTACAGACCGATCGTTCACCGCGGTAATTTCAGTTGCTTCGCAGCGTTTTTCTCTCCTCGTCTTCGCGCGAAATCAATGTTTATTCGCGTAAACGGTCAACGAATCGGAACAAGAAAGTGAGAAAATAATTGACAGCAACTTCAACTTCGTCGAGAAACGATTGATCGGACGTAAATCGCTTTGACGATCGGTAAACGTAGATTCAACGTTCCCAGTAATACCATTTCCTCCTCGTCCCGTCCCGTTTAACCCCTCCATCTTCTGCAGCTTCGAGTTTATACGGTGTTCATTGAGATTTACGAGGATACGCCGCGTGGGAGACGACGCCGCGAGCGTGTAACGTGCAACACGTTTCCCTGACAATTTTTATGGAAACAAAAGGAAACGTATCCACGCTCCACGAAACCCTGCGAGGATCGCGAGAAGAAACGGGAACGAGTTGATTCGACGATCCGTGCGAATCGCCTTCGTTTCCTCTCTACGGCGTGAAATGGAAAACGAAGCGCGAAAGGAACGACGCGCGACGAAGTTAATTCGAAGCGGAGGCGGAGTTAACGCGAACGATTATGAATATGCAGGCAATCGCACGTGAACGCGGGCAGAGCCCGGGCAACGATAGCACGGTTTTACACACGCGTGTAGATAATGAAGTTTCGTAATTAACCGAGTAGATTAAACGATGGCTTTGGTAACGCGCACGCGAGGATAGAATATTACTAATATCCTACATCATTAATTGCTCATCAAATAGTACGCCCACGTTGAATTACACTGCGCTCGCCCGACCGCCGCCGCCGCCGCCATTAGCATCGAGCGTGTTATTTAAGCGTGCGCTTTTTAATCGAGTCGCTGGCCGTGTATTTATAAACCGGAATAACGACACGTCTCTTTTTCCTTTTATTCTCGCGGGCGCAACGATTATTCAAAAAGAGCCGGAGCCGCGCGGATTTAACAACGAGGCGCAAGCGTAACAAAACGAAAACGCGCGGTTAATAACGTTTCACGGTTATCATTGTCGATTTACAAATCGGCCGTAATTAGCCAGTTACGTCTCGCTCCCGTTCTCGAGCGAGGCTGTCGACAGACGTTTCATTTCCTCGGCCAATGAAATCATCCGTTAATGAATTTAACTTCCCGTCGACCGACTTACGATCTCGCGCGGCGCATCGCGTCGCTCCGCGCCGTGCCCGGCGCGGCGGTTCGCCGCTTTGATGTCTGCCAGCCAGGCCCGCGCCGGAACTCCACCGATGCAGCTTCGCTCCGAGCTACGTTTAACGCGACACGAGCATTACGCCGATATTAAAAGTACATCAAACGCGACACACGGTCTCGCGTGGCGCGGCGCGGCGCGGCAAGAAGCCGCGCGGCACGGCCCGATCTTTATTTGCTCGCCGCGTTTCCACTCCGGTCAAAGGAGCGAGCTTCACCCGCCAGCTCCGTCGCGGAACTGCGCTTCAAACGAAGTTAGACTAGACGCAGGTGTCGTTTTTTTCTCTTTCTTCTTTCTTCTCTTTTTGCTCCACGCTTGATATCTAAGCAACATCGCGTGTTCTCTCTGATTTCGACTGGGAAAGGGGACGTAACAACTCGAGCAGTTGTCGTCCAATCCGATGACAAATTGTCCTCCGCTTCACCGGCTTGGATCGGCTGGATTCAGAACTTTGTTCCACACGTTTAAATTATCTTCTGATTTTGTGTCAACGCAACGAAAGTATTTCAACGCGAGCAGTGAACATCTTGGCGATACAATAATTTCAAACGCGCGAGAGTTTGAAAGTGTTAACTGTTCGAGCACACGTGGCAAAGTTTGAGGCCAGACGCAAACAGGGCCTCGGCCTATAACGTTCCATAAAAATCTTTACACAAACCTACGTATATGGACGATATAACGAAAAAAGTAACGAGACCGCGTCTCGAAATGGCAATCATTAGCGGGTGACTTTCGACTCGCGACGAAAGCCCTGCGGGTAGATATAAATTTGGCTTTTTTTTTTCCCTTCGAGAGTTACTTTTCCCCGACGAAATGCAACACGCATCTCACGTAGAATGCGTTTCGGCGACGGTTGGCGCGAGCAAACGCTCGGTCGTTGAGCCGTGCCAGATTCGCGAAATAAAAATTTCACGGCAAAGTGCGAACCGCCGAGCAATTAGTGCTTTTAGCTCGATTATTTGCGCTACCTGCGCCGCTTCATCGCTTTCAGACGCCTCTCGTTCGCATCCACGGCCCGTTAACTCGAATTTCTTTAATTTTCTTTCAATTACCGTTCCATCGTCCGACGAATTACCGAGTGGGTATCTATCTGGAGCACTAATTATCTCGCACGAGATTCTCTGGAGTAGCGCCGTATTTACGCAGCGGAGAATCAATCATGTCGGGTCGACGTAAATGGAACACGGAGTCGGGTTTTATTGAAAACTTTTATCCATCGACTTCCCGTTTGATCGTGTCCGCAAATCGTTGGCGTGTTTGCACGTGCATCGAGTCGTTGAAATACAAGATGTTTGTCGAGTATTTCTTCGTCCGTTTTATTTTTACACTAGACACGCCGGTCAGTTTTTCCACAGAATCTTCTCGAGTGGCAACGGGAACGGTACCATTTATTTTTGAACTAGCGATCGAGCCACCTAATCACCACGAGCGTCTCCTCGAAAATTTCATAATTAATTCTCGCGTGCCGGTGTCCCTCTTCAACGACCCTATATCGCGGTTCCAACTATCTCGTGGCGTGCGAACCGCCGGACAGATAAAAAATTGACGCGCTGACCGATCATCGGGGGCGAGACACGCGCGGACGTTATGCGGCCGGGTCACGACAGCGTAATTTTCACGCGCTGGAAACTGTCCGGACACGATCGTCCAGGGAGGAGGGGGGGAAATAACAACGAGATGGCGGCGGGATAGCGCGGGAAAATTAAAGTGGCGCTTTATGGCGGCGCAGGGAGACGCGCGCGGCGGCCAAGAACGATACAATTTGACGCCGGCAATTAATTCGCGTTCCAGGAACGTCGTAGCCGGATGAAACGACTTCCTCGTACTCGCGTAAGGCGCAACAAGTGAAGGGGAGATTCCACGGCGTTCCAGTGACACGTTACACACGTACGCCACACTCGCGCGCGCTGCTCCGCCGCCCTCCTCCCCCTGTTTTTCGTTCCGTAACGAAGGAATTGCAACGCGCGCGCCAGAATCGCCGGTGTCCCCCTTTTCATTCGAGGAGACGACCGCGCTCGAAACCGGTCCGAGGATCGCGCGTAAATTTTACTGCTATCGCTGGACCGCTCGCTGACCCCCCTCTATGTAAATTCGGTTCAACGTTGATGGCGCAAGCCGAAGATTGGGCGACTCGAGGATCGTTCTGAAATAGCGAATCGTCGTCTTATCGACGACGAGTGTCTCGACGAGTGTCTCGATTGATTCAAACGTCCATTTGGAAAATAAGGTGTTCTCGCTTGAACGGCAAAGTCTAACTACTGAAGGTTTTAATTGTTTCAACGCGCGTTTCGAAGAACCAAAGGAAGGAAGAGAAAGGAAAGAGAGAGAGAGAGATGATGATTGGAAAAAATTGCTCCATAAAACGCACGCGGAGGGTTACTCTCGTTGTACGAAAGTCGGCGAAACTGCGCTTCGAAATGTAGAAATATTGGCCGGTAGGACCGATGGAAACGTTCGACGGGACAATTTCGAACATCACGCTCGGGCGTTTCGCAAGGATCCGGTTGCGAAAGAGACGGCGAGTTGTTCGGGGATGGACAGATTGCGGAACGGTCCGCTTTATATCGAGAGATCGGGCCGCGTACGAAGGCCGCAGGTGTTCCATACGAGGCTGGGCGAGCTAAAAGCCGTTCCGAACAAATTACCTTTATATCCCGGCTGTCGCGGACCTCGTCGTCGATGCGTCGCGTCCCTAACGAAATTTGTGGACTCGGCCGGTGACCACTATTGAAAGAGCGGATCCGATTGTCCGTTACGGATAAACGTTTTCGAATATCCGCGCCACTCACGGGGACAGGTGTTTCTTATTTCAAGGAAAATACGATCGTTGGACGTATCGATCGTGTCGGACTGATTGCGAGATTATCGGGTTGCGGTGTCATTTGGCTGACCGAGGAAGATTTGGCGACACTCTTCCGTCGTTGATGAAAACAGCGGTTCAATCGCGCGGCGAGTCGTGCCTGGTCGTTGTCTCGAAGGATGAAAAGTATGACGCGGCGTAGAAATGTAGAATTACGCGATTCGAGGTTGTCGCAAATGAAACGCTGAGACGTTTTTTTTGCGGGCAAAGTTCAACTTGCATTCGCTTTGCTAATCGGCGCCGTCTTTATATGCGCTGTGCATAAGTAACTTTCGATCTATTTTTGGCCCGCGCCGAGGAAAGAACTGCAAGCCTCTAGTTTCCAAGAAGAAGAAGAACGCGAACAGGGCTGCGGTATAAATTTAAAACTCCTGCAAGTATGTAGTTAATTTCTTTGCCACATTCCAGAAATATCGACGCGAGAGGTCGTTACCTCAGCGTGTATATCGTCTTGCCGCAACGTTGCTCCACTTTATTCTTTTTCTTTCATCCTTGCGCGTTTCGCGGCAGCCACGAAGAATCAGCCCTCCCACACCCCTCGCCCCATCGTCGGCCGTTCGTCAGAGAGCAGAGGTTTACACATGACTACGCGTCCACGGACCGGAAACCGGAGGCTCTAGACCGGAGCAAACACGCGCGAGCACACTTCTATCCGCGTATAAATATGCGTCTGCCCCGTGTGTACACTGACAGTACGCACACGCACGCAACAAAACTGCGCACACCATCTCGTTCGACAAACGTAATCTGTCGTTTGTGTCTGTGTGTGTGTGTGTGTGTGTGTGTAGCAGGTATCGTAAGGGGTTGTCGTAGCTCGAAGGGTTCGCGAGGCGGGAGGGACATCAAAGCGAGATTGGCCGTGTAAACCTTCGAGCGACAAAGTCGATTCCCTCCCCTCTCGCTCCTGTTCCTCCGCCTTCGCTGTCGCTCGTCCTAGCCGCTGTTTGCGACCATGAAGACTCTCTCTCAACCTCTCTCCATCTGTCTCTCTCTACGTGCGTCTGAAACCTGTCCAAGATGAACACCAGGAAACGATCAGCAGGATACATCTTGGACGGACTACACGCACGCGTTTCCAATGAAAAAATCTCCGTGAGGTTTTTTTCACGTTTCTCTCCCTCTCGCCTTTCACCAACGAAACCTCGCATTTTCTGAAACGATCGAAGAATCACGCGGAAGGTGGAATGCGGTTAGAACTCTCTCTGGAACTCTTTCGTAGAAAGTAGCAGATCGCGGATAATTTATCTTTCTCCTGATATATCCTGCATAGCGCAATAAATAACAACGTTAACGTGATTTTAACCTGAAATAGTATCTGGTGATCTTTGCCACCGAAGCTCGATATTTCGGTTTACACAAAGTTAATTTGTCTCGTTAAGAATTGAAGATCACAATCGCCATTTTCTTGAACGACGTTGAAATCGTCGGAGCGTCAATTCTCGTCGAGACAGTGATATTTTCGTACTCGGAGGAGAATCCGATCGTACGGTCGTGGGCAGGATTTTCACGTTGTACCGGCTAATTGCTACCTTTCCTGGCGTGTGCGCGACGCAACGATCGCGCGCATACTTTATGCTCGGCGCAAACAGCCATTAACGGGCAAGGCAAAGTGTTAGAAGTAGTTTGCCTTAGAGCGGCGGTCTAAGCGGTCTAAGCGGTCGAATCGATCGCGCGCTGGCTGACGGCGGCCCGTATAACGCTTGAATTATGCATCAAGCGACGAGCAGGAGGGAAAACGAAGGCGGTGGGAAACGGACGAGCACGTGAGCTAATCGAGTCGTTAACGAGGCAATGTTAGCCAGCTAGGGGGTGGCGATGCAGAAACGCTGAAAGTTGAATTTATCGCCGAACTTTTTCACGGGGAAATAAATTACGGTCGGCGGCGTGTAGGAGAAAAAGGAGAAAAAGCGGGGGCGAGCGTGTCCTGTCCGGTCGCGAGCCCGCGGGAAAGATGGAAAACCGAGCGACGAGCGAGGTTGTGGAACGAGAGGTAACTCCTATAAATAAGGGGTGGTCGCGTGCGCGTGCGACTCGGTGACAACGTTCGTTAACTCGTTACCGAGTTTTTAGCCTTGTTGGCTCCTTTTTCTTTGCGAAATTTTTATGTAGGTTGCTATTAATCTTCTTTGACGACGCGTTCGTTTGTTATTTCGCGCGAAAGTAGGTCCAGGCAAGGACGAAGAAATAACGATTTCGCGCACGAAAGATTTATGGATAAATCGTGTGCGTACACGTACGCGGTCTGCATCTCTCTCTCTCTCTCTCTCTCTCCGTCGATTCGACATTCCCGAACGCAACGAGCACACGTATGCACGTTCGATCGACTTTCATCTCCCTCGGATCGCGTTTTCGGACCACGATCCGAAAAGAGGAATGATCGATTTCTTCTCGGAAGGTTCGCCAAGGTTGGCCCCGAGTTGGCGCTCTCGACCGGTTCGTCACGTAACAACGACTTATGACACACCTGACGAAATTTCGGTCGGTGCACAAACACCCGCGGGCACACACGCGTCTTTTCGCGAAGATTTACAATATTTCTTCCTCGAAAGAGACGTCTCGACGTCTCTTCTGCCGAGATAAAACGCGGAGATTTACAAGGGGGGGGAGGTAAATGGAATAAGGTCGACAGTAGTCAGCCAAGATTAAACGATAAAATAGTGGAGCCCGTGGAGCATAAAACTCCGCGTCCCATTATTTACTCTTCCATACGTCGCCGGTCTCTGGCAGCGGAGATTTCCAGGCCAGAGGAGTGCAAGAAAGGTGACCGAAATCTCCGACCGATTTCGGCCATTATCCGTAGAAATATGATCCGCGCGGTCGCCGCGCGAGAAAACATAACTTTCCTTTTCAAGAGGCGGGTACGACCAGAGGCGTCCCATTGTGTTTGACGGAGGGGGCCGGAGCCGAGACGAGACCGCCGGAGCCTCGGGTCCCATTGTGCTGCGCGCGCCGTGTAGAATTCTACCTGGGCCCCCATTATATCAGCGCGTCGAAAGTGGCACGAAGGCTTCGCGGTGCACGTGCGTGGCCGGTCGCCGCGCGCGATTCAATCCAGCTCTCCGGGACAATGGTTACACACGGTGCGGGCCCCTCGCGGAATAATCACCGGGATCGATGTGTAATCGATGCCATCGTCCCCGATACAACACCACTGGCGTTCCCGACTTTCACGCGCGCCCTGCCGTAAATGGCCGGGCCACGAAAGTGAACACGAAGGCCGCGTCACGATTGCGTCGCGGCGTGCACGTGCCAGTCACGAAACGCGCCGCCACTTTCTGCCACTTTGTGGGACCTCGTGCGGTTTTTAAGGGCCAGTCGAACGAACGAACGAACGTTGCATCGAATATTCTTGCGCTCTGAATTCTAGTATCCTTCTACTTCCTCCTTTTCAGTCTGTTTCTCTTTGATGTTTACTTTAGATCAAGACCCGGAAGCATTCGCTGACCCGCGGGTCTGTCGTTCTTGCAAGTGTTCTCTGGAAACAGTTGGCATCGATCGTTCCGTCGATGCTTCAATTTCACCGTTTCTAGACGACCTGTGACACCAACGAACAAACTTGAGAGAAACAATTCCATTTGAATGTGGCTTTAATCCAATTTCAAAATTTCTATTACCATTCTCAATACCCTCTTTCTCAACTAGTTTATTACTATTAATTTTTGATGTCGAAATTACTACATTCATCGCAATAATTTTATATTTAAAATATTTAAAATTTTATCACATAATCAATATATAGTCGTTTTTAATTGCAATATTAATTGCGTTAATTACAGAATGCATATTAGAATAGTTATGTTGGTTATTTTAAAGCCTTATTTTGATTATTAATTAAACCCTTAGTTTGAACGTGATTGGCCAACTCTAACAAAATAGGCTCGTGGGCGGCCAAATACCACAAAATACCGATCGATCGTACAAGTAGTACAGCCACGATTAATCTCGAACAAGGATGCCTTTGATTTTGTAGCAACATGGTGGAAAGATTTTTGAGACAGCGGCAAGTACTTTTAATCGGAATTTTATTTCGTGGATGAAAATAAAATTTCAGCTGAAAAAATGTTGCGCGAACATTTAAAGTTAACTCCATTCGTTTTCTGCACATGGTGTCGTGTAAGAGGAAATATTGAAAACTTCTTCTTCCGTGTAATTCGGTGGGATTTTCCGATCGAAGAAGAAGGAATTCTTCGAGACAGGGACATCATCTCCATCAATTAGCTCGTCGTCAGGATCCTTCCGAGGACGGTAGGAAAGATTGCAGCAAAGGAGCGGGTGATAAATCTGTCTAGTCGTGTTCTCGGAACGAGTTCTCCTGGCACGAGCCGCGATAGCAGTTGTCCGTTTCACGCGCGGTTCCGCGCGGCAAGTGGAACGCCGGAATCGCGTGGAAAAGTCTCGTGGAGCTCGCGTCTCGATTTCCCCCTCTCCCTAGCTGTCGTCGTCGTCGTCGTCGAGCAAGTCGAGCGGCTTAAAATTATGGCCTCTGGCTTCGTCGTCGACGAACCGGAGTAACGGACCCCCAACTTTTCCCTCGCGGGTTCCGCGCACCGTGATTTACGCGTTCGTACGTTCGCGAACGCGTCTTTGCTTCTTTGGCCCGAGGACCGCGTACCGCGGGTTTCTTCCCTTCCGCGTCGTTGGATCCGCGAATCTCGACGATCAGAAATCTAGGAGAACGATCGGCGGACCGAATCGAACGCGGACGCGCGTTTCTCAATCGCGTCGCGCGAAGGTGGAAACCTCCTTCGCGGAAAGTTGCCGGCGTAATTAGATTTTCCTTGTTATTTGATAGCATCTGCGAGAGCTGCTCGGTCCGCGGAAAAAAATACCAGCTGTTCGCCCTATCTTAATTCAAATCGGAATTGAAACTCGCTCTCGAACCGGCGTTACTCACCGGCGTTGGTCTCGTCTAGCAGTTAAATCTCGCGTCACTCAAGCCTGCCTCTATAGTCACGGTTTGCTCAGCTCGACGGAGGGACGATGGAAGAGTTGGGACGAGCTTTCTTCGCCAGGCAACCAACGCGAAGGAGATCGATATCACGTCGACGATTCACGTATCCGCGATTTATTCCCTGATTCGGCCGAGGGAATCGATTTGTGAACGATCAAAGAAATTTTCCAAGAAATGTTCCCGCAGCCTGTAGCCTTTTGTGAAAAAGACCAATTCAACAACTATCCTTCTCGATCCTGTAGAAAATCTCTTCTCTCCTCCTCGTCCGATGTTTTGAAAATCTAATCCCGTTTTACCCGTTAGATGATCTTGTTGCACCAGCGACGCGCAAAGAGGAAACTGCCCATCGTCGATTCGAATAAGAAGCAGGTTGCGCAAAATGCGACCACCTCTGCCGAGCGACGAATCCAGCGGCGATTCGAGAGCCGGCAATTCGATCGGTCCACGCCCTGCCGTTTCGTAAAAACGCATCGGAGCGGTATCGCGTTTTTCGAGCCTCCCCCATTCAGCCACGTTCGTCCGGCAAAACATCGCCGGTTTATTCGCTGGTAACGATCGAGGGCGAGCGAGCGGCGTACGCGCGTGGATTAAAAGCCGAAGACAACAAGGTGTCGCGTTTTTCGCTACGCGTTTCCGCGCGAGCGAGCAATAAACGGCGGATGTGAAACGCAGGTAGCCTCGTTCGACGGTTACCGGAGAAGTTTCGGAACCGCTTGTTACATGCGGCGCGTGTTCTCGAATAGGATGTCACGTCACGATGGAACGTGCAATGCAGTCTCTCTCTCTCTCTCTCTCTCTCTCTCTCTCTCTCTTTC
>KQ435729.1:1688660-1700308 GCA_001276565.1 Melipona quadrifasciata | reverse complement strand
AATTTCAAGCCGAAGCAGCCTGAATGCCACGCGGCCGATTAACCCCGGCCAGGCGGACCATCTTTTCAAATCTTCCTCCACTTTATTAAATTACACTCGTACGCTCGCGCTGTCACGCTTGGACAGTAGTCGACGCGTTGTCAACGGAATGATCGAATGTACCGTTAAAGAGGAAACGTGTAAGAAGAAATTTGTAATTTTGCAAATTTTTACGCGAGAAAAAGGAAAATCACGTAACGATGATCCACTTGGTTTTATCTTGAAGCGTAAAGCCTCTACGTTGGTTTTTATTTAAAAATTGATTTTACGTAGCGAATGGGAAAGTGATTTGATTCGTCGTCATTTTGAAGATTGAAATCTTCACTTTACAACGATTTTTTTTTTCACCATTTTATCGAACGTCGAGTGGTAGAATTAAACGACCAAAATTCTAGTTGTGAGATGAGAAATCCTGTTATAATTTCGTCGTTTAATCTCAACGAAAGTTCGAAGTTCAATGAAATGGTAACAAAAAAAAAAAAAAATCGCGCTCGTTCAATCTTCAAGACCATGAAGGATTTGTTCGCGAAAGAAATCTTTTAACCTTTTTCGCACGAGTTTGAATGTTTACAGCTTTCAAGGAAATAGAATCTTCATTTTGCCACCCGCTGCACGACGTAAATCATTTTCCGAAAGAACGAACTCTCGACTGTCAAAGGTAGAAGCTTCAATGCGATTCAGAACGAGACAAAATGAATCGCTGCACGATCTCGTTTTTCTCGAAATAAATTCTATCAATTTAAATTACATCGACGATTTTTATCGCCGCTGGTACAGTTATACTCCTCGCTGTACAATTGCAAAGTGCACGGAGCGCGAAATAATCTTAGTTCTTAGTCTCTTGGACAGCTGTTAAACAAATAATTTAAGACAGCTCTTAGTCGACTATTGTACAAATGAGCGTGCGATGCGCTCGCTGTAATCAGTCAACAGGGTGGACGCGCGTCGATTCAACGCGGTAATTTCGTCGAGTGTCAGTCGGCAGGGGGATAATTCCACCGAACGCGTCGAGATCAAGCGTCGGCTGGCCGATAATTGTTACGGAGCCACTATTTGTAATTCATCGGTTCCGCGTGTCAAATTTTACAATGCAACCTGCTCATTATATTTACAACAAACGAGCGCAGGCGCAGCTCGCCTTCACTTGGCTCGTCAATGCGCGCCGTTGGAACAATTTCTGTGGCCATTGCTCTCTCTCTCTCTCTCTCTCTCTCCTTTCCTCGGTGCATACATACAGATTCATCGAACGATTGTTACAGTCAGCCATCAAAATGCAACGACGATGTTGCAACCGCGACCTGCGTGCACGTCTCTCCGCTTTAATTAGCGTTACAATGATCGGGAAATCCCCGGTATCATAGTGATCGGTGTCGCGCGGATAATTACCGCGCGCCGACCTTTCCCGCCCGCGTATCGTGACTGCAATTTCTGAATTTCCTCTGCGGCCCCCGTTGCAAGAAAAAAACCGGTAATGGACGTTGCCCGCCGATTAATCGAATTTCCTGATTTTCGTGCGGCACGGGGAACGAGGATTCCATTCATCCGCGCGTGTCGGGCATTTCCAATGGTCGATCAACGGCCGTAAACAGCACGTGTCGAAAACCACCCTGCCCCCTCTCCTCTTGTCAATTTTTGTCGTTTCATTCTTGTCCAATTGTTGTCCAACTGATTTGACGCGTCTTTTAATGGACAAGAATATGTTCACTCCGCTCCAACCAGGCGCTAATTTTCTGCCTGTAATTCGATTGTGATCGAATCAGGGTTATTCATCCGTTTGCAATCTTCCACAGATCTCTCGTAATGGAATTTTCGCTTGTCGAGCAAACAAGTAAAAGACCAATTTCCACGAGCCTCTCGAGACACATAGGAGGCAAAAGTATCTGATAATCTATGCTTTCTCGAGAAATTCGGGTCGATGATCGAATCGCCTAATAGCCGGGTTATCGAATTATCGAGAACTCGGAGGAGACTGCTCGCGGAGTCTCGCGGTGCAAATTCCGAGAAAGGGAAGGGCCTCTGGAATAAAATAGCCTAGCGTTTGTTAGCGTTATCGGCCGGCCCTAAAGTGGCCTTATAGAAAAGAGGAATTATTGCACGGCGGTGGCGGCGAGAGATAAGTGGTTTCATCCGTGAAACCGCCGGACAAAACCGTCGCCGTCGCTGGTAACCGTTAGCGGCGATAATAAATTGGCAGAGAATGCCCGAAGGAAGACGCGGTCTGGTGCACGGTGCACACGGGTCGGGCAGTTATCGCGGCGCCGTGGCAAGTAAGGAGAGTAAAACGTCTCGCTTCGAGACTCGGCCGCATAATTCAGCCGCCGCTGAAGGGGGATCGTGTTGCCAATAATTAATATCCCGAGCTCGATAACACGGAGCTGCGTGAAAATCTCTCGGCCGCGGAGTGTCGTTCTTTTGCAATCGTCCCGAGTGCGAGATCGAAGGGAGGTTGACAGAGATTCTAATGAAAATTCGTCCCGAAACGTTGTATCAAAATTATCGAGCTTCGATGTACAAGGGACATTCTTGGGAAATTTATTAAAATACTGAAACGAAATTGGGGAGAGAGAGAGAGAGAGAGAGAGAGAGAGAGAGAGATATCCATTAAAGTAGCCGGACGAGAAGGAATCCGGAGAGACGGAGAACTAAGGCAACGTAATCTTATTGCGCGAGCATGGCGCACGCAATTCCTCATGCAGACCGGAGTAGCATAACTTCGCACTTTGTCTCCGAGGAATTGCAGCAAACTGGCACGGCCTATGGGCGGAGGAAGGGAGGGGGGGGCGGGAAGTTTGGTAATTCACGAGTAGCTGTTTCGACGACACCGAAGACGTCGATGTGTTTTCGCGTACACGACCGCTTGGCTGCTACAGATAATTTCGCCGCTGTCTCGAGAAGTTGGCATCGCCGCAGGTGTTTGCCTCGCGACCGGATCGAAAGGTTTCGCCAGACTTCCGATACGTTGCCGACGCCTCGAAACATAGTTCGCCCTCGTGTTCTGCGGCTTGTCGTCCCTTTCAAATTCCGTTCCTTTGCGAATTTCGAGCGAAATTTGTAGCGCGTAACTCGATTCGATCCTTCGTCGTGGGAAAGTGAAATGGACAAAAAATCGTGAGAAAAGGGAAGAAAGAAAAACTATCAAAGTTAGACCAATTGCTTTCGCATTGTTACAGACATGCTACGAGATGGAGAGGTACCTGAAGGACGAGCCGAAGCTGCAGTCGTACAAAAAGTTGCCCACAGAGTTGGACACAGCGCCGTGGAACCTCTTCAGGGCGCCGCCTATCTCGTGGACAGCGTCAACCGGCACCGCCAACGCACAGTTCGAATCGCCAATCAAAATGGAGGTGAGTACGCGTAAGCCGAAGCCGCACCGAAATCTCTCTCCCAAGGGAAAGTTCACGCTTTCCACGTTCCAATCGCTTCGTGCGTGTGTCAAAGTCGTTTCTTTCTTTTTCTCTACCTGGTGCTCGCGCGGCGTAGGTGACGACGTCGTCGGAAGACAGGGAAACGCTCTGTCTGGACGATATAAAGTTCAGTCCCGGCGATCACAACCACAACGGCCGCGATAGGGATCTCCTGGACCGGCACCTCGATTCCCTGTCGATGTCGTCGTCGAGTTCGGCGTGTTCGGCGCTGTCCTGGGACAGTTCGCCCTCCGTCTCGTGCACGGCGTTCATTCTCAAGAAAGAGCCCAGCGAGGACCTCGAAGAGGACGAGGAGCACGAGGTGCGTCCCTTTCCCGGATTTGCATGCTAATCTCGCGAGCATTCCGTTCGCAGTGATCCGCACTTTCTCATTTACGCACACGGTACTCGGTACCGCAGTTACCACGATGGATGCGTTTTCTGACGAGCTAAATTTCCACGTGCAAACACGTCGACGGAAGACCGATACAGTCTTCGAATTGGCCAAAGTCGTCGTTCGCGAGAACGTTCGCGAGAACACGCATCCACGAACGTACGATACTTCGATACCTCTGCCGTTTCGCTTTTATTTCGCCGGGGAAACGAGTTTCGCGCTGCGCGGGGCTGTTAATTCGCGCGAATGCCGCGAAAGGAACGATCAAACGAAATTAATTATCGCGGCTGATGCGTGCGCCGCGACAAGAACACCTGCGTTTACAGGTTCAATTGCATCCACCCCTCTGCTCCCCATCCTTTTTCGCGCTGTGTCGCGCAACGCCCGTCAAATTTCAATTACCGTCAAACGTCGGCTGTTGTACAAGCAACGATCTCTTCCTATTTTCTACCCGGCCACGTGAGCCGTGCGCGGCCGTGTAATTCGCGGCGCGCACGTGCACACGGCCGCGCGTTTACGTACGCGCGGCCGTGTGTAATCCGTTTACGGGGTCATTTGGCATTGATCGATTCGCACGGCCGCGGTGCGACGGTGCACGGCACGGTATCGATGTTCGATATACCGTTTTAACTAGTTGCTTGCACTTTAATCAGAGGTATCTCCCTCCCTTACGGTTGTCGTAATCCCGTTGCGTAATGAATTACGTTACCCGGTATCAGGAAATCGAGGAGGAGGAGGACAGCGGCTGCGAAAGCGAAGGTCAAATCCTGACACCACCGTCGAGCCCGGGCTCGGGTCAAGGTCATTCCAACTCCAGTCACTCGTCGAGCGGGAGTTCGATGCTCGACGTGCAGAACCTCAACCTCCATGGGACGGGCGGCAGGAGCGCCATCGTCAGGGTTACCGCCAGCAACGCGCAGGGTGTCGCAAGGTAAGCTACCTCTTTCGCTTTGCGATCGTCCTTCCCCGATCCGTAGTGGCGCGCGCGATGATTCGGAGAATTTGCCGGAGGAATTTCAGTCTTTAGTCGTCCTCTGGTTCCTTAAATTTTATTCATTTGCCGTGAGAGGTGTAGCGAATTTGTTTGTTATTTCCAACCTTTTCACTCCGCCGGAGCATCACCCACGCCAACGAGTTTGTTACCCCGTTTTGAAATAGAATCCTTTTTGTATTTCCTGGTAACATTTCGACAAGAGTCTAGAATGTTTTTTCTTTTTTTTTTAAACAATCGTTAATTTTTCAAACAAAAGTCTAATCTAGAACTCGGTCAAATCTGACTGAAACTCTAACCCAACCTAAGATCTAACCTCTAATCTAAATTTTCAAGAAATTAACAGAATCGCGATAGGTTGAGAAAGATCTTTTATTACAATAATTTCTTGTCGTACAAATATTCCATTGTCGAATAGAAGAAATAGAAGAAGCTCGTTCTAATGGCCAAAATGTATCGTGTATTTTCAATACAATAGATTCCGTATATATAACGAAAGGGTTAGTATCGATACCGTTCTAGTTTTTTTGTTTCAATTTCAAATTGAATTTTTACATCGGAGGAACCACCGTTCGGGGAAAGATCCGTCGAGTGATTAACGAGAATTCTGTCCAAATTCGCCAAGTTTTTCTACTCCCTCGAAATTTATGCCGTCCGTCTCCATTGATAATGCATCGTAAAACCGCGCGGAGAGTAAATAAAGCGGGCGCAGGGCTTTCAGCATTTATGCAGAGTTCGATAACATGTAAATTGCGACCTAGAAACCGTAGAGCGAGGGTGCATGGGTTTCTATTTTCGCGACTTCCACTATCGACGGTAACCACGTCAAACGAATCCTGGGGAAAAGTTTGTCGGGACCAGCGAGTCGTCGAACGGGGTCAGCTCCGCGCCGAAAAAAATCTCAACGTGAAAATGATCGGCAACAGTTTTACGAAATGTGACTGAAACGACGTTCAATAACCACCGGCACTGTTTCCCCATTTTCTTGCAGACTGATCTCCGTCACAGCGAACGGCTACCCCGCGGTCGCGGGCACGCAACACGCACACGCAGGGACAACTGCAGCTGCGAACACCGTGGCCAACAGGCACCACGCGAGGAGCCACGAGCACAGTCCGCCTGACACGAAGCGCAGGATACACAAATGCCAGTTCCCGGGTTGCAAGAAGGTGTACACGAAGAGCTCGCACTTGAAAGCCCATCAGAGGACGCACACGGGTGAGTCGAGTGACCCGCGTCTCAACCGCGTCTTCTCCACGTGGCGCGGACCGTGGTTGCCATTCCACGAAACGATTAGTAGTTTCTGATTAGAATCAAAGAGAGTGAGAGAGAGAGAGAGAGAGAGATTTAATGGGGCAAAAAGTTTGGCCGGAAGACAGAGCGATCGATGGGTCGAGTAACGCGCTGGAAACAGAGCGTCCAGAGCTTCGATTAACATTCCCCCGAGAGTTTCTTTGCCAGGATCGTTCTGTTCGAACTTTCCTTTTGCTCTTTCGTTGACCGAGCCTGTTATTAGCGAATGAAGAATTACAGAAGAATTCTTAAGATCCAGGTGCCGTTATCCCGTTCTTTCTCGCGCCACTCAGCCTTTACATCGGCCGAGATCGCAGGGATTCGTAACGGTTTGCGATAATGATCGAGCCTAACCACCAGTCGTCGAATTAGAGAATCGAATACGTAAAAATTTCATTTCATTCGGCGCTGCCGTTCCTTTCGTCTGGAAACATATCCGTTTTACAGCCGCGCGCAATTCTATTACCGTCGAAAATGCCTAGAATCACGATCGTTCAACGAACACCGGTCATAACGAGACCGTAAATTACTACCGCGCGTCGGAAAGTGTACGTAACGTGCAATCAAGGCAGATAGGAAAAGCATACACTTGGTGCTCGATAAATTTCGCTACTACGGCAAGTTCGATTTCTCTCCCCGGAGGAAGAGGTAACGCGAGAGATATTGGAAAGTTTTCAACGATCCTAATTCGTCGATCCTAAAGAAAAAGGATTCTTACGAACGATTCTTTTTCATCGCGCTTTCTGTGATTAAGCCGAGTGATTGCGCGAGTTATCAATTATCTAGCGCACCATTAATAAAACGCTCTTCTGTCTTCGTGGGATGCGGCGCGGTCGCTCGATAATTTCTCGCGCTTCACGCGACACCGCGCGCCCTTTCTTCGCGATTCAGTTAATCGTTAGACACGCGATTATCCCTGGCGTCTGTCGAGCAGGAGAAGTAGGGGGAGAGGAGGAACGGACGGGAAACAATCGTGGACGCATCCCGGCGAGAGAGCAGCCAGGGATAAATTCCCCGACGCGTTCCCTGCCTCCCTTATCGCGGCAAATAACAATGCATAATTAATTACGAAGCTGAATTAAGGGAGAGCCTGTTCGGCTTGTACGCTCCGAGGTACTCGAATCGTGTACTTCGCTGGCCGGATGAACGCGAGGCCCACGTGCGCGAAAACCGGATGATACATGTTTAATACCGTCGAACAAGGCCTGGCCGCGTGTTTTCTTCGATCGACAGGGGAAACAACCGTTCTTTGCCACTCGACTTAAAGCCGGTACGACTTAAATTACGCTTACCTCCTGACGAGGATATAACACGCCGTGGCAATGATTCGGTTAAGACGGCGGCTAAGCGGATTTCGATGCAGCCATTCGCTTTATTTATCGCGTCGTTGTCAAAGGACGATTTTCAAAAGTCGGATGCGATTTTGCGGCAGACGATAACAAGGTGCGGACTCGAGATAAAGCGACGAACAACTTTGTAGGAAAATTACGATTCCCTAATTCCCATCGTAACCGCGGATCACTTCGCTCGTTCGTTTGATTCGAACGCGATGAATATTCAACAGCTGATTCTCGAAAAGGTTCGACGCGAGGAAACGAACGCGTGACAAGCGAGACGCGAGTAATCTTGGCGAGCATCGCCGTCATTTCCGTGAGCCGCGTCACTTTGAGCAAAGAACTGACCTAACGCGTTATTACCATGCAGTCACATGCTCCTCTCGTCTTCGTCTCGCTGCTCTTCGCAGTCGGTTACGGCAGCAGGTGACGCTGGAGGACCGTAATTAACGAGGACTCGCTCCCTTCCTCTTTCACTCGTCTCGCTCGCAACCCCCTTCAACCCTTCTCTTTTCGTCCGTAGTTTTTTTGTCGCGTTACGCCTCGAATCCCTTCGGCGGGAGCAGATACGCGTTCAGGTGTACACGCGCGTAATTACCTGCGTGCGTCGTGTCTACCGGCAAAAAATCACGCCCGCTCTTCTTGCGCACACGTAGAAGACACGTGTTGGTTAGTTTTTCGTCTGACGGTGGAAATGCAAGAGCTGAATTCGGGAACAGAGGGAGAAGGATGGGGGCTGATTTCCACTGTATCGACGAAGGTTTTCATTCGGTTTTTCGAATCTTTTTTTTTTAGAGTGTGCGTTATTACGATTTTACGTTAGTGATGCTGTGTATTGTACCTTTACAGCGTAAAAATGCCGCGATAATTTAAACTGATGTAACTTGGTCTCACTTTAGAGCCTTTATTTTGACATTCTTTTCGAAGATAATTTTATATCATTCAGCGGGTTATATCATTCAGCGGTAAAAACATTAAAAAATTTTCTCTTGCTTTGAAAATTTAAATTCTTTTTCATTACAATAAATATCTCTTTTCGTACAATTTTTGTATAAACTTGGAACATTAGGATTAGGATTTTTTCATGTTGAACTCTAATATTACAACGTCCAATGAAATAGCGAAAAATATCGTGCAGGTTTCGTAAAAGTTGATTCTAGAGACTTCAATGTTCAAAATAATGACGAGTTTACGAAAAAAATTGTCCAATAAATTTTTACAATTCGTCTTCTTTGAAAAAAGACGAACCGACGATCGTTAAAACGGAGACTTTGCTTCGCTTTAAAATGAGACCGAAATTATAAATTATAACAATTTTTAATTGTTACGCTGTTCGCTGTACGTTACACCTTTCATACCCCAGTGATATAAGCTCGTTAAATTGCGATAGACTCGAGAGTAGTTGGTCTGACCAGTTCGGCCCGTATTCTACTTACGCTTCGTTTCTTCCCCCTCCCTCGATACTCGACAACGCGTAACGAATTTAGCAAACGCGTCTCGTTCCAAAATTCCGTGTTGCCTGAAATTACCGTGTTCCCGATTTCAAAATGTAATTCGACCCGAAATGGTCGGTTGAAATTGATCGAATTCGATTCGACGTAAATCCTCCCGCGATAAAATACACATTTGACCTGGCCGTCAAATATTTAACCTGGCTATTCATTTCGCATGCATCGTGTCTTTCATAAATTTATCTGGAAATCCGTTTCATCCGTTACATCGGATTCCGGCGTGTTTCGCCGCGAGGCGCACGCGGCCGCCTGCCCTCAACCCCGACCCCCCGTAATATTGTACGTACAGGTGATTAAGCGTGTATACGTGTCCACATATATTTGCTCACGTGAATAGTTACACGTGCGCGTACTGTCGCCTTCGTATATGTGTTTATTTACCTATCCGCGTGCGCGCAACTGCATCTCCACACACGTTGCACACGTGACTGCAGGAAAGCGCGCAGATGTGTAATTTCGGCCTGTGTATCAGAGAGGATAAGCTAGCGAGAGTATTCCTAGAGAGGAGAATACCTACGGCGGTGGGGGAGGGAATTGCAGAGAAACAGAAACAAAAGTAGACGAGGATGGCACGCAGCTGAGGTCGAGGAATTTTCCATGCGGAAACTAGGTATATTCCTCTTGTCACATTCGCGCGACGTCGACTTTGAACGAGTCGGGGAAGCACATTTGCTCGTCGGCGTAAAAATTCGAAAAGTCGCGTTTTTCACGAAACGACTGGCAACTCGGGATTGACAGATCTGAATTTGAAAATCCGATTTACGTGTCTTTACGGTAATTTCGATGAGTCAACGCGACGCGATAAATGGAGAAAGAAGAAGGAAGAGTGGAAAAACTAGCGTAAAGTAAAAGTAGGGAAAAAAGGAGCGGCCGGGTAAAAGGGACAGACCAAAGAGAGAGGGAGAGAGAGGGAAGAAAGAGAGATAAAAGGGACGAGCAGGCAGACAGTGGGTGAGAGGGTAGGCAATAAGAGAGAGGTTTGCTGGGACGCCTTCATCCTGCAGCGTGGCAGGTACGTCGGGATTGCTTCTCGCGGATCGTTAAGCAGAACTGCTAACTACGGGATTATGCATACTGCGGGTCCCGTCCCGCAATTATGACTCTGTTATGAATTCGTCCTGACGCAAGGATCCCCCTTGGTGCTTGGAACGCGCTGCACCAGACGACGTTTGCGTCACGTATCGCCGCACGGCCGAAGAGAGAAAACGTTTATTTCGCTGAAAACGCTGCTCGGGAGTAGAACTGGCTGAAAAGGACGCGTCGCGCGTGTGTCCTGCCCCCCTAGCCGGCTATTACCTCCATCGTAATTGGTTTCCCGGTGACGGATGTTCCCGCTGACGGATCCCCGGGATTTCCCGGTTAATCGTTCGCCCCGCGGACTCGTGTAACGCTTCGACGTTCGCCGGGTTTCGCTTAATCCAATCCGATATTGTTTCCCTTTCGAGCAACCGGTTTTCGATGCCTCGCCGTGTTTGCTTGTTCGTCTGCTACAGGTTTCGAGGAAGTGTATCTGAAGATTTTCTATTGGATCGTTCGGAACGTAATTTCCTTTCGTAGTAATTTTTTCGTTTCGTTCGCTGGTACCAGAAAGGTGGTAAAATGGTCGATATATAATTAAATAAAATATATATGTACTGTAAAGAAAATTGTCGTTCATTTTCCTGAAAAAGAAAAAAAATTACTTTTCGAACGAGCCAATATTGTGCTGTCGAAAGATAGAGTTTTATACAATATTATTATATATATTTAAATGTGCCCTGTAAATATCCAATTCATAAAAAAGAAACGAAATTACTTTTCGAACGAGCCAATATTGTGCTGTCGAAAGATAGAGTTTTATACAATATTATTATATATATTTAAATGTGCCCTGTAAATATCCAATAAAAGAGGAATATTTTCTACGAAAAAGTATTCTTCGATATACTTCTCGCATTGATATGTCACTAATTACCTAACTTCTCTGATCAAACGTCACCGAAACGATCAAGCAGGGGCTCCACACGCGATTCCTACCTTCTCTTCTCTTCGGTAGTGCGTTCGTCGATTGCAACGAATTCGAAGAGTCGACGGCAGACGAAGGGAAGAGAGAAAAGGAAAGAGAGAGAGAGAGAGAGAGAGAGAGAGGGTTGGCAAGAGACGCGAACGAAAAAGTTGGCCGAAGGCTGGCGGGCAGGCGGAGAAAAGTCCGCGAAGGAACTTTCTTCCAGAGATGGAAATACCGGTATACTTTGATCTTGGTTGGCGAATCTAATTACTGCCGGCTTGGAAGGAGCGTTCGCGAGGACCGGGACGCAAAACGAGGCGAATCGTCGAATCACAAAGTCCGGGCGATCGTGTGGCCGAGTCAACATGAAGGTTCGTTACGAATTCCATCGGCGAACTTTCCTTTCGAGGATCTTTCGGCATGTAGATATCCGCCGGGCCAGCAGAGGAGGTCGTTCATCCCTGACCCAGCTCTCTTTACGATCTCCTCTCTCTCTCTCTCTCTCTCCCTCTCTCCCCCTCTCTTTCTCCCTTTCCACGTCCGCTGCATCTCAAGATTCTCGTCTTAACGACGAATCGATCCGATTAGACGATTTAACAGTCAAAGCCATCGTCCAGGGTCCTGTTAATTCCCTTCTAACGAGCCGATAAGACGTTAACTCTAAACAGCGCAGCCAAGTTGATGAGATCAACCGC
>KQ435729.1:1628351-1640190 GCA_001276565.1 Melipona quadrifasciata | reverse complement strand
AGGGTGCCCACTCTCGTAACGAGGATGCGATAAGATCGGACCGTGAAAAATTAAAGGTCGTTCCTACTGATCGTGCACCGTACCGATCCCCGCCCTTGATAGACGCAGACAGACATACAATCGTGCCGCTCGTAGCGAGCGAGGGTGCACTGACTGGAGGAAGAATAAACGAAACCTGGAAACGAGGGCGGCGGGAGGGAGGGGAAGGAAAAGGAGACGAAGGGAAAAGGAAAGAAAAATATTCGATTGCATCGGAGGGCGAAATAAAGAGAGCGCCGCTTGTTTGGCCCGCCTTTCCTCCCTTTAACGAACTTTCCTGCGTTTTCTGTTTGCGCGCGCTTATTTAATTTCTACGGTGCTCGTCCAATCGCGGAGCAGCGCAGCAATTGAAACCAGAAAGGAGGAAAGACGACCGGCCGCCTCCCGATCCCGCTGTAATTCGATTTTGTCCGAACGTCGAACAAAATACATTGTCCTCGAACGGTTATCCCGTCGGCTGCACAAGTATTATATATCTGTTTCGCTGTCTTTTTTTTTTTCTCTTCACTTCTTCTTCTTCTTCTTCTTCTTCTTCTTCTTCTCCTCCTCCTCTCCGCCGCTCACGTTTCATCGCCGGCGCGGCGTATCGAGGGTTCCCCCCTCGTGATCCGTTCGGCTTTCACAGCGGATCGTCCACGATGGACCAAGAAATTGAGAACTGCGACTAACTGGGTCGGCAAATTCTTGGAATCCTAGCTGACGGATGAAACGACGTTTTTTAAATAGTCGTGCGTTTTTCCGTTTTATTTTTCATTAGACGAGGAGCAGTGAAATGACGAATTTGACACGGAGAGGAAATTGAATCGTAAGGTCATACGCGCCGAGTACAAAATACTTGAATCTATTCTAACTTCGTCGGATTCTTGGATCTACGGAAAAGAAAGAACAACGACGAAACGGATGCCAAACAGACGTGTGGAATTCCGACGAACGTGCAAAACTGAGTAACACCAATTAAGCGAAGAACAGTGCAAACGAAATAATTTAACGTTAGCTTTTAGCAATATACGTTCGTACATACGTACATTTACTACTCCAATTTTTTAAAAATGGCTAGCTAGCTCCGACATTTATTGTAACAGACTCGATCACGCGTTACGTGATTCATTTTCTTCCGCAGACCGCAGGGTAACTGAAATCAGTCTCGCTCAGGGACTCATCGGCGTAACATCGATTCTTCGTTTTGTTTCAGTGCAATGGCAAGAACAAAGGGATCGTCCGGAAGCCCGTTGTTTTATTTTTTCCCGTTTTTTTTTTTTTTTTTTTTTTTTTTTTTTTTTTTTTTTTGTGAAACTCGCGTACAGTGGAAATCGATGGTATCGGGGCGACGTTTTCTTCCATCGATTCATAGAAAAAACGAGGGAGGGCCAGAAAGAGAGAAAAAGAGAGAGAGAGAAAAGGCTCGATAAGCCAGCTTGTGACCAAACTTCGCCGTCTCGCTCGTTGCAGGAAAAATCCGTAATATTCTGTTATCGATCTCGTTGCCGAGAAGTCGTCGAAACGTTTCGATATTTTCGTTCGTGAAGTCTCCGACAAATGACATAGGAAACGGCGAGCAGCATTGTCGATCAAGGAGAAAAACCAAAGGGCACCAACTAAATGACGTTGCTAAAAATCAACGGAAAGTTGCGCGTCGGCTACTTTTGAAAATGAACGTGGTGTAAATTAAAAATTGAGGTGAAAATTCTTCGTGTTAAACACGTATCTGCCGTATATTTGTAAGCGCGAGAGGTTTGGTTACCAAGTCGGTAATGGCGATACAAGTCCAAATTTCTCGAAATAATTGTTTTTAACTTAACAAGGTTATTCCATCGAGATACGCTGTTATAACATGATATTCGTGTTGCCTTTGCAAATCTCCCGTCAGCCTATATAATTTTCGTAATTGCTCTTTTAATTACTTTCACTCTCTGCGATCGTTGAAACAGCACTTTACATTCTATCGTGTTCATTTGCAACAAATTACTGTCAAACGTGTATTCGTATGGTCTCATAATCGAGCAACTTGACACGTATCTGTTAAACTAAATCGTATCGCAACTTGTGCAAATATTTTTTGCTACTAAACAGTACTTTTGCTTTTAGATTTGAAAGAGGAAAAGTCAAGAATGAATGAATTTCAATGAACGCGAATTGACTGATCCAATCTTGGGGAGGGAGAGACAACGAAGAAAAATCTCGCACGATCGGTCGTTTCACTTCTCGGAACAGATACATCGTCGTATGACGTTTCGACTCGAGCCAGCCAAGAGTCAGGTACAAAATCCCAGTGAGATCCAAAGGATCAAAGCCTCTAAATCAACGTGGAACGTCTCTAAATGCTCTTTGGTAGCGACCGGGCATGAATTTCTTATCCGACATCGAGCAACGTCGGCCCTTTGCGAACGATGTCCGGACAGAACTCCTTCAGTGGACAATTAGCGCGATATTAGCAACTCTTTAATCCCTTGGTCTGTCTGAGACTCGGCCTCGCCAAGACGCGCTGTTTAATAATGCAGGAGGACTCGCTTCTGCCACTTGCCCTTCTTGCCCTCGAAACTTCGTCCCCTGATCTCGTCCTCCAGCCTCGTCTGCCCGGTCATTAATTATGCTCTGACGACTTCCGTTTATTGCTTTACCGTTGCAAAAAAGAGAAAGAGAAAAAGAAAGAAGGAGGAGAGAAGTAGCTTTGGTAGCTGTGATTTTACTCGACGTAAAAATCACGGATCCCGCTGTAACTTACGAGGAACCAACGCGGGATAGTTTGTGGCGAAATTTAAGATCAATTTGCACGAGGTGATATTTTATCACTGGAAGTGATTTTAGGTACAACGCTGATGCAACGAAAATTAGCGATTGGTTGATTTGAGTCACGTGATTCGCGAGGGGGCGTGGGCTAGACCTCGAGTGGGAGTGGCGTTGTCTGGTACTGAGCGATCGCTCCTGTAATTTGTTTTCTATCAATAAAATTTTGGCAAAAAGATCGTCTTCGTTTCCTAGTCGGAACAGTTACTTCTGAGCCTTTCAGTGAGACGAATCGTACAAGTCGTTTTATGGAATAGAATGTTCTGCTCAGTTTATCTGCGTTTGATAACAAAATGTCAAAAGAACGCGCATTTTTGTACACTTCTTGAGAGGCGCGAATTACTCTCTCCGTATTTACGAACGCTCTTGGTAACAAAATCTGAAAGTAAGGCTGTATTACGTATATATTCCTCCACTTAACTGTATCAAACTGCAATCTCAGTGCGATTATCACGTTTCAAGAGGATCGGCGTTACCTTATCGCTATCCAGCTCTATCGATAGCACTTTGCTATCGTCGGAAAACACGTTGAAAATAAATCCGCTTTACATTAGGATTAATTAACGAAGGTGACGAAAAATAAAACAACCTAATCGAACCTGAAACGGAGCCTGGGGCGTCATTTCTCGAGAACGCGAAGAGAACGGTTGAGCAGCCACAGTTTCGTTTCGTTTCTCGACGCTACCCGACTCGTGAGAATGCAAGGAACCTGGTCGAATGTATATAGGTGTGCAAGTATATTCGAGTCAAATGCGACGCTTCTGGGAGGCTTCATTGAAAAACAGAGTGGCAATTCCGCAGAGTAGAAGGCGCGAAATGAAAAGAGCGAGTTTCACGGGCTGGCGCGCGCTTTTCGTTCGGCGTTCTCCTCGTTGGGAATTCTTCAGCGTCTCATTACACCGGGCTTTCCGCGTGATAGAACATTACATAAAGTGGCCGGTCCGTTGAACGGGGCCGCACCTTGAATTCTACGTCACGGAAAGTAAATTTCGAGCGCAAATGCGATTCGTAATTGACAAAAATTTGGACCAAGAACGTCCATGAACTTCGAAGTGAGGATAGATGAATTTTCTCATGAATTTTGATCTTGTTGCGAATCTCACTTTCGGAATTCATACTTTGATATATCACTGGAGCGTAAATCGTTTAATTGGGAACGACGATTTTAAGAAAATATGGACAATCGAGAATATGTTTGAGCATTTTTCTCAATATGAGAAACACTGCAGATGATAAGAACGAATTGGAATTGAGGAAGGGGATTTTATTTAGGATTTAGTCCGAGTTCCCTGTTAGGGGGTTCAAGTTCTTTTCGCATCAAGGAAGAGCGCTATCGCGCAAGATTTGTCCCACGGGCCAGGAAACCTACAAGACGTCTAACTCGAGGAGTTTTGCATCGTAATTGGATGATCCGAGTTCAAAAGTTTCGCCGATGCTACCGGAAGACAGAGAGTAGCCGTTTGTTGTATCCTGCTCGAGCTTTTCTCCGATGGATTTCAACGTTCCACTCGGAACTTTGTGATTTAGTTTAAAGGGAATGAGGCTACGTTTCATTTCACGGCGTGTGTGTTTTTGCTTTTCTATCAAAAAATTCGATAATTATCGATAATGAGAAATTGTCGATGTTTCAAACTGTTACAATTTCATGAGAAGAAAGTCGTATAACAATCTAGTTGGCCTCGTTTTAAAGTATGAAGCCTTTATTTTGACAGTCCTGCGTGAGTTTTCTTTGAGGATGTTTTTACATCGCCCAACAAGTAGGAAAGCAAAGATACTTTTGCTGTTCAAATATCTCTGAGAACGTTAAAAAATTTTCTTTATGACTAAAATTGTCACGATATCAGAGACTGAAGTTTTCTCTTCACAACGGGCTTAAAACTTGTTTTTTTTTTCACCATTTTACTGTTCCAAGTTTGACAAAATGGCAAAAGAGAATCAAATTTTAAAGATTCGTCTCGATCGAAGAAAAAATTTCAATCTTCAAGACCAAGTATGATCAAATGTAATGAAATGAGAGAACAATTTTAACGTTTCCTCGCGAATTTGAATTTTGACAATTTTCAAAAAGAGAGTATCCTCACTTTCCCATCCATTCATTTCATCTTCGAAAGAAACGAACCTACGACTGTCAAAGTAGAAGCTTCACGTTTCTACAATGAAGCCGAGTGGCTCGTTACGTGATCTTTTTCTTTTTCTGATCGGTCCAAATCATCAGCAATTTTTTATTATCACCGGTACAGTTATGCTCTTCGCATCGTAACGAGACGAGTCACGTAACGCGACTCTTCAGTGTCCCATTTTCCATTCCATTCGTCCTCGACTTGTACGCGTTTCCCTCCAAGTAGTCTCTATCAAAATTCAGTCTTGCGACGATCGATAGGGGGTGGAGAGCGAACAAGACGAGACAGAGAACGTCCAGGTCGGTTCATCAACGGATGCACCGTGTTTGCGTGTTTCACCTTTCAGCTGGAACATCCGCACGTGTCACCGCGATGGCACGGACTCTACTTTACATGCTTATTCCGGTTGCAGCTTATAACACACCGCGTTGCCTCGCGCCCACGTACACATGTACACGCCTCGCCGGGATTGTCTCCGCGTACAGAGTCGCCGTACGACTGTCTCTGATTTGCATAACACGTGGCTGTTTATAGATTCGCGAACGCGCCGCTCCTTCTCTTTCGTTATCGAGCAAGAGTTACGGAGAACACGCTGAACGGATTACGCAATTATTAATAACGCGGACACCGGGCTCGTTGCGCGTTAGCTTTCCTCGACCTCTCTACCGTTGATTCGACGGTGTTGAAAGGGGGACGTGAATTAATTCTAGTAATGGAAATTAAATTCGCTAAATGAAATTGAAGAAGTGACGAGATCCGAATCACCTTTCGGTGGTTTTGAACATTTTTCGACTGTCTCTTCCGAGGTGACATCGTGCATCTAGTCAACAGCTTGGACTCTCTCTTTTTCTTAATTTGCTGATAATTGTAATCAACGTATACATTTGGCGTTGTACGATGCGATGTACAATAGCGTAATATCTGAACGTATGCCTAGAGTAAAAGCTGCAATAACGACGTGAGAAGAGCAAAAAGTTTCTGGAGTCAATTGACACTCAACAATTCGGACAAACTATGGTCCCAAAGACTGAAACCTGACGATTACTTTAAATTTAAACGACATCACACGTTAGAAAGATATGATCAACAAAATTTCGTGTTAAATACCATTCGAATTAATATTAATTTTTATTATTTCGAAGTGAAAATAAATTGCTAGCAGATGACGCAAAGAAAGTTTGTCGAGTTTTATTTGTCGTAAAATGATTTTAAGTAGGATGATCTTGAGCGTCGTCTGAACACCAATTGCAGAGTGAACGGAGGTATAACGCATAACGCTTCGAGTGTCTGAAAAGTTTGAGATTGGACGATCCTGGCGGATTTGAATCCGAGGTAAGTACCTCGTTTGCACGTTCCTCCCGGTATAAACGAAGTCTCTGCGATGATTTAGCGGTCGCCGTAAAAAGGAAAAGTTCGCTGATCGATCGATCCCTCTTGTTCGCGTTCCAGCCTCGCGTGCAGAGAAACGGTATAATATGAGACAATTAAACGAACACGCTTCATGGTCTGTCGGTGATCATGCAAATATATACACTGGTGACTGTGTATACTCTGCAGATTACCCATATCGTGTCATACCTCCACATCGACAACTTCATCGATCGATTCTCGCCCACAAAAATCAACTTGCACTTTATTTTGATATTTTGTACATTATTTTGTATTTTACGGAGATTTGCTACGAAAGTTAAAGTAAAAGTAAAAACAATTTTACAGTGTTACGAATATTCATCATTTTGCAAACATATAGCATCACAGATTCTACATTAACAAATATAGTATTCTGATGCTTCTGGAGATATAATTTCCGATCAAACGCAACTATAAAAATTCGAAAGTGTATAAAAATGTTGAAATCCTTCGTATAAGAGAGTTCAACCGACATGGCTAATTCTACTTTTCTATACGTTTAAAACAAACACAGAAGTACACAGAAGTACACAGTATCTTATACCTAAATTATTTCAATACGTTCAAGCACTCGTGTCTGATTTTTGCGTATCAAGAGTAGTGCACTACATAAATTAATTAAAAGTTAATCAACAACAAAATTGCAAAAAGATTCGCTCGAAGCCAAGAGATTGCTACAGATCTGCCGATCTTCTTGGCCTTGGAGTTCCCGTTGCAATTTGTTGCATGCACGAAGAGGCTGGTTGCGCCGGAAGCGGCCAGGGGATGGCCATCGTCCATACTTATCACGTGCCGGCACTTCCGCTGGATTTAAAAGGCGGCTCGCGCGCGTCGCGTAAATTTCACCGGAAGATTAGCGCGGCTTTTCGCGCGTAAAACCAGAGATTAAAATCTTAAGCGTCGGCTCTCTTCCGCGCGCTCGCGCACGCATGCACACGATCAACGCGGTCTCGCGCGCGCGCTGCAGCCGTCTCGCGGTTTCAGAACAGAGCTACCATCTCGGAAGGTTCCATTGTATTCTGTGGGACTAGCGTGCTTGCCCGTCGGTCCACGGGGAGCCGTAAACAGGTAGCAGAGTTATGACGAACTCGGACTTGGAATAAATAAAGACAGGCGCAATCGCCTGAGGTGCTCGCGTCTTGAAATGTAATGGAGCTTCTGGGACTGGGGTAAACGCGAACTTCAATTAGGGCTGATTGTCCTTTGGTCTTTGAAAAATTTTATCCCCTGTTATTGCGAGTGTTTCTTAATTTCCAGGAAGTTAAAGGCACAATTTAGCGCAATTCCTATCGCTGTATGTTTACTTTCCAAATCAATGTCCTGTGAAGAGTTAAGATTTTTGGGTTGTGAGTATTTACATAGGGGAGAGTTGTACAATACCGGACAAAAGTAGTACTTTGTTCTTAATCGTTTGACGAAGAAATAAATGAATACTATTCTTAGTAACGTATTCAGACATCGTTCTTTTTTTTTTCAATATTGTCAAAGATGTAAGACGTTATACGTTTGCAATAATATTTTGTGCGACAAAAGTTGTTTCTCGTAATGGAGTTCTTATTTTTCAGATAAATAAATAATTCCTTTATATTACGTACGTTATTTCTAGATTATTAAGCATACATAAGTGCAACGTACTGAATAAATAAATAACTAAATAAAAATTTTGTTCCATTTGAATTTCTTTTTATTAACGTTAACAATTGCACAAACCTTAAGATCTACTATCGAAGTAGGTGTCCGATACTGGACGACAATTTTTGGTGCGTTACGAATTATTAACCCTAGCATTCTGATAAAATCTAAGGAAAACAGTTTATACCGTTTCTCTCAAAGTTTGATTTTTGCGCGAAATTGGCCTTTGCTACAGTAGAAAAGCTCAGAGTGTCCTAATCTCGACAAAAATTATGGAAACACCGCGTCTTTATTTCACGACGAGTCGTCGCAAAAGTCCGTCGCTTTCCGTACTTGGAAAATACCGTGCATAGTTGCGGATGTATACTCGAAGCTGGAACGCAGTAAACAGAACGATTTACCCCGAAGTTATCAGTTCCCCGCCACAATTTCTTCGAATAATAAAATATTTCGCCGGCAAGTGTCCATTTTTGAGATTGGAATTCTCGGGGCAAGTTCTCGATGATTGAAAGTACACGAAAGTGTGCGCCGCGAGTTTGTTGATTGAGAGATTTCGAAACGATGTAAACTACGAAAACGGGAAAGAAAGGAAAAAAAGAAGAGGAACGCGCTCGGCGGCGAGCGCGTAATTTGCAATAGAACGGTTCCGCTCCTCTTGGAACTGTTTCAAAGACCCGTTACATTAAACAAGGGAAAGAAGCGAAAGAAGCGAAGTTGGCAAGCAACTGCTCGCAGTTGCAGTAACCGGTGATCGAAACCGTGGAAAGTATCATCGTTAGAAAGTGCCGTATGAAGGTTCCTTCGCTCGAGAAACCGAAAACATGTTTTGGTCGAGTTCTCGAAAAGTGTGGAACAGTGAAGTGTTTGCTTCCGGAATGCGGGAGAAACAAGATAGTCGTTCATCGATATCGATAGCGTTGCCATTTGATGCCGAAACGATGGAAGGACGAAGTGGTTCTCAAAGGAGTGACGACTTGAAAGGGTAGCCCAGGACCAGTTTTTGCTTGCTGCAACCTTTAAGAATTTCTTTTTTCTTTTTTTTTTTTTTCTTTGCAACTGGTCATACGATCGGTCAGATAGGAAGAGGAAACCTGTTAAACCATTGGTGAATTTACCTCGGGTTTCTTTTAGTTTTATTCGGAATCTTTATGAATCGCCTTGACTCGTACACTTCAAATCAAGCGATGAAAGTAATAGGAAAATGGGGGATGAGATAAATAAGAGAGGGGAAATGTCTGGAAATAAAAAGACAACAGAGGCGTTCTAGTGAAATTACGGAACATTTATCGAAACAAAGCGGCGGATGACGGAGAGAGAGAGAGAGAGAGAGAGAGAGATGAAAAAAGGGAGAGAAAATTGGGGAGGAGCAGACGAGTAAGTATAGGCAAGAGGCGAGAATCGGGGGAAGAGAGGGAAGAAGGATAAGTTGAGAGAGAAGAGCAGAGAAGCCTCGAGGGGAGGTTCAGGACCCGAGAACAAGGGGGTAGCTTCCTAATCAGCTTACTTCCGTGGCTCACACCTTTTGTGCCTTGTACCAGTCCCTGGATTAAAGCATTGTCGCTGCTGGTTATTATATCACGAGATACGAACTAGCAGTGTACGAACGCAGCGCGAAGTACACAACAATAACATGTGGTTCCATGCAGATAAACTGCATCGTTCGAAACAATGCGCCTAGCAAAAGGACTGGCCAGAATCTCTCGAGGTCGTTGCAAAGATATATACGCGATCCTCGCTCGAACAAGAATTGCGTCCTCGATCTGATGACACTTGGCCGAGGGATTATTTGCGTAAAAAGTTGCACTGTGCTCGAAATGAATTTTCGCGAAGTAACTTTTCGGAAACTTCGTAGTAAATATTATCTTTTTGTCTTTTAAACTTTTAACCTTTTTAGCGTTGACCGAAAAAGTTTCGTCCGAGGGACGAATTTGGTAAAGTTTGAGAAAAAAGAGTATAAAAGTGTTCTATGAGAAATTCAGAAAGAAACAGCTTAAGAAATAAAGAGAGAATAAATTAACGCGGCCAACAGCGACGCTATAAGGATTAAGGGTTACTGCACGTTTTCGTGATTCAGGTGAACCAACGGGGGGGAAGAAGCGAGGACGATCTCGTTGAAAAACAAAATATATTCGAAAAGTAGCCTCCCGTAATACGTATATCCGATCGCGAAGCGATGGCTCAGGCTGAGAAGGATGAAGGCTTTCGCTGGAAAGACCGCGATACGTAGCCGACCCGGTGGATCGATCGAAATTTCATTTCGTCGCCAAAGACCTGGTGGCGAAGGGGAAGGGGGGAGAGGTCTTTCGACCTTGTACACAGGAAGTGGCGTGCACTGGCTTCTTGCGAACCCGTTCAAACTTTAATGCATGCGAGAAGGTCTGCTTGTTTGCTCTCGAGAAAATTGCTCCCGTAGAAGCGGGTGTATCGAGGTACATAAAATGTGATTTCGCTTGGTGACCCAAGGGATTCCTCCCCCTTCGCTGTTGGCTCTCTGTGTCGGACGCCTCGTCGAAAGAGCGTCTCACCTGTGTGTACGTCGTGAGGCGTACCAGACGTCCGTTAAATTCGGCAAAGACCGCCGTTCTACGCCTACATGCTTCGCCACAGCAAAAATTCCTTTTGCCAACTTCTTGCCAACGAGACGAAAAGCTTTCCCAAAGTTGAGAAATTTAACTCGATCAGAGCTGAATTCCAACCTTAACAGTATGAAATATTGGCGTATGGGACGTTCCGCAACACACGGTACCGGTTTTAAGAATTGAACTCGTTTTGTCTCGTAAATACTCGCTCGAGTCTGCTTCAGCTTTCTTTAATTGTACAATCAATTTCTGAAACAGATCGCGCGTGTAATGTAAAATGTTCTAGAGTTGAGAAATTTAACTCGATCAAAATTAAATTCCAAGCTAAACAGTATAAAAAAACTGCACGACTTGTACCCCAGTACGATTCGTCTCACTGAAAGGCAACTATTCCGACTAAGAAATGAAGACGACTTTTTTACCATAAAATTTTATTGACAGAAAACAAAGCTCAGTACCAGACAACGCCATTCCTACTCGAGGTCTACGCCACGCTCCCTCGCGAATCACGTGACCCAAATCAACCAATCGCTAATTTTCGTTGCATCAGCGTTGCACCTGAAGGGGCCCGATTTTCTGGGTTACCCCCGCTAAAATCACTTTCAGCAATAACGATGCACAGAATATCTCACAACGCACGGTATCCGTTGAAGGAATTGAACATGTTCATCCGAATCTGTTTCAGATCTCTTCAGTTGTCTTCTACAATTCTATTATATTTCCTATTTTCTACAATTCTGTTCTGTTATATATTTCTTTATCTGTGTTAATCAGTCGTCTTACATTACTGGGGATTTCTTAGTGTAAATAGGGCTAGTCACCCCTTGAGAAGGTCTTGGCGAGCAGCCGACGTCACTTCCGTCATGACCGCAGCCAACGTTAATTAATGTAACTCGACGAGGAATACGAGCATAATTACTTTGCTCGAGTGGCCAGAGCGAAAAGTTTGCTCGTTATCGCAGCGGGCGCGTGGATGCACGCACACGATGCAAACGCGCATCTGCAACAGTACCTTAACAGAGAGGATTATCGTATATTATCGTTTCGTGTTATGCCACGTTGCAAGGTCAAAACGATGGAATTGTTCTTCCACTTTCAAGAGAATCACATGACATCGCGAGCAGACATTGGTGTCGAACGTTGGCTGAATAATACCATTTACATTCGAAGATCTTCTTTGTACAATTTCCTTCTAATTCAGATCTTTGGAAAATTTTGCACATTCTCGAGAAACAGTTGACTAACGCATTTCGACTAATTGTGAGATTTTTTTCG
>KQ435729.1:1605030-1618887 GCA_001276565.1 Melipona quadrifasciata | reverse complement strand
ACTGAAGTCCAAGGGCAACCAACAATTCGTGAACACGCTCTACAAGAATCAAAAGTTTTTGAACTTCCGTGCAATGCTGGTGCGGGGCGGACTCGACATCACCCTGCTCGAAGACGTTATCTATACAGTTCTCGGCATCGAGTTCCCCAGCTTCAATAAACTCAAAGTGGAAACCTTCGCCTCCAGTGAATTGACCAAAGACCTTCAAGACTTCCTCAACCTGGTCGACAAGAAGAAGATAATGAACATCGTCCTCTCCTACCTGGAAGACGACGAAGTGCAAAGGGCACTAGCGGTCATGCACAGCGAAGACTTCCACGCTTTGGTTCGCAAAGTCGAAGCCATGCGAGAATATCAAGACTTGGTGAGGTACCTGGAAGATGCTGGGTTGGACATGACCAGCCTCATCAACAAAATTCACAAACTGTTCGGAATGGAGGATTACGTACCACCCTATTCGATTGAGACATTCGCTAACCTCGGTGGGTTAAAAGGTTTGGTCAACGACGTGATTGCTGCTCTTCCAGTGGACAAACTGGAGGCCCTGTACGAAGAAAAACTACGCACTTCTGCCGCTTTCAAGAATTTGATAGATAAACTTCACTCTCAGGATTTCCAGAACATCGTCAGCACCGTCTACAAAACGCCAGTCTTCCTGGAGATGAGACGAAAGGTCATCAAGGACGGAGTGGACCTCACACCATTCAGAGATTTCGTTGAGAAATTTCTTGGTATCCCTCTTCCCAGAGTTGACAGTCGAGCAATAATCTTCGCCTCCAGTGAATTGACCAAAGACCTTCAAGACTTCCTCAACCTGGTCGACAAGAAGAAGATAATGAACATCGTCCTCTCCTACCTGGAAGACGACGAAGTGCAAAGGGCACTAGCGGTCATGCACAGCGAAGACTTCCACGCTTTGGTTCGCAAAGTCGAAGCCATGCGAGAATATCAAGACTTGGTGAGGTACCTGGAAGATGCTGGGTTGGACATGACCAGCCTCATCAACAAAATTCACAAACTGTTCGGAATGGAGGATTACGTACCACCCTATTCGATTGAGACATTCGCTAACCTCGGTGGGTTAAAAGGTTTGGTCAACGACGTGATTGCTGCTCTTCCAGTGGACAAATTGGAGGCCCTGTACAAAGAAAAACTACGCACTTCTGCCGCTTTCAAGAATTTGATAGATAAACTTCACTCTCAGGATTTCCAGAACATCGTCAGCACCGTCTACAAAACGCCAGTCTTCCTGGAGATGAGACGAAAGGTCATCAAGGACGGAGTGGACCTCACACCATTCAGAGATTTCGTTGAGAAATTTCTTGGTATCCCTCTTCCCAGAGTTGACAGTCGAGCAATAATCTTCGCCTCCAGTGAATTGACCAAAGACCTTCAAGACTTCCTCAACCTGGTCGACAAGAAGAAGATAATGAACATCGTCCTCTCCTACCTGGAAGACGACGAAGTGCAAAGGGCACTAGCGGTCATGCACAGCGAAGACTTCCACGCTTTGGTTCGCAAAGTCGAAGCCATGCGAGAATATCAAGACTTGGTGAGGTACCTGGAAGATGCTGGGTTGGACATGACCAGCCTCATCAACAAAATTCACAAACTGTTCGGAATGGAGGATTACGTACCACCCTATTCGATTGAGACATTCGCTAACCTCGGTGGGTTAAAAGGTTTGGTCAACGACGTGATTGCTGCTCTTCCAGTGGACAAATTGGAGGCCCTGTACAAAGAAAAACTACGCACTTCTGCCGCTTTCAAGAATTTGATAGATAAACTTCACTCTCAGGATTTCCAGAACATCGTCAGCACCGTCTACAAAACGCCAGTCTTCCTGGAGATGAGACGAAAGGTCATCAAGGACGGAGTGGACCTCACACCATTCAGAGATTTCGTTGAGAAATTTCTTGGTATCCCTCTTCCCAGAGTTGACAGTCGAGCAATAATCTTCGCCTCCAGTGAATTGACCAAAGACCTTCAAGACTTCCTCAACCTGGTCGACAAGAAGAAGATAATGAACATCGTCCTCTCCTACCTGGAAGACGACGAAGTGCAAAGGGCACTAGCGGTCATGCACAGCGAAGACTTCCACGCTTTGGTTCGCAAAGTCGAAGCCATGCGAGAATATCAAGACTTGGTGAGGTACCTGGAAGATGCTGGGTTGGACATGACCAGCCTCATCAACAAAATTCACAAACTGTTCGGAATGGAGGATTACGTACCACCCTATTCGATTGAGACATTCGCTAACCTCGGTGGGTTAAAAGGTTTGGTCAACGACGTGATTGCTGCTCTTCCAGCTGCTGTTCAGACTGTTAAGGCTTGAAGGAGCTTTCACCCAATAATGCTTTTGTAACTAGATTTTGTATACGGAATATTTAGAATTGTAATTGATTCTGGCCATTTAAGTTGCAATTAAATTTCTATTTTGCAATTATGTTTCTATTTTGCCTGACTTATCCTTTGATCCTGAAGTTGAAATTCCTTTACTTATCGGACAAATATAGTTCTACATGTAAATTTATGTTGAACATAAATGATATTAATAAACATAAATAACTCCAAATGTGCCATTCAATCCTGGCAGAAGTAGAAATAAAAGTGGGTAAGAAAATTTAATGGCCGAAGTGCTCAAGGTTGGATTATCTTGATTCCTCTCTTCGTTCATTTCTTATTCTTTATGATTACCTCGCTTCAATTTTACCAAATTGTTTTCTTTTCTCTTCTTCGAAAGCATGTCGTTCATCGGGTTCATGTACAACATCTATATCCTTCCCATTTCTATTTTTCTAATTCGAATTCTCTTTTCTCTCAATCATTCTTCACTTTCCATTTGTCTGAATTTCGTGGATTCGCGCCTGTCGGTTTCTCCATCTCTCTCTCCTTCTCTCTTCCTCCACTCTCTTGAGCCTCTTATGACTCCCTCCTTCACTGCGACGCGCCAATGGCAAATTGCGAGGCTTATTAAATTGTAACAATTTTAATTAGAGAAGTAGCGCGCACCAGCTTGTTTCTGCTCTTGTTCGTTCTGTTGGTTCTCGCCGAAGAAGGACGGAGTGAAAGGGCGGTTGAACCCTGCGGCAACCGGGAAGACGCGTCGGTTAAGACGCTCCTTACTTTCCTTTTAAAAGTTAGCGCCACGTGCTCGAACATGGTCCTCTTTTATTTATCGAATGGTTGCCGTTGCTACTCGAGGCCATTCGCTGCACGCGGTGCCGTTTGCTTTCTCGTTTGATCAGCGAAACTTCCGCGACTTTCGTTAACAAACCATCGTCTTCGATGGCAGATGAAATTGATCGTCGTACGAAAAGTCGACTTAAATTGATCTTAATTAGGTACATCAATCAGATTTTTTTATCTATCACACACTTTATCATTTTTTCAAAGTGCACGATATCGCATAATGCGCATGTGTAGCTTATAAACTTTTAATTAAGCAGGTATTACTTGCCACTTAAACATACGGTAGACAAATTTATATCGGAGATAATCGCGCGGCAACGTTAGAATTATCGAGGAAGAACAACTTACCAGACATCTTTTTAATTCAATTTCCACTATATCTACACAGTAATTAAGTATTTAAAAAGTCACCAGGTCGTAAATCGTAAGTACGGTTTTTGTCGGTAACTAACCATTAATTTGAAACAGATATCGAAAATTTTTAAACTTTACGGTAAATATATATTGTATCATTTAAAGTAATTAATAATTCATCCACAAGCAACATGTATATACAGACAATTATACAATATGTACATTGCATAAATAATTAATCGAATGGTTACGAAAAATCTGCAATTAAATATCTTCGGTCATTATTAATTTCAGACTGAATTTGCGGCTCAACGATAATTTCATATTCAATTTATGAATTTATACGGTTAGTCGGCACTGTGCAATCACGATGTTTACATTATTTGTCACCTATAATTTGCTACCGTAAGTTTTGCAACCATAATGAGCTGGTGATTCGCGAACATCGACATAGAGGACGCCACGTAAATGTTTATAACATACAGCTATGCTAGATAATTGGACGATGATTTTCGTTATTCTCGAAAGAAGCTCGTACAGTGATTACGGCAGTGATTACGCGGTAGTGAGATAAGAGATATAGATCTCACTTAGCAATTTACATTTTATTTGCATTAAGACTTGCATGTAAACTCTAATCAATCGATTGTTGTCAATTTTGTATATTTTCAATCAATTTTACTCATCAAACAGCCTAAACGGTTTATTATTTCCTTGATTATATTTTCAAGAATAGTTGAGTTAAAAGGGATGACTTTTATATTTTTATATTATATAGACTTATTGGTGCCATCTAATATTAATGCGCATTCCATTAATTATTTACGACAAGTAAAATATAAAGATAGTGCGAAAAAATACTACTGACATTGTACTTCCAGCATAAAGTTCAAAAAATCAAATTTAAACAAATTAAATGAAACGATTGAGATTAAGCAATTAAAAACACTATGTGCATTCTGAATTGGAAAATTGCAACGTTAACAAAACCTTACATTCGTACGTTCTCTTGATCCATCGCAAAATGTTGAATCCAAGGCAATGTCTTTGCTGACACAAAAGTGACAAAAAATTTTCCTTCGTCTCAATTATTGAATCATTTGGCCTAATTGTTTAATTATATAATTTCCCTAAAACTTTTTCTGTCACGTTAACCGGGCCTATTATCTACTTAACGATTAAATTTCATAATGTTCTGCCAATTAGTGATCGCCACCGATCAATTCCACTAATCTTATCAGATTGAATAAGTTAGATTCGTCGTGGTATATAATGGGCAAAGAATAATTAACTTGCGTTAGAATTCGATCGAGCTTAGCCCACAAGAGAAAGTCGTCGTTTCAAAGTGTGAGTATTGCACAGTTTCAATTACGATTGCGATCACTCGTAATTTCTATAATTAATTGTTGTTCGCAATTCTAATTGCTAGGGCGATTCGCGTATCATTCTGAAATTAATTAAAAGTTTTACACTCCCACTTCTGCGCATTACGCATACGCGAGCCAGCCCCTGTTAATCACCAAGCTGTATAAACTCCATTAACGATACACCGTACAAACGACAATCCCGCAATGATCGAACAACGTTGTCGCGCTTCATTTCCCATTCTTTCCTTCTCTTTTTCGCAACTTGTCGGCAATTTTCAGATGAGGTTCGCTCTCGCAATCGCGGCCATCTTGGCCACAGCCAGCCATCTCAGCGCCTACGAGCTGCCAAAAGTTGGCTCAGGTGCCCTGGCCAGGGAGCTGCAGGATTTCGTAAACGCATTTCCCATCAATGACGTGCTGGAGTACACGAGAGTGTATTTGTCCAGGGACAAGGAGTTCCAATGGGCATTGAATTTCATGCGAAACGAAGAGATGAGGGCCTTCCTCGACGACGTGGAATCCTTGCCTGAATTCGCGACCTTCATGGACTACCTCGTGGAGAACGGTCTCAACGGTTACGCTTTATTCGACACCGTGAAAGAAGTCATGGAGGCGCGACTCGAGAGAGTGAACGTGCACTCCAACCTGAGAGTCACCGGAGGACTTGCAGGTTACGTCGCGGACGTCATCACCGCCGCGCTTGTGACCAACATGCAGAACTTGTTCCATAATAAGGTCGCGACATCCGTGGTGTTCAAAAACTTCGTCAGCGAGATCTTATCCGGCCGATACGACAGCCTTTTAACAAGCACGTTGACGAATGTTCATTTCCAGAGAGTGTTGCATCAACTTCGCTACCTCGACCTCGACGACGAAACGTTCTACGCGAATTTCTACTTGCTTCTCGTTTCCAAAGCATTGGTCTACGTGCATAATTAAAGTTACGAAAGAGAACACGCCTATAGATCTTCTGCGTATGAAATTGTGATCACACGTGGAGCAAGTTGCAACTCTCAAACTGCAAGATGTTAGTTAACACGTCATTTATTAACAAGATTACTTAACATGTTAACGTCAGAGTAATGTGTAATATTTAATACATGCCGGATCGATTAAGGTGTTCTTTCTTCCCTTCCCTCCTCTCTCTTCCTTTCACAGTTTCATGTAGACGTTAAGTATTTTAACACAGCGGTAGAATATTAAATACGCGTGTTTGGAAAGGAAGTATTTCAAAGTTATTGAATTAAAGTTTTATCTCCGCGAGAAATTTTGAATAGCAAGCTTCACTGCTTTTTCCAGCCGAGTGAATAATCCATATACCCGGGAAACCTGTGCAAGAATTGTTTATAAATTGAAATTATTCAACGCCGCGTTATTAATTTACAATTCTCGAAGAATGTTACATCACAGTTCAAAACTGTCTATTATCTTTCGTATCGGTATGATCAAAATTACGAGCGACAAGCAGTACAATTAATTGCCTTATCAAACGACTGATAACGGAGCCAAAAGCTATAGAGAAACGTCATAGAAAAATAATTTACAATAGTTGGAAATCTTTTTAATTTATTAATTTAATTCCAAATGCTTTACAATTACATACTTTTGGATCGGAGCAGAGTAGAAAGAGAATTTCGGAGTTTCCTTACGTTTCTCGACATGTAAAAATGAACTTTCACAAAAAATACAAATGCATATATTGACGCATTATATATTTTCACGAAATTCAGGTTTTTTTCACGTGCAGCGAGCACAGCGATCACATTTAGAGATGTTGTTCGTGCAACAGAATGCAGCAGCTCGTTTTCAAAAATTTACAGAACACTGGGAAAATTGTTGTAAACCATGTGAATCAATCCGAACATTTTTTTTAACGCACGCGTATTCGTCATCTATCATGAAAAATGTAGAGACCTATTAGTCACGTACATATTAATTGTCAAGGAAACCACGAATCATTCTCAAATTTATCACCCTTTGTTAGTTAACGCGATAAATCTAAGAAAACTTATATTGAATAAATCATGCAAAAATGTTTTACATGTACAGTGTAAAATGATAATCAGAGTTTATCGTAGCATCGTGACACAAGTGTTTATAACAGATTACGATTCTTGAAAAGCTTTGCGTCAATATTATATAATTAATAGACCTATCCATTTCTTGTAATAGATAACGAAAGTGTGTACAATTCATAGTATTTTATAGTATGAAGGATTTTATACTGCCACTTTTTGCGTGAAACCTTAGGTATATAAATGATGATTTTCTTTAAAAATTTTCTTAAAAGAATCGCATCATTTGCACGTGTTTCACGTTATAACATGACAGCGACAAATTTCTTCGGCGCAGAAAATTTTGTAACCATTCAGCTAACAAACCCCTTGTAACCTACCCAGTAAGTTTGTAGGTTAGAGGAATGGTCATAAACGAATTCCAATGATTCAGAATAAATTTGTGTGCCCGTACAATCAAGTGCGAAAGAAACATCTTGCCATCTTTCATGCATTTATGAAAAAATATGCGGAAGAAAACGTCGTCAGATCAATTCATAATTCAAGACGCAAAAAATTTGTGAAACAAGAAGAAAAGTTCGCGAATAAAGCACGGTGTAAGTGCACACATTACCTACTGTAAGAAATCAATAAATTTATCATATTATACCTTTGCAATAGCAACAGACAGTGTAATTCTTTATCTATTATCACGTAATATCGAAGTAGTGTAATCAAAATGTGTCGCAACTGCTGCTAAAACTCTTTTCATCCTACTAGCTTTTAATTTCAATTATCATTTCGCATCGTGCACGTATTATGACGTGGCGTGTGGCTTTACATGATAAAGCGATATCTCCAAAATGCGGCTTGAGAAAACTATCAGTTTGATAATACAAACGTGATTGATGATTTAAATGCTTGAATATGTCAACGTCACGATCCTCCTCGAAACTATAAACTGATAAAATTATGCCAGAGGAAAGTTACGAAAATGATAGACAATCCACGTCGCGTCTGTTCTCACTTGATTGAAAAAGAAAAATTCGAAATTTACGCATGTAACTCCCTCGACTCGAAATTTTTTAAAATTATCTATTGGCTTTCTTGTTCCGGTTTAAGAACGGACGCGAAGATAGCTACGAGCAGTCGCCGTGACTCGCGAAATTGCGTCGACTTCGCGAATAAAAATGTAGTGTCGCGGGTGTATGCTAATCCTCGCGATGACTGACCCCGTTAAATTCCCGGAATAGAGAAAATTGAAATTTCTCGTCACAGCCGTTTCACGAATCAACCAGCTTGATAAACCTCAGTCGGAGGAAGAATATCCCAACCGAGGGACAAGTTTCACCGCCATAACCTGTGTAGGTGCGCGTAAGACGTTAAATCGGCAAAGGAATGTTCGACATTGTTGTACGATGAACCGACGAACCTACACGGCCATTTCGAACGACATTTTTCTGTATTCCGTATCTTAAATGTGCAAACTTTTCATCGTAAGTCTCTGAAAGATTAAATTTTACCTACACACACAGTTGCAATATCGTTCGCAACCTTTCTTTCCTTTCTTTCCTTATAGAGGGGTGGACAAGCTTAACAAGCCTTGTTGATAACATTTCCACGGAGTTTTCATGGATCGCACTACGAGAGTGTAAGAATCGAAAGAGATGAACCCACAAATAATGATCGTTACCGTGATGGCCGCTGCCTCGGTTGCCTTCTTCGGGTTTCTCGCTTATCGGATCAGAGCCCGATCGAACGACGTAGATTTGCTGAGCGTGCCCCCGTTGGAAGACAACAGCAGCCTCGACGAGGATCTCAGAGACATTTTGGCGTTCGTGCCCATGAAAGAGGTCCAGGAGATCATCAAGCGATACATGCAGTACGACGCGCAGATAGGCGACACCGTGAGCTTCGTGAACGACCAGCAGAGATTCATAATGCGCGAGTTTCAAAAGATGCCGGAGGCGAGCAAGCTGATCGCGTTTCTGCGACAGAACGGCCTGAACGTGGACTCCTGGCAGGAGAAGATACAGTGGTTTTGGAAGACGTCGCCGAGGTTCGTCAAATACGATCCGAGCGTGGCAGCCGGCGGCCTGACCGTCATGATCAATAAAATCCTGGAAACTATGCCCCTGGACGAGCTGCACGAGCTGCTGCGACAGAAGGTGAAGTACTCGGCTAGTTTCCGCAGGTTCCTGCACGCGTTGAGGTCCAAGGACTTCCAGGAGTTCTGCAACGCGCTCGAGGCCAACGACGTGCTGCATCATCATTACTTTTGGGCGAAGGAGGGCGGCCTGGAGATCACGTTCGCGATCGAACTGTTCAACGAACTGTACGTCTACCTCACGCAGACCCTGGTCGCTTGAGAATTATCGCCAATGATCGCCGTCGAGTGACAAACTGTAACTGAGATGCCGAAGCAACAAGCTAATTTTGATTTTTTATTCATTCAAAGTTTACCCTAGAATTGGTCAAATAGGAATAGAAGGGTGAGAGTGGAAGAATTCGATTTCTTTCCAAAAGATATGTATAAATGTTATCTAACTGGACAAATTGGAAGTGAATAAAAGGTTGGGAAACAGAAAGAGGATATTTCTATTTTGAAATTTGCAAACTGGAGATGAAAGGCTAGGAATAGAATTCGAGTCTTTTCCAAAAGACTTTTAGATGTTATCTAACTGGTTCAGCGAGTGGAAGGGTAAGCATGATCGAGAAAGGGAGGATAGCAGATGCGCCTTGCACATACGAAAGATTGCGAGTATCTCTGAAGGCGATTCTTCTGTTTGATAATATCTCGTGTTCGTTAGCGTCACTCGTACTTCATAACAGATAAGAAGTATGTTTGTATACACTGCAAATGACTAATTTCTTTAACGGTTTGTGTTTCATTTTCACGTACAACCAAGGGAGAATTGTTCACACCTGTGGTTGCACGCTACAAAACTTTATTGACATTCAATTCTTGACGTTTTTCCAAAGTGCTATCAGTTATTAATTAAATACAAACTTTCACGATAGATTGCTTTTTTGCACAAGTCTAATCAAATTGTCGGTTAAGCAATCAACGCTGAGTGTATATTTAATTTAATGTACACTAAATTTAATATGTTGTCTATTCAATCCTACGCGATTCTACACTCTACATAAAATGCACAACGCCTAAATCTACATTGTTCGCTCTTTTTCTCAACATGCACTCTTGTACCTTTAATATATCATAATTACATTCATAATTATTTTGATCATTATATAACATCCGTAGGGTGTCTGTATGCCTTAAAGTCATTAGTTTGGTCGGGGCTTTTGAGTTAATAAAATTTTTCCTCCTACAAGAGAATCGAACTACAATACTTGGCAAAGGCGGAATTGGACGTAGAACAGAGGAGACGGTATTTCAACGCTGCATAAATGTACTTTATTATTTAACGAGAGAGATTGAATTCTACAAATATCTTTCGGAAATTAAAACTTTACACTTGAGTGGAAGCTACAAGTAACAATTGAGAACTGAGTTGGAAGATGTGTCTGTTGATACCGGCTTTCGCTGCCTCGTCTTCTGCATTCATGTAGTGCTTGTTCTTGAAAATGGACTCGTAGAAAGGTAGATATTTAGGCGATATTATTTCGTGCACTAAGTCCTTGAATACCTTCGAGTGCTCCATCTTGTCTTCATACAGCTTCGACATTTCTTCTAGCGGCAGAATGGCAGCGATGTCCTCCACATAGCCTTGGATTCCACCAGTGATCTGGACTTGAGGAGCCAAGTAAGCTCTGATCACGGAGAACAGAGGTGGGATGCCAATGGCTTTGTTGAAAGCTTTTATTATAGCAACTATATCCAAACCATTGTTCTGTATATAGTTTATCAGCATTTTGAATTCGGACGCGCGTTCGACATCTTCTACCCATTGCTTCACTTCGCTGCCTCTTACTAGCTTTATGGCCGTTTGGAATTCCTTGTCCTGGGCCAGGTAGGTTTTCGTTACTGCGAGGACTTTGTCAATGGGGACCAAGTCGACAAACGGCTGGAACTCCTTAGCGAGAGCGCCAGAACCCGTGGCCGGGATTTTGACGGCGTTCAAAGGACTGGCCGCGACCAGAACAACCAAGAGTGCCACGATGATCTTCATCTGCGAAGAAACGAATCTTTTCAACATCATCTGCTCTGCGGCTGTTTATTTTATTTTAGGATGCTTTCCTTAAGTTATTAGAAGAAGGATGTATTTTCATAAGAATTTATTTCATTTTTGTCCCGCCGAACTGTGTCGGCACGTTCCATTGTTAAAAATGAGAAAAAGATATCGTACAAAGGGGATAACATGCAGAAGGGGTAACTGCATTGTTATAAAGCTATAATGAAATTTTCGATTCAAGATTGTGATTGGAGAGATTGTATTTATTACTAACGATCACTATAACCATGCCTCATTGTGCATACGTTGTAATACTACTAGTAGTTGGTAAATATCGACAAGTATTAGTTAGTTGAATAAACTTATAGTTTTGGTATTTTTGTTGCAGCTATATACTTAATAAATTATACAATACACTGTTTGATAAAATCAAATGAAATACACTCTACATGTATTTGATCCTGCCGAAGAATTCTGAAGAAACTTTGCTTCTTCGAATCATATAATACATATACTACAATCGTGATTTTATGGCGCCAAATAGAACAAAGCAACAACAATAAGTGAAAATGACAGCGAGAAAGATTCCAAGTTTCACGAGAGTCAGAATCAAACGGTTGTTCACACAACTCATTGGTTAACAGCAACAGCACATTGCGCTTAGATTGCGTTTGTATCAGAAAAGTAGTATCGGCACTCACCTTTGATGCTTTTCTTTTTCTTTGACTTGCTACAGTCGCTTCTACTTCGCTTCACGACGTGAATTGTCAGAACAGCGATCCCATTGCATTTTATATACGAGCTAAGAGACCGATAATTGTAAATCGATAAGATTAATTGATTTCATCAAACGCGTTATCTCGAATTCTACTTGCAAATAACTCTGTTCCAAGCTAGTACCATATCTCGGCGCATTTTTTCCAGCAAACGGTATTAATTTCAAAAACAACGTCTCGATACGCGGAAATGTTTTGACGCTTGACGATTACGTCACGGTCGCCTGTTAGTTTCGTACGCGATAGTTTCATAGATTGTTCGATCGATTCGAAAGAGAAGAAAAGAAGAAAGGAAGGAGGAGAACTTTGCTCCCTTGACGCACGAAGATGCATAATGCGGCAGCTTATTATATTAGGTCAAAGGAGAATATCTCGGACGAAAGAAGTTTCCCCTGCCTCTGAGAGCTTCATTAAGGTAGACGTAAAAACGTGGCTCCACAAAGGAAATGTTTATCGACGTGTGATGGCTACTTTCCTAGCTCCGCTCTGCCCCGAGATCTTCCGCTTACCTGATCTTTATTAAACACGCCAACTTCCTTTATACGACTTTTACGGTGCAAAATTGCATAAAATTACAGTTCCCCCTCGTTCCGCCGCTATCGCTCCCCCGCGTGAATCAACGAGGTATCTCGATAAAGTTGCATCAACGGCTACTCCCGACTAATCTCGGACGAGTTATACTGTTTCTCGTAAAAAGAAATCGCGATATAAACATACTATCAACATTCCCGCGATACCTCGTGCTCTTCTGCGTTCCAAATGTACCAGAGATTTTGAAGTTTCCCTTTCTTTCTACGCTAAATTGTGTGCTATCGATATCTCGCGCTTCTCGTCGAAAGAATAAACGATAATTGCATTTATACCGAAGATTTCGAATTTACGAATTTTTCCACTCTTAAAGTCTTCCTTTTTTTTTCTTTACGGTAAATATACACATCAGAAGATATTACTGACATTCTTCGCTCTTCCATCGCATCAGAAGCGAATTAAGCAAAATTCATCGAACGCGCGCCGTCCCCTGGATCGTCCCCTGGATCGTCCCCTCGAGGCGGTCATCAACGCCTCGTTCCAGAAGGGAGTCAGAAATTTAAGTCACGCAGTCGCGGGAAGGAATTAATTCCGGTGAAGACGCCGCTTAGTCGTACGAACGCGACACGTCGGTGTGAGTTTGACGAGGAGCAGGCTGAAGGACGCACGGACACGGGGCGAGGGGGGAGGGAGAGAGCTGCGGGACGGTGCTAAGGCAAGCGGCTCGCGGTGTCTGCGGCAAACAATTCCAATTAACTCGCTGGAATTGGAATAGGACTCCTCTCGGCGACGCTCTCTCGACCGAGGGACCGTCTCCCGGATGCACGAGCGTCACCGGCGACGAGGACGACGCGGGGAACGCGCGCGCGTTTCTCCCTCGTCGAGCCTTTCACCCCTCCCCACCCGTCCTCTTCCGCCCGACGGCGCGACGTTCTTCGACGGCGCTCTGTCCACGCGCAGAAATTAGCTGTCCATCCAGAAAGTTGGCGAAAACACGCCAACGAACGACAAGGAGAACGACGACACGGATTACGGGGCGGGGGCGGGGGCGAAATGAGAAAAACTCTGGCCGGATCCTTCGAGTTTCCCCGCTGATATTTACATTTCAATTGGGAACGGCTCGATCGGGACGACGATCGGAGCGGCAGCGTGTTTTCGACGAAAGGAATATTCACGCGGCCGGGACATCGCGGTGCATAATTTCCCTGATCCTCGCGATCCACGAGCTCCTCGAGATCCTCTATCTACCTGTTCTCTGTCTGAAAGGCAGGAGCCGGTCCGCTAGCCAAGGGAGGCATAATTCAATCAGGACCCAGGAAGGGGATGTTTGTCAAGTACGGTTTCTTTGCACCGTGCAGGAGCGAGTGAATGGCGACCCGTTGGACCATTATCCGGCGCATAATGCTCGTCATCGTCGTCATCGTTGGCCAGAGATAGAGGAGAGAAAGAAGACACGCGCGCGCGCGCGAGAGAGAGAGAGAGAGAGAGAGAGAGAGAGAGAGAGAGAGAG
>KQ435729.1:1590557-1604914 GCA_001276565.1 Melipona quadrifasciata | reverse complement strand
GTCGAATTTTCAGCGGGGCAGAGTGTCCAAAGTCTGACGCGGTGGGACGCGTTATCACGTGTTATCGTGGCGGCGGCGTGTGGAAAAGTTTTAAGGGTATCTCGAAACGTCGATGGTAGGGGGTTAGCGACGATAATCGATGGCCACGTAGAAAATGGCGAAACGACATTCCTTTTGAAATCGTGTTTTCGATAACTAATTTCTTCCGTTACACAACCCTCCCACCCCGTGCACCCAGTTAACATCAGGAACACCTGCGTTGCGCATTTCTCGATTGTCGATGCTTATCCCCACCGCCAATTATTTAACCGACAATTATTTATTGTTCACGTGAAATTCTATCGTACTCCACTTAAGCTTCGAGTGGTTTTCATAGTTACCTGCTACGAAAACTATCGTACATTCTCGTATATTCTCCAGATTCAAAAAGAATTATGCTCAGAACTGCAGAAATCTATGAAGTTTTTAAAATTCGGTAGAAACGGAGTGGACAAAGTACTTGATTCAGAAAATATCTGAATACTTGTCGTCTGTTGTTTAAATTCGTTGGAATTCACGCTCGCCATCAAACCTGATGTCGCAAATGAAATCACGCAAAAGTAAATTCTTCCCGTCGCAAATGCATTTCCTTCGGTCGGAAGGGGAAGACGGAAAGAATTCGTTCGTCCGTGAGTGGGACGAAGTGGGACGAAGTGGCACGGTGTCGGTGGCTGAAAATAATTCACGTCGCGCCAGACCATGTGGTCTCGTCTTGAGCGGCAATAACCGGGTCCAATTAGCCGGCGAGAACTACATATTCCGTCTCTCATTTACGACGGCGTAATGCTACCTGTTTCACGCAGAGCCACGTATAATTACAGGCTAATGCCGGAGCGTCCGCAATCGTGGCAGGTGGCACATAATCGCGGCCTCGTAACCCTCGAACGAGTTAATCCGTGAGACGTCGCGCCGTTTCCCGCGACGCCTGCAACCAGTGTCATCTCGTCGCCGCCGTTAGATGACGTCGACGTCGACGGCGACGTCTCCGCGTGGTTGTCGTCGCCGGTTGAAATCGTTTAAAAGTGGCTATATAGCGGGAGCTTGATCCGCTTACTGGGTTTAAAAGTCAAGTGCTAAAAGCGCAATTCATCCCATCTAGTGGAGAAAGAGCGGGACAGAGGCGACGGCGGCGTAGGTGGCGGAGGGGGCGGAGGTGGAGGAAGAGGCCGGAGGAAATCGGCCGTGGAGAAGTTTCTAGGAGAACGATAGAGGAAAGATAGCTGGCTGTTCTCGCTCCAGTGTCCCTGCTCGTCGTCGTTCCGACCACTTCGTTCAACGACTCATTTTATTTCTCGACGCGAGCAAGTATCGCCCGTCCCGTATGAAAGTCTCCCTTCGTTCTTTCTACCCCCTTCCATCTCTCCCTTTCTCTCTTTCTCTCTTTCATTCTTCCTTTTTCCTTCTTTTCCCTCCTTTCTTTCTTTGTTTCGCGCCGGGTTCGTCCGTTTCGCCAGTTCGTCTCGCGCTCTCGTTTCTAGTTTCTGTTTCTATTTTTCTGCCTCTTCCAAGATTGGAGGGTCGACGGAGCGGAAACAAGGGGTGACTGCGTCCTTTCTCTCCTCCGCGGGTTCTTTTTTTTTCTCTTCTTCTCTTCTTTCTGTTTGCACGTCGCTCGAGTGGCACCGTTTACCGGAGCTGAGGATACGTGGTACGTATTATTGCGACGGCAATCGTCGCGTCATAGCGATAAGCTATGAAATTTCCTACCCTACTCGAATCGGCTCCTCCAACGATTCCTGCATGTTGCTTTGTCGATGTCCTGTCTATTAATGTTTGTCCCAGTAAATGTTTGAGGAAAATGTTGCAAAAAGAAACAAAATACAAAAGAAAAGAATATAGGGAAATGAAATGAGGAAAATAAAGAAGGTAAATCTGATCACGAAAATGGGGATGGTGAAAAATTTTCTCAGGTCACAAAGTACTTGCCACAGAATCTTCGAACCGAGAAGATCGCGAGTTTTACAGAATCTTTTCCCAGCGATTTCCAACATGTTCGTTGAAATATCTTACGCTTCGTGCGTTCTTCAGGTGTGCTTTCTGCTGTTATATAACTTGAAAATATAATGACGTGATTGTCTGTTCGCGTCGAATTAGCAAAATTCGTACGAGTCCATTTTCCGTTACTAGGAAGTATTACTTTTACCAACTTCATCTAATTAAAAGTACTTGAATGATCGTTACCCGTTCTCTACTAATTTTCCTAATTACTGTAATAACTTGTCTTGTGGGTACGACTATTGAAACATTGTATTACATACATGTGTGTGTATATATATACATATATATACATATATGTCTATAATTTGTGCCTGATAATCCTCAGTCTGGAACTTGCAAACTAAGATCAAAGTTCAAACTAAGTTACGTTACAAATACAATCTGTCCCCGTTGAGCCGTAATCTGTGCCATAAGTGTGAACGATTTACGAAGCGAACTGGTCCGACTATTCGTGGTTTTTCAATTCTGATGTCCAAAAATCAAACGATTATTGTGGAAATCGATCGATTTGACTTTCGTACGTCTCAGTTGTACTCAGATAAGCGAGCAAAGACGACATAGCGTTTCGGGCGATGACTCACAAATCCTTTCGCGATATTTGACGTGGATAGGCTGCCGCCCCATTCGCAAACTCCACCTCTCGACGACGACTTGTTCTGCGTACGCGATCGATCGTGATAAATAATTATCGAGTAACGAAGCAGTCCCTGGCAATAATAATTAGAGATATCGTTGAAAATTTCGATAACGGGGATACTTTTGCGAATTGGGCGGCGCGAATTCCCGCGAATGACCAACGCGTTTCTTGATAACGACGTCGCTGCGATGTTGCGCACGTACGATCAGAGCCAATTTTTTCGCTCTGATACTCTGAACACCGTCGACATCAAGGTGATCGATTTAATATTGTTTTTGTCGCATCGATAGTTAATCGAGCTAACGATCGATATAAAAAGGAGATTACATTCGAGAGATGTGTGATTTATCTTGTTGGTTTGTCAAAAAGTACCGGTTTCGAGGACTTTTATTGTCCGCGGATTGACTTGACGCTTCCTTGGCAAAATGATTTTTAAACGAGGATTCGTACGCCCAATTCTTGAGACGATAGTTGTAACAAACACCACAACTATCGTTATGGAAATCTTGTAATAAATAATTGTACAATTTCATTATTAATATTTTCGAACGATCAAAGTCGTGAATGCCTAACGCCCGCCACAAAAGTGTATCGCAAGCGTATCACAATTTACTGACGGGAACTTTACTTTATTTCAGGGCAGTATACAGCAGAGAAGGAAAGACTTTTTCTTCATTCTTCAGATGTATTTTCTGGCACATATGTATTTTCTCCATATAAAAAGACATTTCAACTCTCGTTATGAAAAAAATATTTCCTTAACGACGTTTTTAAACGATGAATTTGAAACATCGTCACGTTTGAAGGAATCCAAATCTTGCGATCATTCTGCGATTCTTAACCGATTGAATTGTCATCGATGCATCGAGGAGGCACATGGTTCGATGTGAGCGAAGCTTAAAGCTCGAAACGACTACTCCGAGTCAACGACACCTGTGTACATATGTGTGTGTGTGTGTGTGTGTGTGTGTGTGTGTGTGTGTGTGTGTGTGTGTGTGTGTGTGTGTGTGTGTGTGTGTGTGTGTGTGTGTGTTGGTAGAACGCTGCAGCGAGAGCGTGAGACAGGCAGCAAGAAATAGAGGGGTGAGATCGGGTGGGATGAAGGTTGCCAGGGTGAGTTACATCCGCAGGGAGGGCACCAATGTTATTAGAATGCTTGGGAGTAGGTCCGTAATCAGCAGTACTCGCTGGCTCTCCAATTCGAGTCGAATTCACAGCCGAATCACGTCGTTATTTAACGAGATTATGTCGTTAACCGGCAGGATGCAGCCTCGGCCGATGTCGATCGCGATATGAAATTAAACTCGTACATTTTTTTCCCTGATTAACGAGCGCCGGATGCGTAATTGCGTTTACGCTTTACACGCTCGCCGATTCGGCTGTCTCGTTGGAATGTTCCGTTGTTTGTCCCGTTGCTCGATCGATCGATCCAGCCAGTGATACTGGCAACTCCCGCCTCTCTCGTATTCTTTAAGGGATAAAAGTCGCAATTAACGAGTCGTGACGAATGGACTCGCCGGGAACATTGGAAACTTGCTTTTCCAAATACGTAATAACACGCCGCGAAAGTAACGATCTGAAATTTGAAGGGGGCGACTAAACTGAAATTCGAGCAACGATACTAGCTGAGAGTTAAGCAACAAGAAGAAGTAATCTCATGGTAAGTATGGGGATGGAAATTTCATGCGATTGTTTATTGCGTGGAGGAGAACGAAGAGATCATAGTGATCTAATCGATTTCAAATGGAAAGGAGATTTTAATTTTAGAATACTCTACTGATATCCTTTCAATCTAGTTTCATCGATTATTCTATCATACGTCGAATATTCCATTACACACACTCTGCATTCTATCTGACATTGAAACTGTTTTACTTTCCAGAAATTCTTGCAAGATATTTTTTCCCAATTCGAATCTTGAAATTGTCAAAGACAACAACTGGACGCCCGCCACTCTATTCTATCCTAAGCAAAATCGAGTCAAACCCTCTGCTCTACGCTTGCTAAAGGAAACGCGATCCTACATCTGACGCTATTCGCGCCGTCTTCGCATCGAAATAGCACACGTCGACCGATCATTTTCCCAGTCGAGCCATTAACACGCTCGCCCTCTCTTCCTATCCTTGTCCCGCCACCATGTTCGGCCCATCGATTTCCAGCAGCGATGTAGTGTCCGGAATAAGTCGTAATAAGAGGCGCGTGAAACATATCCAAGATTCCAAGGGTCTCCCCTCGATTGGGTCAGGCCTCTAATGAACTCACCGCCTGCCGAGTCTCACCGTTCTCTGCGGAATGAATTCGTGCGTGCCTCTTACGACTCGCCGATCGGAATGCCGTAATGGAGGCTGCCTACGGAATATCGGAACGAACATCGTCGAAATCGTGACGTCGAACGCGATCACCTCGTTTCGAGGACAAGTCCCTCTCGATAGTCGCCAAATTTTGATTGTCAACTGACGGGAATTCAATTTTGAATCGAGAAAGGTGCCATTATACCGACTTTAATGTCATTTGGGTTTCCCTGAATTATTCTCGGTAGAACTTTACGAGTCACAAATCGTTTATAGATTATAAATGATCAGTACAGTGAGTGCAAATTTGACAAATTAGAAACTCAGCTGATTATAACTTGCCCCTGCCGTTGATAATCGATTCATCGATTCAGTATTGATCCATCGATTGATAAATAAATTTCAACCTCATCGTAAATGGTTAAAGTTTAGTAATCTACGCGGCTGATGAACGGACAATTTTTCACAGCCACGGACGGTCCATCAGAGACTGATTTCAAGGGGAGGAAGGTAGAAGAGACGCGAGGAACGAACATCGTTCTTCGAAGATTGAACGTAAGAATCACGCGGGAGAATCGACGCGATGTAATTTACGTAATGGAGTAGAAAGACGCGAGGGAGAGGAGCGGAAAAACGCGGGAGACCACTTAAATGGCACGGTTTCTTGTTTACCCTAGGCTTTAGCCCCTGGCAGCGAGCGTAGGATTCGTGCGCGAGCCTCGTTGTCTCGTCTCTGGCCGATTTAAGCGGCGAATTTATCGCGACCAGCTGGTCCGTGTAACGAGAAGGTGAAATGCACGAGGTGCTTCTTGCGGCGTGGTAGATTGGATACGCGAAGTGGGTTTTAATGGGGCGGTATCGCTGTCGAGACTGTTCGGATCGCTCGGGGGACGAAGATCTCCCTTTGGCGCGGAAGAGCCAATCGTATTGGCACAGTCGATCCTTCGGCAATTTCGCCGTGGTTTCAAGAAGAAACCAAAGAGTTTATAAACGAAATACCACGTAGTTTTACTTGCATTTCGCAAGAATTATTCTCTGTAGAACAGCGAATATTGGACAAGTTTCGAGATTAGAATTAAAGAATATTTGTTACTAGTAATTTTTCCAATGTTTCTAAGATTTTTCGGTGAAATAAAAAATCCTAGTACTAAGAGCGAGTTCCACGAAATTATCGTTTTAAAAATATGCAGAAGAGGCACACGTAATGATAATTTATTAAAAAAAAAAAAAGAAAAATCTTTATAATTGAAATACTACGGTGGACCATCCACCCTGTTCTCCGACTCGACAAGGAAACAGCCTGCGCACGGTGAATATTCAGAAGGCAAGGAAAAAAGTTCCCGAAGAGCAGGACGAAAAAATGTTTATCAGCCAGTCGTTTTGGCTGGCGTAGGAGCGAGCGTGCGTGCGTGCGTGCGACTGGCTGGCAGGGAAGCCTGGAGCATTGTGCGCAGAATTTCCACGGGGGAGGAGAATTCATGGGGTAATTCCGTGTTCGATACACCGTGTGCGCTTAAGGCTGCGATGTTACCGGCGTCACATAAGCGTAATACCGGATAAGCCGCAATAATGCAGACCCGCTGTGCGTGCATGCAAAAGTGGAATGGATCCTGCTGCTCGGGGAGCTTCAACGGCCAAATGTCCGGGGTGCGTAATCATCTCGTAGTGAAGCATCACTCTGTCTTTGCAAATTCGCAGGAACTTTCCCCTTCTTCCGTGACGAGTTCGCTCTTCCCGTGTCTTCGATCGTGTTCGTTTTATCACTGAAAGTGATTTTAATGGGGGTAACCCAGAAAATCGGGCCTCTTCAGGTGCAACGCTGATGCAACGAAAATTAGCGATTGGTTGATTTGGGTCGCGTGATTCACGAGGGGGCGTGGCGTAGATCTCGAGTGGGAGTAGCGTTGTCTGGTACTGAGTAATTCGCGCCAGTAATTTGTTTTCTATCGATTCAAATGTTTGCGTATCGATAAAATTTTATAGCAAAAAAGTCAAACAGTTGCTTTTGGGCCTTTCAGTGAGACGAATCGTACTGGGGTACGAGTCGTGCAGTTTTTCAAGTCTGCTGAGGATTTTCACGTCGATTTAAGATTACACTCATTACATTCATTGCAAGCGAAGGAAATTGGATTGTCCGTTTCACGCGTACTTTTCTACTGCGCGATAGGCACGGTCCTTGGTGTTGGAAAATTGAAGAGCATTCGTAGAAGTGTCTCGAGTCTCTTAAGAGGGAGAAAAACGTCATCGAATCTTAAATCACATTTACTCGTTGCAAAAGAAAATTTCCACTTAAATTGCACGTGGTACTCTCATTGGCACATGGAACCCGTTTAATACGTCGTCTGCTGTCTCGACGAAGTCTAATCTAACGATACACACGTAAACGACGACGTCCTGGAGAAAAAAATTGTTAGACGCGATCTCGTCTAAGCGGATCTCCGTGCAGAGGGAAAAAGGGGAAACGAAAAACGGAAAAAAAAAGAAAAAGAGAAAAAACGCGGGAGCGAAATAGCTGGCAGTTATTATACAGGAAGGTTCCCTCGGGACTAGGCTTCCTAGAATTAGAAGCTTCAGGACATTTTTCACGAAGACGACGTTAGCTTTCCCTGTCAGGTTAATGAATCAAGGGAACGCCCCAGAGAATGCGGAAACAATTTGCGGGAAGCTCGACGTTCCCGATTCGGACTCTCGACTATTAACCCTCTGGAACTTGGACGAACAACGGCAGAGCAGAGACAGAGAGAAAGAGAGAGAGAGAGAGAGAGAGAGAGAGAGAGGGAGGGAGGGAGGGAGTACTTTAGTAGAGAGCCGGAAGAAAAAGAAAACGAGAGAAGAAGGACACGAGTCGCGGTCGTGCCATAACTTAGCACGGTATTACGAGATACTAAATTCCCGGTTACTTTATCTCTCGGCGAGCTTTCTTAAAGAATGTTTACGATAAAGGGGTGAGCCTTTGTCTCCGCGTTTCCGACATTACTTGGAAATTACCGCGACGCCTCGACCAGATTCCCGTCTTCCCTTTGTCCCCTTTTCCCGAGGTGTATTTAAAACAATACCGAGTAATCGCCGGTGTTTCCGCCCCCTTCGCCCCGGCCAGCGCCGACGCTGCCGCTGGAACGGGGAATTCTGAAGACGCTTTAAAGGTATATCGTCCGAAATTAAATCGTAAAAACGGTCAGGAAGTGAGAGAGGGGTGGGCGAGCCAACCGTGACAAAACCGCGGCGTAAAATGACGAGAACAATGAAAGAATGAAATCCTTTCGTGGGAGTAATTAGCGCGGGAAGCATTAAGGAGACACGGGGCAATTTCGACCGGCCATTTTTCATGCTAATCTGCGGGCATTCGCAGGGACCAGCCACGGATCGATACCACCTCCCTCTCGTCGTCGGGGATCGATCGTGAAAATCGTCCCCGGGATATCAGACGCTTCAATCTAAAGGGATTACCAGACGGAGTGGAGAAAATTCGCCCGTCCAACCGCGACCGATCGTCGAGTCTCGACGAAAGAAAGGGAAGAATCTGTAATTATTTTCTTTATCTTTTCTTAACGAAAGGCGTTGTCTCTGTGGAAGGAGTCGCCGAATTCTGTCGCGTAAGACGGAACAATAGCAACAGCGACACTCTCTCGAACGGGAGCGAGCCGAGTCGAAGCAACGAGCGGATCAAAGACTTTGCGAAAGACCGGGCGAAAAAGTGCGATTCAGTTCGATTCCAACAAATCGAATTAAACGGTCGTTTGTCCCGTCGTTGTCGCGGTGAATTTATCTACCGATTGAATCGGCGTACTCGATAGACTGGAATTAACGCAACGCGTCTGCCGCGGCTCCTCGCGTTTCGATCGAATATTTGAATAACGAATGCACAGAACGCCGGGCGATTTCGCGACGATCTCGCGGGTTGTCTCCCCGCGCAGATTTTCAGCCACGAAGGAAATTTCCACGAAGAACTCCTGCCGACGCTGTCAATTGTTCCGCCGTTCTCTCGGACAAGGCTCGACGAGGAAACCGGGCGCATAAATTTCGTCTGAACGGCATCAGCCCGGGAACGATTTTCGGTATTATCCGCGCAAGCGAAGGATAATCCGGATTTGTGCAATCGGCCCTCAGCTGCAACGGTTCGGCAACCGGATGTGCAAACCGGCTCGGATAATAACTAGCTGCTTATCGGACATTTAAGACGATTTCGCTACGCTACTCCAACCGTCTCTGCAACGATGCCAGAAATCGGGAATGATTCAGGCCCCCTTGTCGCCCCCGAGATCTCGAATTCGATCCGCGGCTCGGTTGTTAACGCTCTGCCTATCCCAGGACGTTTATTCAAGGTAGAACGACGCGAGCGTGATCGTTGATTCGGTCCTGTGACGAGTCGTCGTGTTCGATGAGTTTTGAATCCTTCGGGGAAAACAGTTTTCTGCAAGTGCGATAAGCATATTTAACACTGGAACTACCAAAACGGTCAAAATCACCATTTGGACATTTTTGTTAGATATTTTGTAGATATAAAACAGCGTAATTTTGAATGATTCTTTGTAAAATACACAAATAAAAGATTGTATACCCTATTGCATTATAAATTTCTCATAATTATTATAAATTATTATAAATTTTCGTCTCTGATGGAAATTTTGTGCTTTAATCGTCTAGTGTCAAGTTTGTATCAGGATTGGGCAAACTTTATTCAAAAATAAATGTGAGAAGTAACGACTCGAAATGACGATTCGTTTCCACTAGTTTTCATTTCGAAAACAACTAAGGAAAGTTAACTTTATCTTTATCAGTCAGATGAATCGTTCGATATGGTCCTTTCTGTGAGTTGAAATAAAGTATAAACAAATAATCTCGGCAGAAGGTGAATTTTATGCAACAGAATTTGAAACTGTTTGAAAAATTATTATTGTTCGAGAAGAAGCAGACACGATATACAAAACGAAGTAAGAAATTGTTTCATTTGGTAGAGAAAAATCATGACGAAAATAACGATACGTTATTTAAATAATCATTCTTCGAATATCCGAATTAAAGCGTCTGGCAATAATCGAGCTGAAAAGCGAAGACGTAACTGAACTTTTCACGAGACTTCGAAGCATCCGATCGAAGAAGGAAAATTTCAAACGTCGACACGATCGACGATGTGGCTGTTTGAGCCGCGACCTTGGATGAATTATCGAATTATAAGTACGGGTGATAAAATTACTGTTGCAACGCAATAATGAAAAGGGATCGTTTAGGCCGGATGAAATCGTAAAGCTCCTTTCGCGATTGTTCACGCGTTTGCGAACAATGCGTTTGTAATTAACCGTGGAAATTAGCGGTCGTTAGCGTGCGTAATTAACGGGGCCGTTATTCGGAATGCAGCGGAAATTCGTTGATGAAAGTCCGCGGGAAAGTATCGTTAAAAATTGAAGCGATGCGCGCGAAGCAATTTCAAATGTAAATTACGGACAGCCGGTGGAAAACGCGCTCCGCTCCGCTTGTCAGTTGATATAATCGCCCTGTCCGCCACCCAGCTTCTTCCTCCGAAACCGATTTTTCCGCGTTGCTCTCCCCTCTCCCCTCTCTCCGCTGCCTTTCTCGTTCAATTGGCGTTCGAAGCAACAACACGAGCGAATTTCTTTCGCGCGGTCAACGTAGCGAGGTAAAATGTCGGAATTTTTCACGCAAAGTCCAACGTTGAGGCCTCTGGTGACGACGACATCGAAGACATCGATCTGCCATTCGAAATACATTGGCGATCGCAACGAAATCTGATTTCACGACTGGACTCTATTTGCCGTAACCGAAATGGGAGATGTACGGTAACTTCACGCCTGAAATGATTTTTAAATTACGCGTCTAATGAAAAATTGTACGATACAAAGGTTGTGTGGTTTAAAGGGAGGTAAAATGTGGCGCATTAATATTTTTACACGCGTTTGAATTTTTACAACTTTCGAGAAAAATATGCCCTTGCAATTTCCCGCCCGCTGCGCGATGTAAAATCACCTCCAAAAGAAACGAACCCGCGACTGTGAAAACAGGAGGTTCGCTCTTTAAAATGAGACCAAATGGATTATTCCGATCTTTTTTCACAAAGTTGTATCAATTTAAAACGATTCACAATTACGCTCTTCGCTGTAGCTTTTTCTCACTCTGGGCATCTGTTCAGATATTATATTGTTGTACAATATACCAAATGTACACACGTTCGTTATAATTACCAGCAAATTATAAAAAGAGAAAATCCGAGCTGTTGGCTGGAGATTCAAGTACGATGTCCCCTCAGAAGGGACAGTCGAGCGCAAAGGGTTACATACATTTCGCAGTGCGCTAAAACGACTAAATCAAAGTGCTCGAGCAGCGTTAACACGTAAAGTTGGAAATTTTGTTACTCGAAATTTTGTTTCCTGTCGCAAGATTCGTGCAAGAGCAGTCGCGTCGTCCTTCGGACGTTTCGTTTGTCGGGGCACGCGTCCGCAGCGTAACCGCGGCAGCGTGGCAACCGAAGCTGCCCGAAAGTTACAGCCGCTGCAGAATAGATTTGCACAAGTAACCGTGCGATGTCCCCATATGGTTTCCGAATTTCACGAGACGATATTTAACGACGACCCGGTGTCGAACTCTCGAGCCGTTGCGCACCGCAAACTGCATCGGAAGCCCTTCAGTAACGGTCGCGTACAGAGAACGGGGAATTAATTCACCTTGGAAATTACGATCGACGGTAAGATTAGAGCGGCTTAGAACTCCGGCCGAAGAACTTGGACTCGTTAAACTCACGCAGCGTCCCGGGCTGCATCAATATTTGCGAGTTGAAACTGGGTAAACGGTTTCGGAATCTTTCGGAGGAGTTTGGCTGAACCTCGTCGCGCGTTAAAACTTCGTTAAGCTCCATTAAAGTATATACGCCGAGAGTATAACCCCTCGCATCCACACGCCGTCCTTGCCCTAAGTCGCGTACCAACTAGCCCGCAACGCAACTTCCAAGTCCCGATAAAATTAATTACAATTACCCCGACGCTCGCTCGACGCGTCCTCCGATTTTCCCACCTGCGCCATCCTCGAAACGCGAAACACACCGAATCGACGCTCGATCACTCTCCGAGGATCCGCGGCCACGATCCGCGTCGTTTCATCCGAGTTTCTCAGCCGGCGAAGAAAATTGATCGACGACAGCGAGTGGCAAAGTCTTGCCGCCTCGCGGAAGGAAGCAGGGAAATAAACTGTCAACGCGACGCAGAGGCAGCAGCGAGCGAGTAATTAATCGCCAGAGGGGGCAACCTGCTCGATTTTCAGCTAGCCTGGAGGAAAAAAGTGCGGAAGGAAACAATCCGCGTTCTCGCGAATCGCGTTTAATTAATTATATCCGGAAGGTCGAGGGTAATCGGACGCCCGCGTCCACGGCTGCGTTTGTCTTTCGTCGATTAATTAATATTTCAGCGAGCATCGGTCCCGTGGACCCCGGGACGGGGACGAGTCGCGTCTGGTTACGTCGACATCAAAGCCAACTGGAAATTCAGCCTATTACACTCGACCTCAATTTCATTAACCAAAAGTACCGCGGCTCCCGGTCTCATCCCCTCGGCTCCTATTTCGTCTATTTCCGAGTCGATGTGTACGTGCATCTTGTTCATTGCGACGGAGATTGTCGCGAACATGGTAGCGCCTGGTGTACAGTGCGTTTAATGGAACGACATTTTTCTGTAAGTGTGAGCACGCTGTGATACACATACGCGTTGCAAACGCCGTTTCGATTCTTCGAGTATTCAAGAATTTGACTGGATTTTCCTTCGTTAAACCACAGTGTTTCACGGGACTTTAAAAATTGGCTCGATTGTCTGCAAAGATGCGTAAAGTCTCAAAAATTCGCGAACATAAAAGCAGCCTCAAACATGCACTTTTGTTGAACGTTTGACAGTTCTCTGGACAATTGGATTTCCGAACGTTCGACAGAATACTGTGCCAGAAGAAAGGATTCGTCAGTGAAGACGAACGATATTTTCGTAAGGCTCGTTTTCTTCGACATGCTTTCTTGAAAACAACGGTTTCGATAGAGTTGGTAGAAAGCATGTGTAGTGGATTTTAGCGGGGGTAACCCAGAAAATCGGGCCTCTTCAGGTGCAACGCTGATGCAACGAAAATTAGCGATTGGTTGATTTGGGTCACGTGGTTCGTGAGGGGGCGTGGCGTTGTCTGGTACTGAGCGATCGCGCCTGTAATTTGTTTTCTATCGATTCGAATGTTTGCGTATCGATAAAATTTTATGGCAAAAAAGTCAAACAGTTACTTCTGAGCCTTTCAGTGAGACGAATCGTACCGGGATACGCGAGTCGTGCAGTTTTTTTTAGGTGTACTCTCGATCTGTGCAAAATTTCTCAGAAAAAAGTATTTCCTTTCAGAGAAGCAGCGTCCACGTTCTTATTAAACGCGACGACGCTGTACGTGTCGCGAAGAAAGGACGAGAAGAGAAGGAAAGTCCCGCGAACGACGAAGTGCGAAGGGAGAGGACGACGTACGTTGCCAAGTACGAGCGGAAACGGCTATTTATTGCGCGTGGTCGTAAACACCGAATTCATTGAACGGCGAATTCGTTCGGCTGGTTCTTTTATGCGGGGATAAAGCGTCGGGGAAGCGTGATACGCGCGAGGATATGAAAGCCCCGGGAAAGCGGTGAGCAGCGGCGGGCCTCGTATTTCGCATTCACCGTGGCGCGCGTGGAAAACTTTTCGCCGCCGCCACCGTGGAGAAGAATGAACGGAAGCGGGGAGAAGTGGGGGCGGGGAAGGAAAACAGGACGAGAGAGAACAAAGAGAAAACACAGAGGAGACGAAGGAGTGGAGCGAGGAGAGCGAGGGCCAGACGCAAAAGGAAGAGTATTTTTCCCAGTGACCCGCTTATCTCGCAAGAACGACGAGAAAAAAAGTTGCCCCGTCCCGGAAACACCGTGGACGCGTATGCATAGCCGTCTGTTTCAGACGTTTTTCGGCCTGGAGGACAGCACGGCGCTCAAGGCTGGGAGAGCGCGCGCGTACATTCACCCACATACCGTGTGCTGTGTCGCTTACGTATATTCGGGACGTGCTTTCGCGAAATATAAAAAGGGATTGCATGGCTGATTTATGTAAATACCGTTGGCCCGCGGATAAACGAGCTCTCGCCGAAGCGTGCTGGAAGAGGCCTCGGCGTGCTGGAGAAGCCTGAAACGGTGGCGGGGCGAGGACGGCGATGGAGAACCAAGGGGGCTGGTAAAGGCTTCTAGGAAAGAGGAAAGCCCGACGGGCATTCGAGGAGTAAATATTTTTCGACGTCGTCACTCGCGAGGGATTCGCGAGAGTTTATCGCATTTCGCGCCCAGCTGCCTCGACTGCCGTGAATCAGGCAAGAAGGTTGCCGTTCAGACGAGACGAGCTGTCATATGG
>KQ435729.1:1579788-1590508 GCA_001276565.1 Melipona quadrifasciata | reverse complement strand
TGGAAGCATAGACGAAAGGAAAAGAAAGGGAATTGAAGCGCGAGAGTTGGAAAGAGACAGAGGACCCTGGTGCACGTTCATCCGGACAACCGTATTTTATCAACAGGGTCAGGACTCAGTCAATTTGCGAGTCGACTACCTGTGCGCTGCAGCACTACCGTTGCGGCAACATGAAATAATCTTCGACGCGTGCACACGCTGCAGGACTCTCGATTTTTAACGACACTCGAAAATACGCGCGTGTAATCCTTCGGCTACTGTCGACGTCTAAAGGCGCTTTTAAAATTTTTCAAACGAAAGAATTAAGGAAGAATTGCGCGCACGTGCGTGACTCTTTCCAACGGCTCTTTGGATGGTTAATTCGACGCGAAAGGACGATGTTTTGCTAGCAGAAATGACCAGTTTGATTGATAATGACAAATTTTACCATCAGAGGATGGCAAATTTCTTTCCGGCAATTCCATTTTAATTTGCCGGTTTGTTTACAGCGGCCTGTGCAGTCGCAACTTGATACGTTGCGCGCATTATTCCATTTTCCGTATCGAGCTACCCGTGCATTCGATCCGTGACATTTCATTAAAACGACGTCGACGGAATATCGTTATTTCCGTGATTATTTTCAGCAGGGAAATTAATACGGCGCGGAGTGTCGGCGGCAACAATCGAGAGTCGCAGCTCATCAGTTTTTGAAGAGATTTAATAAAATTCCGCTCGTGTACACCGTACGTTCAATTGCAGTGTTTTTTTATCTTTTTTTTTTCTTTCTTTCTTTTTGGAAAAATTCCTCTCGAATTTTCAATTTAAACACAAGCGAGTAATTCAATTTCCCGTTGCGCGACAGTCGAAAAGTTCGAAATATTACGTCGCGAGGGACAGTTGCCTACTTGAGTGTAATTACCTGGTGATCGATAAAAGGAGATTACAATGATCACGTATTGCGAAGATTATGCGTTTTATCAGCTTTTTAATTTCTCAAATTCCAACGCAACTGAATCACTTGATTCGACTGTTAGATTCGATAAACGTTACTCATTACGTAAACCAACACCTCGTTCTTCCGTTTCTTTTTTTTTTTTTTTATCTTATCATATAAATACAAGCCAATACGAGACTGCGTCGAGCTGATAATGAAATAGAAAATTGCAGCAATTACAAGATTAGAGCGGACGTGAGTAATAACACAATTTACATCTTACACCTCTCGATCAATTGTTTCGAAACAATTTTATCTATTAGATCGATTGGAAAGGTAGCATGCAATGTGATAGAAGCATTACAAAGGAATTTACTAGAATCTGAGTCTTAAAGGTTGAAATAAATTGATCTTTGATTAATAAACGTACTATATTTACTTATTGCAAGATTGTCATTAAATTTTCGCTAGGGCATAAGAAAGAAGATCATATTTAAACTAATTAAAAGGTATGTATAATAAAATAATATATGTAATAGTGCAATATATTTATATAACAATATGTATTAAAATAAGGGTACACATAACAATGAAATTTGTATATAGTATACGCAGAAAAGTCGGCAAGTCAGTCCGCAATGTTGCTGAAATCAAAACTTTTTCAAACAATCCCAGAGTTCGGTTTGCAAACCTTAACGAAAGACGATTCGCCGAGGCGTAATCAAGCGTTAGAAACGCGAGGGTGAGGCAGCGTCCCGACGCCGAGTAATTACGGCTGGTACTCAAGGCAACGACAGACGAAACGGCGCGGCGCAGCGTCGCGTCGGTCCGTTCGCGCTGATTGGAGCACGCACGACAACGTAAACTGTTCGTGTACCCGCTCGTTTCCGTACGTACGTACGTACGCACGCGTGTGCGTTAACATAATGCATCGAGCAGACGTTGCTTTGATGTCAGGTATGAATTCCGAAGCTAGGATGCGTGCAAACATCCTCAGAGGGCCGCGGCTGCTTCCGGCAGCAGGCATCGACGTCGACGGCGTACCCGCGCGGATTCCTGCGGGTGCGTCGCGACGCCGGCGTTTCAACGCCGTGGGAACCACGGAATTGCGACGAACGGCTTCGCCGTGCGTGAACCTAATGCCTCTCTTCGCGTCCCCGCCGCCGGGAGGTTGGCGCAGTTGGCTCCTCCAAAGGCCTCCAGCCTTCGCGGAAGTTGATGGAACATTCGGAACTTTCCGTGGAATCTTCGATCTTTATCGGCGTGTTTGAACAATCAACCCTGATGAAGAGGAAGGAGGACGAGAGAGTTTCTCTCCAAGAGTAGAAATATGAAAATTCACGACGGAGACGTGACGTGCAATTAAATCGATACTGTTGGCACTATTTCAGAAGTTAAGGGAGACGCGCGTTAGTAAATTTTTCTGCACGACGGAAATAAAATATTAACGTGGATCTCAAATTATAAATCATCTTATCGAAGACGATTCAATTTTACAAGTCAAGAGACGTATACTTCTAACATTGATAAATTTTCTCGTACAAACATTTCGATTCAACGTAAGTTGCTGATTCAATTTTACAAGATAAGAAACACATTTTTCTAGTGTCAGTAAATATTTCTGTACGACAGAAACGAAATGTTAATTCAACATGGATTTTGTAAATTGTAAATCATCTCATTGAGGATGATTCGATTTTACGAGTCGAGAGACATATATTTCTAGTCTTCATAAATTCTCTTGTGCAAACATTTCAATTTGACGTGGATCTTAGAAATTATCGACTCAATTTTATAATACAAGCTAAAAAAAGACATATATTTCTAGCACTAGAAAATTTCCTTGCAGGACAAAAATGAAACATTAATTTAATATAGATTTTACGAGTTGTAAATCGTCCTACCTGCCGATTCCACGTAAAATTGTAAAGTCGCAAAGGAGAAATTCGCAACCGACGTTATTAATTAATAAATTAACCGGGGGCATAGCCGAGGGCATGGGCGGTGACGTGTCAGTCTGTTCAAACAACGCGAACCGTCACTACCGCAAACATTACGGCTGACACGTACTTTACGTAACGTTAGCCGGATGCAAAGAAATTTCGCGCTACGTCCACTTGTTCTTTAATACAAAGGTCCCTAAGATTTCTCGTGACCCGGTGGAAGTCTACCTCCTTTGAACGCAGGGTCTCGGGACCGAGGCAAGATGTAGATCTTATTCAAGATTTACTTTGAGACTCGAGACACGCGAAGAGCAACGTCAAAGCGGGGCACCGATTGCGCCATTAAACCGTGTCGCAGAGGCGCCATGGAGAAGACTCTCTCTCGTTCAAAGTGCACCGAGCTGATCGAATTATGCACCTTGTGAACATTTTAACCGGTGCCCGGTCTGTCCCCGTTTTAAACGCAACCATCCATCCTTGGAATTCCCAATTCAAATCCCTCGAGTTTTCTGGCCTCGGGAGTTCGGAAAAGAAATGGTAAACAGAATGGTCCACGCCCGAGGCAGCACGAAAATTTTCACCCCTCTATAACGCAATCATCCCTCTGGTCAGCCATTGTAGCGCTTTAAGCGTGCGCGCTATCTAGCCAGCGCACGCTTCCTTTCAACATTCTGACTCCATTTCACTCGACGTAATTAGATCAGTCTGTTCGGGTCTCGGACGAGCGGCAAAGATCGTGTCAGAGAGAGGGGACGACACCTTTCTCTCCGCAGACCGCGTGAAAAAGGCTTAATCATATTTCCCAGCGAGCCGGGAGTCCCTCCTTTTCCGCGTTCATCTTTTCCATTAACTAATAAGCTCGCGTGGCGAACGGGCCGAGGGGAAATAAGTAGCAGCGTAGGCAGCGTAGGAAAATTTCACCGGTCCGCTGGTCTTATCGAATTCACGATATCGGGGCGAGGTCTTAATCCGAAATTGATATCTCTTTGATGGCCGAGGGAAGGACTTTCCGGTACGGTGCGTTTCCACCTTCCTGTACGTAAGATGGACCAGCGAAAAGAATTCGTTTGAAATTTCCGAACGACAGTAGTTTGGGAATATTGGACGATGAGCTTTTAACACGATTGGTTGTGCAATAATTATTCGATGCGGCATCGAATAACGACACTCTGAAAAATTGTCGACAATTTAACTGATACAACTTCCGCTCGTTCTAAAGCCTTTTAAGCAAGCTTGTTCTTTTTCAAACGTGATTTTCTTTTATGCAGCTCGCGAGAAAGTGAGGATGTTCTTTTCTCGAAAATTTCTTTTATGACTAAATCCACCATTGAAACTTTACATCGTCGTTACAGTGATCCCTTAAAACTCGCTGTACGATTCTTTTCCCCTCCATTTTGTCCAAATGTTAGGATTTTTGTCGGTCTGATCTCGACTTTCAACGTCCAATGAAATAACGAAGAAAAAGATTTGTGCAACAAGTTTCGAGAATTTCTCGTAAAGGAGAGTCTTCTGCCTTTAAAAAGATTGTTCAATGTTTTCACATACGTTTGAACTTTTATAATTCTCGAGGAAAAAAGTGTCTCATAACTTTTCCACGCGATACAAAGCGATCCTACGACTATCAAAGCGAACGAATCACACTTTAAAATGGATCGCTGTACGATTTTAATTACGTTATTAAGTATATATCTGTTTAAATTATCGACAATTGTTCGTAGGTCGTTGGCACAGTTATGCTCTTGGCTGCGTATGAGGTACTATGCAAGTATGCATGGCCGGTAGTTTATTTACGGCAAGAGCGTCTAGAAATACCCAGAGGAGCTTCTTTGTAGGCTGCAATCTGCGGATATGCATCGCGCGAGCGAATCTCCGTGGTGGTCCACATCAAAGCGTATCAGCTGCGAGTGGGTGCAAATTCGAGTGCAAACGCAAAGAGAATTCTGCATGGCGACTATTTTCGACCAAGTTCAGAAACTTCCGTTTAATTAATTCAGCTCGGAGCTGCGCTTCAGCCGGAAGCGATATCGAAAAAAAACAGAAGGAAAAGAGAGAGAGAGAGAGAGAGAGAGAGAGAGAGAGAGAGAGAGAGAAAGAAGAAAATGATAGAAGGAAGTCTTCGAAAAGTTACAATTAAAAGGAAGGTATTGCCAATAAACGGAACAGACGGGGATTCCTCCCCGGGGAGGAGGCAGAGCCACAAACGATCCTCACCCCCTCGCTTGAGAAACTCCGCGCGACGGCGCGTATCGAGCCGCGAAGAATTCAGAAACTAACAATTATTCACATTTTCCAGACGATTCCACGGCTTTCATAAAATCAAATCTGTCTGCCGCGGCGAGAGAGCGGCGGAATCACGTGAAAGTCCGCGAGCAGGTAGCTGGAGAAAGAACTAGGAAAAGAGAGAAACAGAGGGGCAGAGGCGGGAGAAAGAGGGGACGCAGGGGAACGTAGGAGGGAAGGCCTCCACCTCCGTCTCGAACCTCTTCCTCGGCGAAGGTTGCGCAAGATGCGAAAGTTTCTTCCGCGAGGAAAGTTTTGAATATTCAATACTCGCCGCGGCACGAGCGTACCGGCGCGGCGCCGTTCGCCGGTCGGGGAAGGGCCGATAGGAGCCCGGCCGAGGAGAGGGTGGAGAGACAGACGGCCGCGGGTACACGAAGGAATTTCATTTTTCCTATTTTCTGCCGCGTGCCGCGATTCGTTGGAGGCGGTAGGTGCAGCCTACCGAATCAAGGAATCGAGAGTCTCGCAAGGGTCGGCGGGGCAAAGGACGAGAGGGGAGAGAGAGAGAGAGAGAGAGGGAAGAGGGAAGAAAATCGGCGGGGCAAAGGACGAGAGGGGAGAGAGAGAGAGAGAGAGAGGTAAGAGGGAAGGAACAAACCCGGCAGAGAAACGAGGAACATTTTCTATTCGCGATGCGGCTTGGATCCAACCCCACACCTCTTTCTCAACCCCTCTGGCGACCTTCCTCTCTCGCGGGTCCTCCCACGAGACGCGTCGAACGGTCCTCCAAGAGGGGTTAGATGTTTTCGATGAATCGATTCAAGGGTACTTCCGCTATGCAAACTCCCTTTCCCGCCTGGGGAACGCTTTCCCCCTCCCTCCCCCTCTCTCTCTGCCGATCTCCACGTTGACTAAGCCCGTTCACTCGACTTCTCGTCTGACGACGAATCAACGGAGTTAAGGCTGCACCCTTGCGACCTTCGTCGCGTTACTTTGGCGGCGAAGTAAGCGAAGTGGCGTGGTCCCTCGGACGGCGAACTTTGGGTAACGAGGTTGCTGGCAAATTGCTACCAGCTATTCCCTCGGCGTGTGATCTCCGGTTGCGGGTGCCTCGCCCGCGCAGGAACCACGCGCCACCGCGAGAGATTCGATCCCCTCGATCGACGAGATTGTCCGCGAGCAAAAGGCAGAAACGCCTCGACGAGCGCGCAAAAAAGTGGAATCTTTGGAGCTTCTCGATGGTAGCGTAACGCGATCTGAGAACGTTAGCGGAGAATTTTCATTGGCAGAGACAACCTTCGTTAACCGTTAAACGTGAATAATTCATGACCGTCCGTGACGCGATAGTCTGCAGAGTTTTTTGTACGGTTGGATGGAATCGCGCTATGCAGGCCAGATTAGAGTCCGAGAATCTTGATCTTTCATACTGCTTTCCGTGCAGTATTCAACGTTTCAAGGACGGGAGATTCTATTTTTGTAAATTCGTTTCTCGCGACGAGGTATTTTAAAAAGGAATGTTCGCGATCGTCGTTCGTCCTTGCGCACTTTATGCGTTATTATCGTTTGTTAGCTTTGACGTACAGTGTGTTCCAATAAAGGCACGTATAAATTTACTGACGTTCCCCTGACAAATACGTGCAAGATTTCTAGACATCCGCGGAGAATCCGCTCGATAAAATTCTACAAGACACGACGCACACAGATAACCGCATGCACGTACGTACATCATTCGCAAATACCTTTCCACGCCACAACATGTTGTTCCTGCCTTACCGAATTCGACGGAATTCTGGAAGACGTCCAGAAATCTTGCACACTACGTGTCTACCATCGTCTGGAAGTCTCGTCTGAAAGTAACGCTTTAAACCGAGCGAAGGAGAACGTTGTAAAATATTAATTCACCGCAGTTTCGAAACGATAGGCGGAATGTTTGAGCTAAGGAGAGGGGAAATCGCGTAAGTCTGTCGCGAGTTACTCTCTCGCAAACTAATTCGTGCGTATTAACGAAATTATCCAAAGAGTGTGTTTGCGATTTACAGATCGATGTTCAATGGCAGCAGAGGGCGAAAAAGAATCGATAATCGGCGTGAAACGCCGTTGCATACGTATTCGTCCGGCGGCGGCGCGCCAAGGAGAATGGTGTGTTTGCACGGATTAACTTTGATCTAACCGTGTAGTGGGCCAGCTACTGTAATGTCACACTCCGATGGTTTTCCTCGAGTTCGCGAGGAGAAACACAGAGGGTTAACTTCGGTTTGAATTAATAAACGAGGCTTTGCTTCTAATACCGGGCTTAACTCAGTTTAGTTTGTCGATCGGAGCCGTGTAGCGCCAAACTGTAATCGGATTTTGCAGATTGTGCCCAATACGATACACCCCGTGCATTAGTTCGTCGCGACATATTTGAGCGTCTTCGTGAATCAATCAACGACCTCTTTCACGACTGAAACCAACACTGGCGACCCTTCAATTATCCGCGATAATCGAATTAATTGCTCCCAACTGACTACAACTGTCGGCGACAGCCCGTTTTCCCTTCGACGCGATCTTGGATTTTGTGTTTTCCCTAAAAGTCGACCATCTTTCGATCTTTGTGAAATCAATATCAGCGTGGCGGTCATACTTTTGAAATAAAATCCGAGTTGTTACACTCTACTCTGCGCGTGAGCTTCGACTCCCAACTGTTCGAACCGATTACCTTTACAAGTGACTTAATTTTCAAACGTACATGCTTTCTGTTTTTACATAACACTCTGAGTCACGTTTAAACGCGAGTCGTTTGAAATTAATTACAGCCAACGTGTGAATGAATTTTCAAGAACCAGTCAAGTTAATTAAGCCGACACCGTTGAAACGTTCGAGCTTCTCTCTCGCGCGACCTCAACTTCTCCTTCTCGTATCGTGACAAGTCGCCTCGCGGAACAGAATCGATATTTCAGAAAATTGTTTACACTCGAATCACGTTTGAAACGTGTCTTTCCCGTTAATAATCGTTCGCGTAAGCACGCAAACCTACTGGACAGACGCTGCCAGTTCCCAACACTTCATCGGATAATACTCTCGGAAAGTTTCGAGACCAGCGTCCGTGGTCTGCTGCGATTTCCTCGCGGTTTTGAAGGACCGGTCGCGACCGGAGGAGGTAAGGGGAGGAGAAGGGGGGAAGAAAGTTTGCGAGGAGTCCGAGTCGGCGCGGCTCGGATTGCATTAAAGGAACAATGCCGGGGGACTACGATTGCGGGGACAAACCCTTCGGAATAACTGATTAAGATCGAAACGACGGAACTTTACATTTGCAGGATAAACCGGGGCGCGGTATCGTTTCCTACGATGCAAGATCGCGCACTTATCTCCGTCGTTTACCGCAACAGCTGTATCGTCAAGGGCGCGATTTACCGATTCAATTGCCCAACTTTGCAACCTCGACCGCCCGTTCCCTCCGTCCCGCCGCGTCGATAAGAATTTTTGCAGCAAAATAGTTCGAGAGACGAAACGGAAGATGCTTGCTTCAGTAGTTTGTTATTTAATTCGACGAACTTTTTCAAATCTGGTTGCTGAAAGCTAGTTGAGTAGTAATACTTTCATGCTACAAGGAAACGACAAAAACCGCTTCTCGTTGGAAAATAGCGCCGGCGTGTGCAAATACTTTTTGCAGCCAAGTGAACGCGGTCGAGTAAAAATTCGATGGATCGACGACGGAACGAGGAGGTTTTTATAAATTAAAATAATAATTGGTGGCTCGCGCCATGAATTTCCACGCTCGGGGAACGTGAAATTATGAAGTTATGAAGTTGCGCGCTCGGAATAGAACAATTAAAAGCAAACGTTTCTTTCCCACGAACGACTACCACCGATCGAGGGAAACGGGGGTGAGAGGAGGGCCTACGGGAGGAGGTACAGGTACCAGCAATCGCGAGGGAAACCGTTAGGGGCTGTTTCCGAGGCTTATCGTGGTCGCGCAGCAAGAGCGGGAAAGCAAGGAGGACTCGGGCCATTCAATTGTCGCGATAACGCCGGGATCCGAGTGAAGGCGCATCAGACTCGACCGGAAACGACCTCGTCGAACAGCTTCCTGCCCATTTAGCGTTCTCTCCGCGCGACCACTCGTCGACTCCCGCCTTTCCCAGTTTGCCAAACTTTCCCACCGAAGCGACGGTTCCAAGAACGACGAAAACTCCGCGCATTCGGCCTGTCGCGACACTGTGTCGTACAGTTTTAATTCAGACCTCGAATCCTTGACTTTCTTCCCTTCTTCGGCGAAGGTTTCGCCCGACAGGCAGTTTTTTTTTTCAACTTTTCGCTCGGCCTCGTTCCGCAGAATTCGCATCTTTGCGAAGACTCGGTTCGACCGGTGAGTTTCTCAGCAGAGACAGGAAAGAGATCGGGGAGCAGCCGGCAGCAGAGTTGAATAGTTTCGAGTTTCGTCGGTATTCTTTCTACAAAGGCGTTCGTATTTAACGTTCCTCGCCACCTGAAACAATCCTCCGCAATAGCGGACGACTACGCAGCCCGGCGGCGATAAAGAACCACTTTACCCCGAATCGTTAAACGCGCGCGCAGCGACGGCACAAAGTTGCAATCTCACGCAACGTTGTGCAATCCCGCCTGGAAAAATCTTTAGCGCGGAACGCGACCGTCCCCCGACAGGGGCATTAAAGACCGAGCCAATTAAAGACAGGTGCGGTGGGTAAAAGACGGCGTGCTTGCGGAAGGCAGAAGGTGCAGAGGGGGGAGTACAAGTTACGGGAGAATTCAAGCAAACGGAGGGACGAACTACTGAGGGGAGGAGGGAAGAGGGCATCGATTTCCGTTTTGGCCCAATAACTCCGCTTCCATTTTCACCGTTACCAAGTTCCGTTCGGAAAGGACAGAGATCTCGATCCCTCGGTTGCTCCCTCTGCTCGTCGTCCCTCTCATCCAGCTCGTCATGTGTCCGTGACAATGGCATCTCACGCTGCTTCATACATAAATGCGACGTAACAATAAACAGAGTGAGAGAAAGAGAGAGAGAGAGAGAGAGAGAGAAAGAGAGAGTGAGAGAGGGGAGCAACGGGGCCAGCGGCAAGGAGAGAGGGCTTCAAAGGCCGTCATAGCCGGAGGATCAGAAACCGATATGAGATTTGGCTATGTATGAATGATGTATCCAGCGACCACCGCTACTTGCAATCTCTGCCGGCCTCTCGCTCCATCCTGCCACCGCGGGACGAAGGGATGAAGGGAGACAGAGAGGCGGGAATGTGTTCTCTGTTTGTTCACGGATATGTACCGGTATATTGCGTATATACGTATATCCCAGTTTCGTGACGGGAAAGGCGGACCGGGATAGGGACGCGAACTCGCCGCCCGCTCCCCTCCGCCCCCACCCACAACCGCTGGTCACTCGGCCTCTCTATACCCCGACAGTGTAATTGCTTTCAATGGGACACAACGGCCCGAGATATTTTCGCCTAGCCGATTCGACTCGATTCGCGATGTTGAACGATTGTTTTCGCGCACGAGGCTTCGAGGATTTTTAGCATTGACGTCGGCGCGCTAATTACGAGCGCAAATGTTTGTAGCGGATGGTAGGCTCGCGTGTTTGCACTCGACGGTGAACTCTGGTCTCGTCGATGGGCGTTAAGAACGCTTTTCCTGGAAAACTCGC
>KQ435729.1:1531031-1562853 GCA_001276565.1 Melipona quadrifasciata | reverse complement strand
CGAGTGCAATTTAAAAGTCCATTTGTTTCTGGATAACGTCAGAAAACGCCGACGCCGACGGCACGCGCGTTTCATCCGAAAAATATTGTGCCGTGGAAATGGGCGTGCGGCGCGTAATGGCAACGCGCGGCTTCCGCGGACGATGAGTTAAAAATGGGGCGGCAGGTGGACGAAGAGAAGGGGCGCGGATAAATTTCCCGATGGCCAGGCTGCCAAGAACTTTTTGTTTACCGATTCTCGCGCGAACGACGAGAGAACGAGGCGAGTGGACGAGTGTATTTACGTTTCGAAACATCTCGCGCGGCGAGATTGCAAAGAATTCTTTTAAAAATGGAAATCCGACGATGTGCCAATGTTCCAAGATGGTCTTTGACACAAAATTGAAGCAAGAAGTCTCTCTAATGATGGATGTATCGGCGATTTCACAAAAAAAAAAAAAAAAAGAAAAGAGAAAGAACCCACGGCGTGTCACTTCAACTTTGCATATCAATTTACGAGCATCCTGTCCACGCAGACCGTAAACATCTTCGTTCACCTTGTCCCAATTGTGTTACTCGTTGATCGAAGGAATCTAGTTCTAGAAAACAGCTCTCCTTCCCCGATCGCGGTATGTACCGTTCAAATCAATTTCTCTGTACGTTACAGGCAACGACGTCATACCGTCGTTTGCGGTTCATCGCGGGCAGTCGATGATTAAGTCAACGCAAGAATTCCGCGAAGCGGAGAAACCTCGTCTCTGGCACGCGCGTGTCTACGTCCTTGACCAATATAATTAAGCGGTCTGCTTTTTGCGAGTATTTCGTGTCGCCTGTTATCTGCAGATTCGTTCTTCGCTCCTCTTTTATTTCGCGCCTCCAACCTCCCGGAAGAGTATATCGATCGGCCGGATTATCATCGAGGTCGTTGACTCGCACTCTTGCGTATCACATTCTACGCTTATCTACGCGCGATACGCGCCACGTGACAGTGAGTCGCGAGCGAAGCTGAAATCGTCCTCGTTCGAGTATCGCTCTCGTATTTTCCAATTTGTCGCAAAGTCGGCCGACTGATCGATCGTACGTTACATCGCGCGACTCGTGACCTGTTACGTGTTTTCAATGTTCACGGCCACGGCAGCGAACTTTTGCGCAACTTCTCCGTTTAAGAAATCGTGTCGAAAGCTCACGGAGTTACAAATACCGCGCGATACTTCGGTTATTCGGAACACGTTTGGTAAACGGTACTTCGTTTCGACATGTACCGACTTCGATCCTGATACGTTGCCGAGCGAACAAAAACGCGAAATTTACGCGAATCGCGTTTCGACTGACTAAAATCTGGATTACACATTACATGGATGGACATATTTTGTGAATTTCGATCGTAACTTTTGTCCGAGGTAACGATAAACGCCAGAATTACACGCCTGTAACTGTTTGTTACAGCAAAGTATCTCCGTTTACAAAAGATATTGTTATCACTGAAAGTGATTTCAGCGGGGGCAATCCGGAGAATCGGGCCTCTTCAGGTGCAACGCTGATGCAACGAAAATTAGCGATTGGTTGATTTGGGTCACGTGATTCGCGAGGGGGCGTGGCGTAGACCTCGAGTAGGAGTGGCGTTGTCTGGTACTGAGCGATCGCGCCTGTAATTTGTTTTCTATATATGTTTGATTCCTAGTCAGAACAGTTGCTTCTGGGCCTTTCAGTGAGACGAATCGTACTGGGGTACAAGTCGTGAAGTTCTCTCCTACGTCGACGTTTCTTTAACACGTACGTGTCGCACATCGCGTTGCGCGAAGTATTTGGTCAAAACACGGGACAATCGCGTTATTTCGTATTACGTCCATTGCGCAGTTAGACGTTCCTGACGGACACTCGTCCGTCTCGTTTCTTGTAGCCGGTAATATATACATGTTTGACGAGCACATTAAAAATTCCCGGTGCCGGCGTGCTGTAAATTTGCACAGCGAAATGCACGACCGGCGGAAGGTAAAGTTCCGTGGAAAACAAGGTTTATTTAGTCAAGGACGAGTACGTTGGGATGGACAAAGGAGCCAGGAGGTTAGCGATATAATTTATTTGCCTCGTCGGGCGGGCGGGCGCGCTCGTGAAGAACAAGGGAACACCGGGTGGCTGCTGCAGCGTTAGAGCGAGCGAGGATAAACGAGTGTCATAATTAAGAACGTTCCGGGGAAAAGCTCGCGTTCACGACACTTTGAGCGTTCTCGCCGCTTTATCGTCGCTTCGTGTGTCGCTTCAAGTGCCGGAATGTTGCGTGTGCGCGCGCTGCTGCAGAGACGTGTGTACACGCGTCTGCCATTTCGCTCACTTCCGGAAATTGCACGGCGTGAATTTAGTGCCGGTGTGCCCTTCGACGCAGCTTGGCTGAGAACACTTCCCGCCGCGGCGTGTGCCCCGTATTTAGGTTATACGGGGTGTTCCACAAAGTAATCGGGCAACGAGAAACTCGTGGCGAAAGTAAGATGGCCATTAACGCTTTCGCGTTGAACCCTCGTCTAATGAACACTCGAGTGCTCCCGTGGCGAGATTTGAACGCGCTGCTGCCGCCGTTTAAATGCTCGCAGCGTACGCTGCCGGCGCGGGCATGCGCGTGACGCGTTGCTTTTACGCGTCGAGTGCCGTTGAACACGTTGGGCAAGTTAAAGTCGGCAAAGAAGAAGCGCCTCTGCGAATTCCCGAGAGATCTTCGGAACGGCCGATTAGGCTTGAAAATCGGCGGTATTCGTTTTTCGAGAAATAACGTAGAAAGCACGGATTGTATCCCCAATTAAAAAATACAAGAAATGCCTGGTCGCGAAACGATCGCAACGTCGGATTTCAACCTTGACAATTTCGCCAAAATTTTGAAACATGGAACCACGCGTGTATATATTATTTTCGCAATAGAATGAATTTTAGAAGCCGAAGATTTTATCGGCTTATTAACCTAATGATATTCAGTTGTCGGGATGTTTGTCGTGCACGGTGGCAAGAGATCATATAAACTCGGAGATTGTTTCGTCTATCTCATATCTGCGGTTGCAAGCTACGTTATGTTTAATGCATGAATTAACGTAGGAAGAGGCACGCGGAATACAAACGGTCCTCGTTAAGAAGCCATCAACGATCGAAAGAGTTTTGAGACGCGCACTGCGCCATCGAGTCGTTAATTCGATTCGAATGATGCACGATCATTTTTCATCGCTAAACGACCGTCAGGTTTAATCGTCAGATAACCTATTGAATATAAATGTAACGGAACTACGGCTCTGAGTTATTATAGATCAGACTACTGCGTATTACGTAGAATACTGAATGTTATTGAAGCTAAAAAATTTTCCAGAAACTTTATAATCAAAGGACAAACTTATCAACAAACTTATTTCTTGAAAGTAATATTCAGTTCACAATTGTTTAATTCTCACCGTCAGAACGTAAATTAGTTTGAAATATAAAAGTGTCTCTTTTCTCAAAAAACTTACTGTCTAAAAATAATATTCAGCCCAATTGTTTAATTCTCTCCGTAAGAATGTAAATTAGTTTGAAATATAAAACTGTTTCCATTCACATCGTTTCAATTCTAAATTGACGTAGCTATAATTATAACTGTGATAGAAAAAGAATTATCATTCAACGCATTTACGTTCGTGCACCTTGTATTATATAAAAGAAGCAGTTGAATAACAACCTTGTGATGCATTCGAACCAACACCTGTCTATGATTTTTTGGCCGCAAACAAAAACAGGCATTTTTAAAAGGACTTCCGACAAACAACGCCGTTAATTAAAGCCAACGATGAAAAAGACTTCACTTAAAAAATCATCTGGGAAACACCGACATCGGATCAAAAGCGGAAACGGTGGTAATTCGCGCTTCGACCAACTTTCGAGATCGAACATCTCGAGTGCGCTTGTGCGCGCGAATTTTCGCGGAATCGTGAACAAAAAAAGCGCGGACCAGCCGGCCAGCCATCGAGCACAGCCGCGTTTTTCTTTTTTTCTTGCTCACCGAAGCGAGGTTTGATTCGACCGCGATGACATCGTTGACACGATATCACGCTAATCCCTTTTTTTTCTGCCGCGTTTGCGGTGAGTCAGCGACCGTCACGCTTGGTGCACGCTGCGTACACCTCTCCCCTCCCCCAAATAAGGGCAAAACAACGGTAGAAGCGTGGGAGAAGGAAAAAAATAGAAACTGACGCGAAGGGAAACGAGGGAAACAGGGAAGGAGGAAATAACTGCACGATTCGTCTCACTGAAAGGCCCAGAAGCAACTGTTCTGACTAGACAATGAAGACGACTTTTTTGCCAATAAAATTTTATCGATATGCAAACATTTGAATCGATGCAAAACAAATTACAAGCGCGATCGCTCAGTACCAGACAACGCCACGCCCCCTCGCGAATCACGTGACGCAAATCAACCAATCGCTAATTTTCGTTGCACCAGCGTTGCACCTGAAGTGGCCCGATTTTCTGGGTTACCCCCGCTAAAGTCACTTTCAGTGATAAAAAAAAAAAAGAACGTGGAAACTCGGAGAACAGACCGCGTGTACGATTTGATACAATGGTCCTCGCGCGGATATTGGAACCGCGGGGCTTGTTCGCGGCCAAGACGACGGTGCACAACGGAACGACAATTCAAATTTCCATCGTGTTCGCCGGCCAGCCGCGCATTTTTTACAGAAACGCGCCCCGTCGCCCAGTTGGCGCCGAAACCATTGATTAAAGTCCGGCGCCGACCCATTTTTCCCCGCCTCTCTGCCCCTTTCTGCCGGCTCCTATATATTTCTCCACTCTCGTCCTTTCATCCCTCCCTCTCTCTCTCTCTCTCTTTCTCTCTCTGTTTCCCTGGTTCCCGCTATACCTCGTCCTTATCGATGCTCTTACTCCTTCTATTTTTGCTTCCGTGCACGACGCGTACGCGCGAACTTTTTGGCACGGAGACGTGACCGCGTTAGTACCGCCGCGATTGAGAATTACCGACACCACTTGGCTCCGACTGATCTATAAACCTGCGATGTCTCTGCAAAGTATCGCCAGCTAGTCTGCCGTGCGTGTTTCGCGTATATCGTTCGCGTATATAAAGCATCGTCGGCAGACGATACTGCAGTCATCGCCCTTTTCGCGATCGTTCGTTACTCGTTTCAGGTGACTGACGAAAGTCTTCTCCCCCGGTGAAAGACACTTGCGCGCTACGGAATGTCGTCAACGTGTATCTTTTCGTTTGGATTTTACACGTGTAAGAATATTAGGTTGGCTGAAAAGTGATTGCGTTTTTTCCCTGATAAATGGACCATATATGTGTAATATAATATATCTTAAAATGCAACTAACATTTACCATGTAATCCAAGACTTAATTGTTTGTTTGTCAAAATGGAAAATCAAAGAGTAACATTTTCGTCCTCCGAAAAGGAAAAAAACGCTTTGCAAGTTCGTAAAAAATTATCTGGCAAAAATTATATGGCAAAGAAACCTTCAAACTATGACAGAATTGGTTTGCTAAATTTTACTACTGACGATGATATCGAATCTTTATCAGAAGAGAAACAAGAAATGTAAAAACTTCTTTGAACGCTTCTTTAAATCACAAAGTTGCCCGAAAAATGACAAAAGATAATCAAACAAAATGGTTAATGTACTGTCTAAAGTTTCTCGTGAAAAATTCGTCTTTTATTTGTACGCACACAAGAAAAAAAATGCAGTTACTTTTTGGCCAACCCAAATTAATTCCAGTTGTGTTTGGTTCAAGACAATTGGAAACGAGAAACTGGTCTGCCAGTACGCGGCATTGAAAATTTTGGGGTTTCCAGAGATTCTTGGAACCTTAGGGTCCTTTGGGTCCTTGTGTGTCTTTCCTTCCCGAGAAATCTCCGGAATTCCCGAGGTCCTCGGGAGACTTAGATCCCTGGTGTCCTTGGCATTTTAGCAACCTTGATGTTTCGGAGACCTTGAGGTTTCCAAGCGACGACGATTCAGACCACAGGACTTCCAGAGTCTTTCAAACACTTGAAACCTTTCAAAGCTTTTGGATTCTCATCCGTTCGGAATGTTCAAACGATGTTTGAATATCGCTAGCGCAACACTGCAGAAAGAGTCCTTGGCGCAGGAGATATTTTATCCAGCAATCGTTAGACAGAGTTAACTGTACCATCAATCGTAGCTGAGAGACTCGCGTTTCAACTGCCAAACACCCTGCTGGACGCTCCCTTTTTACTCGAACGGTTTTATTTAAACTGTAGTTTCGTTTAATGCCGTTTCAACGGTGAAATATTGGCGCAAGAATAAGGCACAATAGGACGATACATTTTCAGAATAGTATCGATTCCGAATTTGTACCGCTACATTTAACAAGCACCAGCGAACCGAAGATGCATCGCACAGTGATGTACAGCATGCTTGATAAACAGTCTATTGAAGTTGCTGTTTCTGAAAATACCCGCGTTGTGTTCGCTACTTTCTTTTCTTTTCTTTTTCGTGATTTAACCGACCGCGAACCTAGGTCTGACCTCTCGCGAGAACTTGGTACCAAACGCTTCGAATTCTAGAAAAAAAATTTCCCCCCGTCAAATTTCAATGGAAATTCAACGCGTTCGAACAGCTTATCAATTTAACTTGACTTGACGCGTTCCTAGCTTCGGCGAGATTGTAAAATGTAACAGATAAAACATCGTCGGAGGAACGAAATCGTTCGGAATATTCGCGGTAGCGAGCAGCACGCGATCGAGCGACGTTTGATTTACCGGGCGATTCCGAGCGTCGTCGGGAATTTGTCGTCGATTTGCGAGATCGCGCCGCCGGGCTGATAAAGGCTTGAGTCGCGGTGAACCGATAAGATCGTTTCCGGTGTCGTTCGTTGCATTATCATACGCTCGCGTCGCTCGCGTTTATCGAGCGAGACCGGCGCCGAGATTTATTGCGATCGGCCCGGCCGTGAAATATTGGCAAACAAAAGCTATTAGTACGTGTACGCGCGCGACGAGCCACGCCGCGCGGTGTAGTATTATTTTTCGTTGAAATAATAACCGGCCAGCGCGAGCGGAATTTCGTAAGTTAAAAAACGCGCGAAACGCGGTGGGGGGAGGGGAAGGGATTCACGGGGGCGGAAATTTATCCTGCGTACGGAACGAAAATACGACACGTAAACGCGGTAATATAATATTATCGAAAACACGGAGCGTGTGTTTACGTGATTTATTCGATAACGAAGTCCGAAATCGAAATTTATATTACGCCAGGGGAGCTCCGATTGCAATTGATTAACGTATCACGCGCATCGTGCACGCTATCCATTACAGCTTGCTCGTTTCTGCTTGATACGACCACAATGACTGACCCGCGAGCACCCGCCTATCACTTATCAGTGACGTCTCGCCGAATTACCACCGAACCGGCTCTTTCGAAAAAATTCGTTGGTCGGAACTCTGAATAACTGCATAGAGAAGATAGAGGATCCATAATCAGATCCTCTAATTTAATAACGACAAGTCACCATTTTGTCGTAACGCGTCTGGAAATCTTACGAGATGGCCACTCGAGATGGCCACAGACTATGGAGTTAAACCCTCGTGTGATTTTTTTAAAGTTACAATCGAATGTTTCGTAACAACTAGATCACGTGCAGTACAGTTTACAAAAGAGTACAGTTTACAGCAGTACAGTTTACAAGAGCTTTGAAAAATATACTTCACTTTTGGGGTAAATCTCTAATTTAGCGGCCCTTTCCAATTTTAGCTATTTCCGGGTGCCTTCGCAAGAGACTTGGCATTTCTTTTTATTTATGTTTTATCAGAAAACAGAGAACATTAAAAATTGCAAAGAATCGTTAAACTAGAATTATGGAGCTGGAACTTTTCACATCCGCCCGAGAGAAACAGTAACGAACGTACGACAAACCGATGATCTCTCCGATCGTCATATACATCGACTAGCTTTCGCTGTAAAAGAAAAAGAAAGCAGAGGGAAAAACAAAATTCTCTACGCCGTCCTTTTTCCTACTTTCGGTACGTGTAATTTTTATTCGCGATTTGTATCAATCATCGAGAGAACGAGTCTCGCGATTTCGCGCCGACGGCGCACTCGTCGCGCGAGCGGGCACGGGCGCGAGCAATTAACGGATTTAAATGGGGAGGGCTCGCCCGCGTGGAACTTGTTTTGCGTTACGATTTGTAAATTGCGAATTCGATCCGCGCGGATCGGCACGCACGCTGTCGCGACCGTAAAACGAGATAATTAATGAACGCGATGAAACGGTAACGCCGGAGGATCCGGCTCGCCGATATCCCGCGGAATATTTCGAATATTCGCGGCCGACTATCTTGCAATCAAGATACCCGATACGATTGCAGGCGCAACACAGAAACAGTTACGTTTTCCGACGTAATCGCGGTATCAGGTCGGAAGGCGATTAATCGCCCCGAGCAAAATTCGCTTGTTATCGATGCTTGTTAAAATTTGTACGATCGTCTTACGATGAAACGGTTACGTCGAACGATCTGTGTATCGTTGGCGCAGAAGTGTTAAATATTTCTAATTCTGCTCTAGTCTGTATTTCCGTTGGACATTTTTTTTGAGCTCATTCTCTTTAATATTTACCGGATTAAGATTCGGAAACACCGCACAGCGTGGGATGTATACGCTGTTACAATTAATAGTTGTGCTTATAATTTCTGCAAGCAATTTTTTAACGATGTTAAAATGAATTTAAAATAAAAGATTTTGTTCCAAATGTTTCTTATCATTGTTCATGTACTAAATGATATCAAATAATAATAAAGTATAAATATTGAATATTTAGTAAATTAATGCACTTGAAAGAAAATTCTATTTTCCCGTGAGCCAAACAAGTTTTGCCAAAAAGTTTGGTCATTTCCTTACTGTATAAAGTCCAATCGAGAGATTTAGCCTCACGCATGTTGTTTCTTGCCATCTGATATTTTTGTCACGAAACCAAGTACATTAGATATCCGTTTTCCTAACTTGATAATCGAAGAAAATCAGTCAAACTCTCGAGACCAAGAGACGAAAGCGACGAAAACTCAAACGAAATTCAAGATCGAAGCATCGACCGAATTGTACATCCGCGCTATAAAAGAAACGTGGTGCGAAAAGACATTTCGGCCGCTGTTGCGGGCTTAAGTCCGCGGGTCCAGGCTGAAGGCGCTCGATCGGAGCCGCAGTGTAGGTAACGATCGTATTTTGCCAGCATAACGAAACGTCACATACACACGAGCCCCGGCTAAGGAGCGAATGGGGCGGCGATATCGCTGGCTTTTATTATTGGCGCAATAAAACGTCCGTAGCCGAGTAATAATTTAAAAGTCGGGGCGCTGTTCAGCCGGGGCAGTGCCGGCGCCGCGCGAAGCTGCGCTCGACTCCGCGCGCCTCGAGTCGACGAGCTGCCAATAAGCCAGCCTGTGAATCCTTTCGGCCCGCGTAACGCGAGCTGCACGGTGGCTTTTTACGAGCTGCCCTGCAAACGATTTAAGATCGAACGACGTGAGCTTGGAGCGCGAGCACGAGCACGTTTAACTCGTGAAACCTCGGTGCGAGGTTCGGCGAAACGGCGACGGCAGCCGTTGAGTTACGCCGTAAGAGCGGCCTCGAGCCGGAAGTTTCGAATGGAATAATTTATAATTGGAAGGCCAAAGTTCAAAAACTATTAGCGGATGAAAGTTATCGCGTATCGATTTCCAATGTCAGCGGTACAACGCTGACGTTGCGTTAATCGACGAGGAGTTTTACAACGGGAGTTTTACTACGTTCTGTATAGACGTAGCGAGAACTCATTCGGTTATCCTTCACTATCATCCTAGATGAAACTTTACATTTATTTTAAACCACTCGATTAAATTTGTGTTGTTTTCACCTACAACACGAGTATCTAGTTATTTTTTTACCAGAGCCACGCGTCTCGAACATCCGAAGGATGACTGATCGGTGGTGGGATCGTTCAGAGGGATCGAGAGTCGCCGCGATTTTGTCCCGTCGGCCTGTGAAAGAACGTGCTCTGGCAAGTTTTTCTGGGACGTGGTGAAAATCGATCCGCGACGACGCCTGAATAAGCGCGGACGACGTATTGTCGAACGTTGGAAGAATACGGGAATTGTCGTTAGTCCGTTGGTAACACGGTTGAATTGTGCGCCGGAGAGATCGGGAATAGATATCAGGTCGGACGTTCGGTGTAACGAGGTTTTCTGTTATCGAGTCTGAGATACCAGCGTCTGCCTCGCGGAGAGGCAGACAGTCGGTGAAAAACGTCGGTGAATACTGGTCGCGATGCATTTCCGTGTAACCGTGTCGGATGTGAAACCGTGAAGAGGGAGGTAGTGGAGGAGGGGGAAGGGAATCCTTTTCTTCCTCCAGTTCTCTCTCCGCCGCGATTCTTCTCTTCTTCGAGTTTTCTTTTCTTCTTGTAGCGATTGGTATTTTGGTTATTATTTGCGAATCTCTCGACCGGGCCGAGTTCTATCGCGTTTAGACGAGGAACGAAAGGAACCCACGACTGGACAAACAGAGCGATTCCAACAACGATTCCTGGCGATCTTTTTGCCGTATGCAAAAATGCAACGATACCCGGGAAAATCGGAAATAAAAATTCTCTGTTACGTCTTCGAAGCAATAAAATATACCTTGAAGCAATCTGAGATGTGTAAAAATGTATGTAAAAAAACTGCCTATAATTTTTGCCATAAAATTTTATTAACGTGCAAACATTTGAATCGATATATAACAAATTACCAGTGCCAGACAACGCCACTCCTACTCGAGGTCTACGCCACGCCCCCTCGCGAATCACATGACCCAAATCAACCAATCGCTAATTTTCGTTGCATCAGCGTTGCACCTGAAGAGGCCCGACTTTCTGGGTTACCCCCACTAAAGTCACTTTCAGTAGTAAAATTATACAATTCATACGATTTATACACTTGTACAATTCGACGTTTATTCAAAATCGCTGTGACTCGTTCGGCAACTCTCGTAGAATCCAATTAACCTCTTTACTTCCGAGTAAGTTAGTCATTTATAGTCTTCGGGAAGCATCCTTATTCCTTCTAGGGATATCGCAGATCCTGTGTGTCTGTTTTATGTTTTTCCTCCAACGTGAATTTTATTGCACTACCTTCCTTACAGATATTTTATTAGTCCTGCTGTAGAACTGTTTGATCGATTAATTACGAGATCGATTTTTCCAAACGCTCGGTCGCAGAGACAGTAAAGTGGCACGAGCACGCGTCGGGGGCAAACACGTCGGTGGTATAATGAATGCGAGTGGAAATCGAAACGAAAGAGACAAAGCGTAGCGGTAAAACGATTTTTTGCTGGGCCACCGAGGGGAAAAATCGTCTTTGCACGTTTTTCCGCGGGGAGATCGGAGTTCGCGCTGGCTGGCGAACTACTCTCGCGCGATATGGTCGACGGACCGGCGTTTTTGCCGCTCCTTTTTCCGATAATTAATGTTCGCCGGTGCAGGCCGGAGGAACGTGGATGGAGGACAAATGCGAAAGAGGAGGCGAGGCCAGATTAATGATAGTTTTACTTGCAGCCATTGTAAGAACGATGGATTTGACGCTATCACGCGGATGCTAAGGATTCCAGCTGCGGAAAGAAGCGAAATTTATTAGTCGAACGTATCCTGCCTGAAATCCAAGATTTCATACAATTCGCCGCGACGAATTCCAACCGGAGGAGTTTTACTCGTCGTTTATCCTTTTCTTTTTTTTTTTTCTTTTAACGCGACGTTGATGTTTCTTGCGATTCCGACCATTCCGACGCAATCTCGATCGTTTCACCACAGAATAAAAACAAAAAGAAAAAATCTCCGACTCTAGCATCCAGAGCTGAAGAAAGTTACGTTCGAACTCTGAAAGGATATCCTTCCACGCGGTTGTAAAACCGGATCAGATCTAATCCGAAAGGGAGTAACAGTAAACTGGAACAAACATTTGACTCGATTCTGGCCTGATTAAAATCGCGCTGTTCTGGATCGATGGGCCCTCGATGCGTGGCTGTTTCCCGAGCAATAAAAGCAACCCGTCGTTACCCTCGCCTCTCGGTCGGATAATCCTGTTCCTTTATTCCCTCGCGCGAAATACTTGGGTCTTTCTTAAAAAGGAAAGAGAAAAATGTATATTTCTTTCGCTTTTCGATTTTCCTTCGAAAACGTCACAGAGTGGAACGTGCCAAACAATTTCGACCCAGAGTATCGACCCCTGGAACATTATTCTTGCAATTGACTCGCATCTCGCGTAATATAAACGACCGATGCCGAAAAATCGTTCGAAGGGTCGCGAAAATTACATCTCGGGTGTTAAAAGGAACGAGCGACAGAGAGTGGTGGTGGCCACGTCGATACGTCCGGGGGAGGCTTAATCCAACGTGGACCGACATAAACCACGGAACTTATATACCGTGGTAACGACGCGCACCCGGCACCCTCTGAGGCTCGATGGTATTGGGCGACAGTCGACGCAGGATCGTGCCGGCAGGAAAAGCGCTGCCTCTCCCCAGGAACGTGCTCGTCGCCGCCGCGACGTGCTCCTCTTCTCTCGCCTCCTTTCCATTCCTCCCTCTCCCGTTTTGTCTCTGTTTTCCTTCTCCTTTCTTCAGCCTTTTCTGCCTCTCCCTGTTCTCCTCCGCCGCTTTTCTCTTCCCTCGCGGCAACGATACACAGCGACAAGGAGCGTTTCTCGATCGATACCTGGCACTGTTTATTCTTGCCCTGCCTTCGACCCGCGAGGAAAAAGCAACCGGGTGACGTGTGATGCAACCCGAACGGGGGAGGACGTCGAGGCGCGCTCGTGTGACACGATAACGATAACGAGGGAAGACTGGCTAAAATCGGGAACGCGAGCGAATCACGATGACTTTCGCGTTGCTCGACGCTGCCGGGAACCAGAGGCGACGTGGCCTCGTCGAAGAAACGCATTTCCGTCGCGTCTCGGGGAGAGACATTTCCTTCTTGTCGCGCGCGATTTCAGCGTCTGACACGCCCCCCGTGCCGCGCTTCTCTCCTGGTTATTTATCGCTGCTCGCTCAATTCGGCAAATTATTTCCGCGAATGGGCGAAAGGGGGAGAGGTTCGCGCGAAACGCGGCGGAAATCAAGCACAGGGGGACGGACGGCGGAATTTCGGTGAAACTCGTCAACGAAACTCGGGGCTAGTCGTAAACTGCGATTCGAAATTTTCGCGTTGAAGCGAGACGGGAGTGGAGGAGGGAGGGACGGGGGGGGGGGGTTTGGCTCCCGTTGAAAATTGTTGCGTTACATCCAGGAAAGTTCCGGACGAACGTCGGAGAATTTCGGAATAATTGCGCGGCCGATTTTCTGCAACGAGAATTGTTGAGGAAGCGCGAGTTTAACGAATAAGGCAATTATTTGCGCGCGTGTTTCTGCGAACTGATCGATCCATCCCCTGTTAACGCTCTCCGGAACTCGGAGCTCTGATCCGGCGGATAAATGGCGAGATCCTTTTATAAAAAGCTTACTTCGTGCGACAAAATTTAATTCAATTAAACGCGTCTTTTTCCATCTTGTAACTTTGCCTCGCAGATTCCTGCGTTCATCGTGTTTATTCATGTTGAAATAGCATTGGACGAGAAGCAAATTGGAACAATTTTTCTCTACGATTTCTCAAAGCAGATGACAGGGCAATAGAAGTTGCGCATGAAATCAACGGTGCATTAAAACACGCAAGGTGCAACGGTGATTCAATAAATTTCGGCTCACAACATGCGGCAATTACCTACCAAAAATTGAACGAATCAAGATACGAAGCTTTGTGTCATCCACCATACTCCATTCTCAATTTCTTAAAGAACAAACTCTTTGTTTCAAAAATCGAGCTGACGCAGAAAACACATTTCGAAGTTTCGTCGACTCCGGAGATCCGAAATTCTGTGTTAATGAAATAAAGCTTGCAACTTGTGTTGAGCAACGATTGTTACTCTGATCGACAAAAAGCCAAAATACATGTATTTGAAAAACTGAGAGACAGAAAAGCGCAACTACTTCCCGATGAATCTGATAAAATTGGAAGCTTGCAAAACTCGTTTATCACGCCTCCCTTCGTCCATCCTCCCGATTGAAAAATCAATACGAAACTTAACTTGGAAACGACGATACCGCGAAGGAGTGGACGTTCGGTGGTATTTGCATTTGAGGCGGCAGCTCAATAAGCTTGGCGATAATCGGAATTAGGATCGAAACGGACTCCGTGGGATTGGAAACTCGGGGAAAACTAGACACACTTACGCTCGCGGTATCTTGATTTCCGCGATACTCCCGCTCGATTTGCATTTGTTTCAATTAACCGACCTTCGCCGAAACTGTTTCGAATCGAGGCTCGATTCTAATCCGGCCGCTCGGCGACACGGTTCCGCGTTTGCATAAACCCGCCATTGTTCCGCGCTTTGCGCGTGTAATAAGAACGTCGTAAAAAACGAGAGGAATAAGCCGGCGAGATGGAAATGGTTCGGGACGGCGAGAAGAGAGTGGAGTAACGTGGAAAGCGGAAGTAACGTGTTCGAATAAAATTTGCAAACGAATCAAGACGGCCGCCCGTTCGTGTTCGCCGTCTTCCCGCGCGCTCCAGACACGAGAAAAATCGCGAGATACTCGCGAGGTGAAGCGTCTCCCTGCGAGGCGAAGTCAAGAGTGGAAGTCGAGTCGGAGCCAAGGAAGAACAAGGGGATAATAATTTCATTTCGCTCGACGTTCCGAACGCGCTGCTGGTAATTTCAGGCGGAAAGGCCTCCTCCGAAGAGGTTTCGAATTTTCCTGAAGGTATTCTTTATCGCGTAGCGAGCGGAGCGAGCGATCGGACGATTAATTATTACCATTAATACGAAAGAAATTCACTGCGTCGTAATTGCAGGAATTATCGAGGAGAAAGATCTCCCCCCTCCGTTCCTCGTTCGAACCTCGTTCTCGATACTTCTCATAAATATGTAATCTTGCCCGGATTCCCCGCGAGAGATACGTTCGTTTAACATTGATTCGACCAAGCGGCGGGGATAATGTACCAGGAAAATCGTCGACTTTTCAACACCTTTAGACCTCATCGTTTATTCAATTCCTCCGCGAGATGAAACGAAGGGGGGCTGGGGAGAAGGGGAGAGAAAGAGAAGAAAAAGGAGGTACGCGAGAAAAACGAACGAGCAAAGCGCGCAGACTCGGGCTACATTATTCACGAAAACCGTTCATCCGTCCGGCGTGCCACGCAATTTTTCACTGCGTCCCCGTTGTGCTCTTCGGGACGGAAGAGGACGAACTCCGTGAAACGGATTCTCGGTTCTCGCGAAACCGTAGACGCGACGCAACGTTCTCGTCGACGAAACGAGCCCGACACTGGCCAATTGCGACACGATCGCCTAATTCCGCCGGTTCGAAACGCGGGCACGTGCTCCGCGCCCAGGCTGCATTCGAAGCACATAAAAGTGGCCTCGTTGCGAAAAACCAACGACGACGACGTAACTGCGCTCGAAACTGTCGGACAGTAAGTCGGTCGCGGGGACACGCGAGGGAAGGGGAGGGGGCACACACACACCAGCGAGTCTTGGTGGCATTCGCTTTCTCCAATTACGCTCTCGAATGATCGATTTCAGCCGCGAGAGTGGCGGCCACGTATCGCGCGAAACGCTATCCCACGTGTTTCAACGACGATCGGATCGCGAGAAACGCGGCTGATTAGGCGTTGTGAAAAATTGCCGAGCATGGTAATTCGCTCGGGCGGGGTTTTAACGGCTGGCGCTGTTCGCACCGATTCGATTAATTGGGGATACAGGCGAGTCGAGCGTGTAATTAGGTTGTTTCGTTAGGTAATTCGTTATGCCGGGCGCGAGGGCGTTACGCCGCTTTCACCGATGAAATTGCCGGCGAGACTGTTCCTCCTCGTCCCTGGCATTAAAGAGGCTCGTTCGTATTTCGCGCTCGTGCGCGGGGAACTCGTTTTAGAAGTACGTATTATACGAAGCCATCGTGATCGGTTCGCGTTGTGTCGATAATTGCCCGCCGCCTCCCGAATGGACAGAGGAAACGCCAGGAAGACACAAACTTTGCATACGATAAAATTCAGTGAACAAGATTTGTTAATGGAAACCAATGTCGCGGGAATAAGCACGTACAGCGAGGCAGAAGTTTCCTAGAGATAGCCGAGGAATAACGTAAACGATGAAAAATACAATTTTCAAGCGAGAGCGTGATTTTTCGAGCGAGGAAAGGGACGACTGTTTCGTTGCGTGACAAACGGCGACAAACTCGAATTTCGCAAACTTGCCAGCAACTAGTGCCGCGAAATTAATCGCCGGTCCGTGGCGTTGCACCGTTTATGAAAGCGCCGGACATTTCCAGAAAATTTACGTCCTTAAGAATCGATCAGCGCGGCCGTGGCGAGGTGGTGTGCAGCAACGCTTGCCAACAAACTTGCCCGGGCAACGTTTCATCCGGTTCCCTTTATTTGGACGATCGTTCCGCGCCGCGACGCATCGATTTCGTATTAGGGACGCGTTAACGCGTTGCTTAACGTTTTTCCGATCATGGGACCGCGTTCCGCCGCGGTAAAAGTTGCTCGAGCGCGAAGCGTTTTCGTGAATTATGGCCGCCGTGGCGTGTCATTTCGTTGCGTTGTGAAGACCGCGCTTAAAAATGACTCGAACCAATAGACGCGAACACGGCGTGAACAATTGGAATAAATACGAGAAAGATAGTACAACTGCCGAGTGGGGGACTCTTTCCGACTCGAACTGACAAGGGTATTTCAAAAATAAATTTCACAATTCAATCTCTTAGCTTCTGTAGGGCAACGTCCGACGCAGATTCTGCAAAACAATGTGATTCAATGAAAGCCATATCCAGCAGTGCTTTGCACTATGCAAACACGTTGGAATAAATTGTAATTTTGAAATTGAAAAAACGAATAAATTGAGGAATTTAACGTAACATTGTACAGAGCCTTCTTCGACAGATTGCGAGGAACAAGATTATAGTACCATTCCAAAGAATGATACACGCGAAAGCCATTACGGTGAGTTAAAGGTGGTTCGATTGTAATACAGAGGGAAAAGTCCATCGGACAAGGTCCTCCGATCGTCTAATTTGAAAACTGCACGATTCGTTTCACTGAAAGGCCCAGAACCAACTGAAGATGACGTTTTTGCCATAAAATTTTATTGATACGCAAACGTTTGAATCGATACAAAACAAATTACCAAACAACGCCACTCTCACTCGAGGTCTACCCTACGCCCCCTCGCGAGTCACGTGACCCAAATCAACCAATCGCTAATTTTCGTTGCATCAGCGTTGCACCTGAAGAGGCCCGATTCTCCGGATTGCCCCCGCTAAAATCACTTTCAGTGATAATATAACAGAATCACGTATCGTAATTACTTGGCAGTCACGTTGCAGGACTGTAAACGGCATTGTCCGGAGTCACGCGTGGCCATCTGTTTGGCGAGCGCGACGCAACATAATTTCTACGGCGCGCGTTGCGCCATAAGCGTCGCCGAATTCTCGTGGGGTAAGCGTATTATCATAAGCCATAAGGCGCTTATCCAATCGACGTCCGATGCAATTACATACATTACGATTACCAGCGCGCGGTACAGCTCGTATCTGCGTCGATGCACGTCGAAGACAATAACAACGACAGAGAGAGAGAGGCGACGCGACTCGAGGGTAAAGAATAGAGAAGAAGAAAGAGAAAGCTGGAGCACGAGGGTGCTCGAAAGTGAGGAAAATGAAAAGTAGACGGACGAAAGACGCGATTGCTGAGAAAGGTGAGGAGGGGAAAGGACGAAGGCTCGATAAGGAGCGGGGATGAAATAAGAAACATTTCGAGCGCGAGGACGAGCAGACAGGGCATGGCGTTTCGTTTGACAGGAAGGAGCGAAAAGGGGCGAGCGAAAGGAGGGGGGGAAGGGGTCTTCATTACGTTGTGAAAGGCTGCCGTTTTGAGAGCAAACGAATAGGAATAGTTAACAATGAGACAGAGGCGTCTGGGAAACGGAAGCTGAAAAGGAAGAAAATTTGCACTTGATACCAGCCGGAAAGAAAAGGTCACAAATTAGAACATCCTACGTTTAATTTAATGACTTCTAGAGCACCGATTGTCGCTCCCTTTTTCTCGAGACGAGAAAGAGTCTCGAATCGATTTTCAAGTTGGCTGCCAACGACCGGCGCGATCGCTGGTTACGGTTCATTTGGCGGGAATAACAATTGCACGATCTTTTAAACTCTGTCAAAGTAACGTCGACTTTTTACGCACCGTGTGTCAAAAGCCATTCGAGAAAGCAAGATCCCCGAAACATCTTCGAGAAAGACATTTCTACTCTCGACGCGTTCGAAAAAAAAAAATTAACCACCTCTCGCGTAACTCGTAACTCGTTTGACCGACGAAACAATGAATCGAGCAATTTGAAGTCTTTTATTCAGCGCAATATCCAAGGCGGTCTCGCTCGTGAAAAAAGGGAAAGGAAGGGAAAATTCCAGCGCCAACCGCGGTCAGATTTCCATTCGTGGGACAACCGTGAAACGTAACAGTCAGTCGTCCCTCTGCGGATCCATTGAACGAACGATACGCAACGAAAGCGAGTACGAAGCGACCGTTTCGTCCTGTCCTGTTTCTATTCCTCCTTCGAGACGGGCCGACGCGGCGAGCGCCGAGTTGAATCGTGAAATTTCATTCCCGCGCACGGCTTCCGTCGGTCGAGTCGTGAAATTTCAGTGGTCGACACTGGCGGACAGTTTTCGCGACGGCACAGACGGGAAATCTCTCGTCGCGCTCACGCCCGGCCTCGCCGCGAGCCTCGTTGCGAAACGTTTCCATGTAAATCGCCGCGAAACGGCGCAATCCGAAATGGAGCAGGACGTTAAGGGCGTTGATTCGGACCAAATCGTCGCTACGTGGTCGAAACGTCGCGTTTCGTAAGCGTTTAGGTGAACGCTCGCCACCGATAAAACGTGTCCCGATAATCTTACTAATGCACGTTCTTTTCTAACGACACTTTGTTTGGGGAGAAATTTGAAATTTGTACACAGATGTACAAACTTGGTTAACACGTGCCGTGCCGTGGCCTACACGAGCTTTACGTTCGAGCCATTTGGAATTTTCGTTGCAAAACGAAGAATTTTTAAAAAATTCTTTTACCAAGTCGTTATATACGGTGTGACGATCGTTTTCTCCGACCGTCTGTCAAGGCCAACTCAATTCGGTATAAAGACGCTCTAAAATTTGTTATCAAAATAACGTTAAAGTAAATATTATTCATTAGTATTTAGTATTATTGTACGGTACTGTATAATTTATATAATAAATTATTATTATTTAATATTGTTTATTATTATTTAGTACACATTTAGAACAACAATACTAAAAATATCTAGAATAAAATGTTTCATTTGATATTAATTTTGATTTTAAAAAATCATTAAAATAATTGTTTGCTAAAATTAAATTAAATTGCTTTGTTTTGCAATCATACTCTTCTCGACAATTATAATTTCTGCGCTATTATAAATATCGTAAGAGGTGCTTCAGAAGAAAAACTATATTAATCATAACAGCTGCAAGTGGCCTAAATGGAAAATAACCAAGGATCGGTCGGGCACGGAACGTGTCAACTAACGTCAAATGCAAATCAACGATCGATAATGCGTTGCAAGTCAAAGATGTAAGACTCTTTTGTAAAAAAGCGTCGTATTTATTTTCTTACACCTCGTCGTCTTGTCGATTGAGTCATGATTACGAACACGCCGTGTATATTCAGCCACGCGTTGATACCAAGGCCACCGACGGTGGTGACTGTCCCGTTCTGTAGCAGGAGAAACTTCAGCATTTCTGCCTTATGCATTATGGAGAAGTCGGTTATTAGATGTAAGGTGAAGATAAAGAGAGACAGAATCTATTTTCTACATCCCCCCTTCCCCGCCGCGCGGAATTCTCGATCGCCTTCGCCGGGCTTTTGTTTCCTTCTCTTTTTTCCCGCCGGCCCTCCGGAGGGAGGAACAGATCAACCGGTGTTCACGAGGGGGCATACGCGATACCGGAATACCAACGAAACATCGCCGTTTCCATCTCTATCTCGCCTCGGTTGGATATGGATTTCCAATTCAGCCAGATATTTTCAATATCGTTGTCGCGACTGCGGCATCGCTCCTTTCCACGAGACGTCTTCCTCCCCTGCCTCGGACCTCGCGCGAGGGAAAAAGACACTCGGATGACCGCGAGTCGTTTCTGATTCTTCCACGACGCAACGCGTCGATCGTAATTCCATCCCTCTTTCTCTCGTTTCTCGATCGATCGTCGAGACGTAGCTCGCGGAGGGGAAACTCCGGTGGAAGGCGGGAGACAAAACGAGAGACGATACGAAAGTTGCCGGATGAAACGAACGCTGATGGCGCCGCGAAACTTCCGAGCCTTTCGGAACTCGAGCGGAGGGAATTTTTTGCGACGAAAGGGTCGAAGGAGAAGATGAAATTTCTCTGTGAAGTTAACCTATTCTAACGTAGCTCGTTGGATCCGGCCCGATGGACTGGAAAACGACGGCAAAAGAAACCGTGCAAAAATCGAGTCGTGTCGAATCTCGCGATCGAGGGTCGCGTGGAAAAAATCGGGCTGGAGGCTCCTTCGTCGTACGAACGAGAAAAAGAAGCGCGCGAACGCTCCTCCTCGTTACCGATAACTCTGTTAAACGCGAAACAATAATCCCTTCGCTGAGCGAACGAATCCCGAATTTAGCCGCGTTTCTCGGAAAGAGAAACGAGACGCGGCGGTGGCAAAAAACTGTGCTTCGGGGTCGGTACAGGGGTCGTTCGGTGGAAAAGACGCAATCAGCGACGTCGTTGAATCGAAGCCATCCTATCGTCGAGACAGAATTAACGTTCTCGTGTAGCTAGATGGGTTTTAACCCGGCCAACAGAGTAGACGGGAGGAGGAGGGGGAAAGAAAGAAGGAAAAAAAGGAGGAACGAGGCAGGAAAGTAGAGAAAGGAGAAACACGCGAAGGGCGAGAGGGAACGAGAGAGGAGGAGGTCGCGAACGCGAGGAAGGCGAGGAGAAACTGCGAGATTCCTCATCCCTCCGGCTCTGGCGGGCTCTCCAGTGCTTTTCGAGTGCTTTACGACGTCTGCCGGATAAGTACGTAGAGCGGGCGTTCGCTACACCAAAAGTATATATCGTAAAGAGAGCGCTTCCAAAGGGTTGGGGGAGAGGAGGGTGGCTAGATGTCCTCGACCAGTTCAATCAACTGTACGCCAGGCAACAAACCACTGCCGTTAATTGGATCGGAGCCCAGAGTACTGGCTTTACGAGGCCCAATCGCGCCAAATTATCCGACCTGCATTTCTCGAACACATCGGCCACGTCCGACGTCTTTCTCTTTCTACCTACGTTCGTCGTCTCTCTTTTCGTCCACCCTCCTCGTTTGTCTGTCACGGACGATCGAGGTGCAGTTGATCCTTCTTGGAGGAAAGGGGGGAGAACCGAGAGGTGCGAAAGATTCGGAAAAAAAAAGAGATTCGAGTCGGATCGATATGAAATCGAACCGTGCGATAGGTATAGTAATTTCAGAGAGGAAGAAAGAGACATATATTCCCACGAACGATGTTTCAATGTCATCCCCATTCCTTCGACCACGAATCGCGCAGTCCATGACGATAAACGAATAAACCGAAACCACCGATCGGTATACCGTTTACGAACGATAGCCAACGACGGGGTAAACAGTTTTCGCGGCAATCGGGTCTAATAGATTGAATTCCTGTCCGGGGGTTGCGCTCTCTCGTCAATCGATCAAAACGACCGAACGAGAGATCGCGTTAGCGTCTTCTGGAGTCGGAACAGACGCCATCTCGCGAGGAGGCTGCTCGAGTAGGCGCGGTATGAAAACGTTCAAGTTGAAATGTTTATTACAAGAGTTCATAATGGACTGGCAACAAGCTGCTGTTTATAAATTAGGTTCTCGTAGCGGAGCCGCGTGGCCATTAAACGTCAAGCTAAATGAGCTTTCGCGAAGTTACGTCTGCTCGAGCCGGGTACGCGGCGCTCGCTCGCTCGCTCGCTCGCTCGCTCGTCTTCGCATCATTTTTTTTCCGCGAGCAGACTGGATGGAAATACCACTACCGGGCGTAGAACGTAGAACGCGTAATTATACCGGCGGAGAATTAAAATATTCTCAGTAAACATTTAAGGAAGTAAAATAAAGAAGTTCTCATCGAGCAGCAGCCTTTAATTATAACTTAGTTGGCTCCTGCTTCGCGCTGATGCTCCTTTCGCGGCAACTTCGTCTCTCGCGCGTCTGTCCGCCATTAACTCCTCCCTCTGTTCCTCTCTCCACCGTGTGATCCACTCCTCCGTCTACGTTAATAAACGTTCCCTTTTCCACTTTCCGCGTTCGCTTTGACTTTCCGTCTCTCGCAGCGCTTGCTACCTCGGTGGAGAACGTTTCGTCACGCGTGCTCGTTTAACCACCCTCTTTCTGATCGGTCTCTTCCTTCCGTCCCATCGGCTGCCGTCGCGTAAACGACATCGATCGTTTCAATTTTCATGTGTAATTGGTTGCAGGAAATTCAGCTTTTTGAACTTTGGATCTGAGAAAAATCGAGCATCCCCTGAGAAACGTCTGCAGAAACTACAACCACTCTGTAAGATCGTTTGTCACTACAATTCGAAAATCTTTCTTTTGAGCAACGACGATTCGAAATTAAAACCTCACGTTCAGAATGAAATTCAGTTTCAGAAAGTCGTTTCCTTCAACAGAGCGAGAGAATCTTTCCCCACGCCGTTTTTGTGGTTCCTTAAAATTTATCGTGTCATCGACCGAGCGTTTCATAGGTTAGCTGTCGTAAGTCGGTCTCGCCACGAGCGAGAAATAGACAGAATAGAAATAGACAGACTCAAAGACTCGCTTCACCCAGTAAACGTTGCTTCATTCTACATACGCACACTCTGGAAAGTTTTCATCTTCCTGCTGCCAATAAAAATCAACCAAAGTTCCACCAAGCCGGGAAGATTAAAGCAAATCGAAAGGCAGAGGAAGTAGGGACGAAGGAAAAATTCCAGAAGTTTATAATTCTCGACGTTAAGCCCGTTTTGGTTGGCGGGGTCCGTAGGTAACTGTTATTCCCCCTCGGTTCCGGGAGAAAAAGTAAAGCGGAGTTCATAAGCCATCTCCCGGAGGCACGATGCAAGCGTAAAGCGGAATAAACGTTGACGGTACGTGTCCGTCCATGTGCACTGTTATATCGCGCTAACTTCGTCCCGGCGAGCGTCCTTTATGGCCGCGTTGGCGAAAGAATAAGCCGTTTCTGTTGATGCGACCACGGTGTCGTCTTAACGTTCCCGTGCCCGCCGTTTCCCCCAGGTTTCCTGGCTAAGCTCGTAAAAGCCCCGGCCGTGAATCGTGACTTCGTTGTTGCCACGCGAGGGGGAGAACCTCGTGGAGAAACCTCGGAACGCCATTGGCATCGTTACGCACACGGAGGAGTGATTGAGAAAGTTTGTCCTGTATAGAGCTGGTACCTTTACACGGGTACCCGGGTACCTAGATACCCGGTGTCTGGACTAGAATTAGTCGGATACTCGGACGCATCGAGTGACTTTATCCAATATTTTGGCTAATTTATGTTTTGTTGACAGATTATAACTTATGTCCAGTAGAATGCTGGAGAATCCGAGAAAAGAAACGTAAAATTGGCAAAATTTGGTAAAAACTATTGATTTGTACTAGTAACGTTTGCCAGCTGGGAATGTTGTAAAGACGTGTACCTAACTTAAAGTAATAATAATTAATATCTTCGTTGTTTTATTGTTCGTTTGAAACATAAATTACATTGTAGACATCCGAGTAATAAGATTTGTTGTAGTCTCAACTATCTCGAGTACCTATAATATTAGATAATTTTTACTTACCTTTTGTATATTTCACAAATAACAGTTCCGTCTCTTATATTAGAGACGATTGATGGACTTTTTGATAGGTAATAAGTACAGATCTGGTTTTAGGATCAGTATTTGGACGCGATATCTAACTAAAACTCTTACATGAATCTCTATTTTTCGAACATAGAAATAAAATGCCTGCCAGTAGCAAATGATCTTCTACTTTCTGCTCTAGTAATATAACATTCGAATATTGAGATATTCGGAAAATGAAGGTTCTACCTGCTACATCAACTTTCGATGACTAAAAATCAATCCCCGATAAATTGCAAGTGTCTTCTCCCCATCTGTCAATAAAGTTGCGTAAAGAAAAACAAAAAAAAAAAAAAATAAAACCGATGCGTGACGCTCGCCACTGCACCCTGACGAGTATCGGTCGCGGCGTAGCGGGCGAAGAAAAGCGGCGCCGTCTAGTGTTTCAACGGCACGGTTCGTCAGTTAGGCTAAGTGGCAAATAATGGACGGAGCGAGGAGGTTCGAGTGGGCTCTCGTTTTTCTTGCCGAGCCGCCACGATCGTCAAAGTGAAGGGGCCTCTTCGCAGGTTTTTCGGAAATGGAGGCACCACCGGCCAGCGATCGCCACTTTTTCGCGTGCGTTTCGAAACATTTTCAGCCGCGAGTAGGCAGCCTGTCGGGCCCTCGCGGAAGAAAATAAAACGAGAACCACCGTCTGAAATCGTGCGAGCAGCGCGCCGGAAATTTCGACTCCCATTCTATTTCCGCCGCGTTTACGGCCAACCTGGCTCGTTATCCCCCTCCCGCGTTTTTATCTAACACCGCTCGAGGAGGGTTTGATTTATTGCTGAAAAAAAGATTGCGAGGGTCGCTTCGACGTGCGCTTTCGCCTCAACGACCCTCGCGCGACGATTGTATCGCTCCTCTTCGTTTCGCAACACTTGCCTTATCGCGTATCATAAATGCCGGGCATTTAATTTCACCGGGGATTTTTAAGTGAAACTGTTGCAACGTTCGAACGACCGTCACGGAAAATTCTCGTCAACTGTGCAAAAGTGGAAATTAACATGTACAAATAGAATCGTGATTATAAACACACAATTAAAAACGTTCACTTATAGTCGCTAATTGATCAAATTATTTTTTATGTTAAATTTTTTTATATTAAACTGAGGGTATGATCAAGACGACATCTCTGATCGACATCCTTCGCTCCGTTTATTCCAATTCACTTTCGCAGTAAATGGCGACGAATGGCGCAATAATTGAGGCGGGGCACGAATACGTTCAATGAAACGAGAGCGGAATTGCGTAAAATTACGATTAAATCGTTATAAGACTGGTTTGTGCGACCGATACCGATAGTCCGACCGTGCCCATTCGCGTCAATTGATTGCGATCTATGTCGGCCGATCGTTTTTATTTATGAATCGGCCCGTTACCACGCCGCGACGTAATGAAGCAATTGCCGCGTTGCGATTCGCAATTTGTTCTCGTTGCGATTTTAATCGAGACCGAACACTGCTCGGATTCGTTCGCGCGAATGCAAGAGCCACTGCCGACGCCTCGAGCATTTTCGATTACAGGGAACAGCGATACGACAGCGAAAGTGTCTGCTTTCTGCACACACAAAGTCCATACATCGAAAGTTATTGGAAAAATTGATTGGAAGCCGTAGATAATGACCATTAATTGTCGACGATTTAGATTTATTAATAGTCTACAATCACACGTTGCACCAAGAAAAGTGCGATTATAGTAAGAAACTGTAATACTATGAATTCAATAACTGAGAAATTTCAAACGTACATCAACGAATCTGAAATTAGTGTCTTTTCTTTAAACTCACGAGGAAAAGGTCAAAGATGACTGATTTGAAATTTGTCTAACAGACCCATTGATCACACGATTACGATTACATTGATATATAATATTTTCAATTCAATAACTGAGAAATTTCGAAGGTACGTTAACGAATTTGAGATTAGTGTCCCATTTTTGGAATTATAAGAAAAAGAATCACAAATGGCTATTGATACGATTAGATTTATCGACGCAATTTACAAGTTCGATAACTGCAAAGTTTGGAAGGTCGATCAACGAATCTGGGATTGGTGTCTTTTTTTCTTTGATTTTAGAGAAATTGCGAGGAAAAGGATCAAAGATGGCTGAAACTGGTCTAATGGACCCATTGTATTTAACCTGGCTCCCAATGTCAGCCACCAGAGATACGGTAAGTGACAGAATACAAACACGCTCGCACGGGTATCTAGATAACGCCATTTTCAGAGGAAACCTGGCCATTTGGAAGGAAGACACGGTCAATGTTAGCACACGTCACATCCTCTGTCGCATTGCCGCCAGTTCCGCTCGTATCATGAACTGTCACGCCGGCTCTCTCGGTTATAAACACTTCGTGCGTAACTGCACACTTTAAAGCGGCAATATTCGAGCTGGGTAACAAGCGACTGAATAAACATCGGCCACCTTGTTTCGCGCGCCCCCCTTGTTTCAATTCCACCCAGTCAGTCTACCGCTGTTCGACGTCTTAATTTAATCTAAAACGACGTCGCGTAACAGACGTCGCTGGGTGTTCGCTTTGAATGTTTGCTCGGAAATTTATCGAGAGTAATGGGACAATGAAAATGAAGCAGAACGGCGAAAAATTCGAGTGAGAACAAAAGCAAAAGTGAAAACGAGAAGAAAGTCTCCAAACATCAATTTTGTTCCGAAAGTATTTGGAATGGCAGTTGGTGTCACGTCAGGGTAAGTTTCTGCAAGTAGTCAAACACTTTCTCGAGAGCTCGTCGAACTATCGCACGAGTTCATTGAGAAACGTTACAGGATGGAATCGATGGTTGCTGGCGCGGCACGAAGATCGAAGATCGAACGGTGTTTCGTAAGGGCGGAAGTTGGGATTCAAGGTCACAAGGGCTAGGTAACTTCAATTCAGACGAAGCGGAGGAACGCGTGACTCGATCCGCAGGGCTCGAGAACGTAATCCCATAGCAATGTTTGCCGTGCGTGACGCGATACGGATCGCGTCGTCCAGCCCGGATGGAGGGGACAGCGGGGTAGGGAAAAGCGGATCGCGCGATGTTCGACTGTTTATCGTTGTTATTGTTTTTCAACCCTATCTCAGCCCAGCCACCCCCGTCCCGGCGAAATCCGATTTGTAATGGAAATGCAGTGTTCAATGCCGCTCTAATCCTTCGTCCGCCGTAGCAGCGAGCCTTTTGTAGCGTGCAGCTTCCGGGGAAAAAGCGGAGGAGACGGCCGGCTTTGCGAGCCCGTCATAATCGCGCCAGGATGATATTTATTTTTCGAATGAACGTCGTTGCCCGACGCTCGACGAGAATCAACGAGAGTTCTCTCACCGAAGGAAGATCACATCCGAAAATTCAATAGTTACCCCGGCGAGGGAGACACCAGAGACAAAAAAGTAGATAAACGATCGCGAACGATCTCGAACTTCACTCTCGCGGAAGAAAACGTTTCTCCAACCGGCGACAGGTCTTCGAGAAGAAACGCACGCTGATACCTTTTCGACAGAAATGAAAAGGATCTTGGGGCTGTTGAGCAACAACGAGGAGTAGGAGTTCCTCTGGCGAGGCAAAGGAAGTTGGGTCGAAACAGCGACAGTGGAGTTGTAGCGGCGAGAGGGGGCGGCGAGCGGAAGGGTGACAAATCAATGGCGGATGGTAGGGTAGGTAGCGGCATATGAGCGCTGGGCTCCTATCTTATCAACGCATTATTCAACGGCGGAGGCTGCTCGGGACTCTAACTGCCTGCATTTGCATAAATCCATAGATCTCCCGGACCTGCTCGGCTGCCCGGCCGTGTCTATCCATCTCTGGATGCATGCATACAGCAAATTACAGTGCCCGCAAGCGGAATTGTGGGTGGCGGTCCCGTGTCCCTCCCCCCTTACACCACACCACACCACACCCCGCTGCCGCACCCCTTTTCACGAAAGGACCCCAAAGGGGCGCCAGCACCACGCTGGCTGGCTAGGTAAGGCCGATGGAAGGGGCTCGGTAACATCCACTTTGCCCGTGGCTTTGTATTGGATCGTTAACGACACCCCTTCCTGTGTACCTTCTGTTATCACCCGCCGCTATCTGTCTTTGCCAGCGTACTCCCTTTTCTGTAGACGTGCCAGGGCTGAAAAACGTAAAAAAGAAAAAAAAGAACAAAACCCCTTTGCGCGAGCAGTTCGTTAGTTCGTCCACGTTGTGTGACGGAGAATGCGACGGAGAAATTGCAGACAATTTTCGCGATAGTTTTCAAGTTATTTGTCGCAACGACGTCCGTGATCGACGGGAACCGCGATCCCGTTTGCAGTAATTTCCAACCGAAATCGGTCGGTTGCATCCGTTTAAAATTTCAAACGGGAGAGTGGTTGGTTGGCGCGTTCAAACACTCTCGCAGGAGGAGATCCTCGTTTATCGAATCCATTTGCGAGATCACGCGGCCGACGTATCCGTAGCGTAGACGGAGTCTAACGGATCGCTAATCAGCAAGTGAAACAAAAGGATTTCCACCACGGCGCAGAAGTGGCGGATTTCCACGCGCGGATCTAAGGTCCGTCTCTCTCTCTCTCTCTCTCTCTCTCACTCTCGTGCTTCCTCCTCCGCGCGTCTCTTTCTTACCGTCCGTGTCTGAAGAGGATTGCCGGGCCACTCAGCTACGGAGTGGTTCGTTAGCAAAAGGAGACGAAACTGTAAGTCCCGGTGCAAATACCGTCGATTACGTGCTCGCCTCTGCGATTCCGATCCTCGCCGAGTTTCCCCGGCGAGCCGGCATCGCGGCAACATCGTGCTAATATCTGCGGAGGTTTGTCGTCCGACCGATTTCGAAAACTGACGGTCGTATTCAGGAGGATTCGAAAGTTTATTCGTTCGAATGAATAATTTAACCGCGGCTCTTCCCACGTCCAAGGGTATATGAGTCGCGTCCCCGCCATATCTGCGCGCCCGAGTATCGTCGAAGCGTCGCCTGAAAACCACCGCGAAGGAAAATTCCCGATAATGTCGTACCGATCGAAAGTTCAGACTAGCTCTCTCGTATGTGAGGAGGTTCGACTCGCGGAAGGTTCAATTTCCTGAAACGCGGTCACCCTTTGAACGAAATTTTTTAATAAATCGCCCGACCCAATTTCACCGCTGGCCGCTGCACGCCGGGAAACGGAACAATAAGCGGAATCGCGGAAGCAGCCGCGCGTTCGAATCGCGCGGCAAAACCCACGAGCGCGCGGAGCGAGACGGGAACTTTTGACAAGGCTTTTTCACCCGGCCGATAAAATATATTCATTTTCCTATTGAATTCGCGGATAATTGGTGCGAGTCTGAGAGTGTCTGATACCGATTCCCCGAGTTCTCACGTAGTCCGGGTGCAACGGACGCGTAATAAATTCCAGGTTTACCTATTCTGCTTGCGACAGGAATTATTCGGCGGAGCTCGTAGGTGCACGATCGATTTAACCGGGCGAGGATGAAATACGAGAGACGCGCCAATTCGTTGCGCCGATTCGCTCGTTCCTGTACCATTAACTGTCGATCCTCCGCCGATTGTTTCGCCCATTTTTTTCCTTTTCCCTCCCACTTTCCCGCTGCCGCTTTACTCTGAAAAATATTTCACCGACTACCGTGCGCACAAATTCTCCATTATTTATTTTCAAAAGTCGACATTCCCTACGTCACGATCATCCATCTTTAACTTGAAATGTAACCTTCCGCCATCAATGATGCATAAAAATATATCACACGCTGCGAAACTCTCGTTTCGAGAGTTTCGCAGTAGCATTCGTGAAATGACTAAATCATGGCGATCCACTGTACCGATTTTCTCAACCTCGCCCTCGGTTTAAGAAAACATTAGCCTGTACCGTTGTGCCAGCCACAAGCAGGCAACGAGTTTCGTCGGGAAGCTCGCTCTCTTTCTCTCTCGTAACCCGAAAGTACGGCTCCGGTGTTAACCGATACAGCGGCCTGAACGAGTTCATTCCGGAGGAGCCAGCTGCTCGCCCTTAAAAACACCGTTGTCCTCTTGAACGGTGCATCACGAACGCCGTTATCTGCCCCGGCTGCTCGAACGACAGGGGTGAGTACGGAGAGAACGGGGGAGGGGACGAAGTTAAGTCGAGCCCTTGCTCGAATGTCTCTGACGGCAGCGAGACGAGTAGTTAATTAACACCTCCCGTTACCCTCGCCCGGCCTCCCCGCTGTATCTGCTAGAGGCTGGCTTCTCTCCACAGAGCAGTCGAGGCAGCCGGCCGCCTTTTTTGCACCGCGGAGAAAACGCTCTCTCCTTCGCAGAATTCGCCCGCGTGGCTGGCTTTTTCAAAGCTCCGTCGCAGCCCCGGCGAGAGAAGTTGGAGAGAAGGATCTCTCTCTCTTCGTAATTTTTCCATCCTCCTCTACCGTATCCGCCGCCACCGCCGCCACAACCGGTCGGTAATTAAGACATTCTGCGGCAGAAAGGAACTCACCGGCAAGTCCCTGGATCTCATGTATTTTTAATTTAGATAGCCAACCTCCGAGAAGGATCTGGAGGAGGAAGAGGGAGAAGGAGGAGGAGGATCCACTTACCCGTTTGGGAACTGGCGCAAGAGACCCTGACGACGTGGTTGAATCGTCCAAGTCGATGGTTCTTACGTTGTCGACGTTCTCTTCTTCTTCTTCTTCTTCTTCTTCTTCCTCGAATCTCCGTCGAGTCGTGCAATTTTTTTGCGATTATGCCGGGACGACGCGGTCCGAGTCGCTAATGGAACGTCCGTTGATATCACGTTGATAAATATCTTTCAACTTGTCCTTTTTTACGTTTCCACTCGTGTAACTTTCTACATTCGGCGAGTAGTTGGATGCTCTCGTAAAGATCAGAAAGTCATCGAAAGAGAGAGAGAGAGAGAGAGAGAGAGAGAGAGAGAGAGAGACGAGCAAACACACCGCGGCAAACACAGAGTGCATCCGCTTGGCGAATTTCGTACAGCCGGCCATCGCGAAATTTTCGTCCTTGTTGACCGCCATGAGGAAGGAGCCAGCATCGCGCATGCCTCGAGGCGCATCAGGCTATGTGATAGCCCGACTAATAACTCTATGAATTACGAGCTTAACCCGGGCTGACCTCTCATTTTCATCGAGCTTCCACTCGCAGGGAGCTGTTTCATTTCGACAGGCCGCGCTATGCGGAGGTAATGGTAACGATCTGGAAGCCAACGTCCAAACGTTTATGTCAGTTTCGTTCAAATGTGCGCGTCGTGGTAAAAGCGAGACGTTAAAAGCACGTACAGCACAAGATTCATTAAAACGTGTTTCACCGAAACGCTGCGAACTTGAGGATCAGACGGTACGAACCGTAGTATATCGAACCAAATTGTATCGACGACGTGATCGATATCACCTCTAACCTTTAACCTCGGGCACCGTCAACACCTGGCCTCGATAAAGACAGACAGGAGAAATAGGTATCGAAAGGGCATCGGCGCAGGAAACGGAGATGGATTCGGTGGTTCATCGGCAATCAGCGATACGCTCGATCAATCATCAAGCTGCGGAGGGGTGGCGGCCAATGGATAGTCATTAATTAAAAGCGGAATTCGCGCGAATGAACCGGCAATGAACACTTGACCGGTCGACTGGGTTCGCGGATCGTGCCCGATCGGTTTGAAGTGGCCCTCCTTCCCCGCCGATTGCGACGATGCGGCGAGCTAGGCCGGCCAAGGGTGAGCCTGAAAGGTGGTGCCGGCAAGGGGCAAAGGGTTGGCCTCGCTCGCACTCGGTCCCCTTTTGGCTCGTACCGATCCGAAAACCGGCCGGACAGCCCTGCAATTTCGATGTTGGCCCTGTAATTTGATCAATTAACGCCGCACGGCCCTGTCCGCTCGAAAGGGTGGCTAGCTGTTCCCCTGGTTCGCTCTACGTGGTCAGGGGTTGCTACGAGGTTTCA